>JASAOG010000072.1:1200000-1767500 GCA_030265305.1 Biomphalaria pfeifferi
TCAAATTGGACAAATACATCCTTTTATTTCCAACTAAAAAACAATCGAAAGTAAATTACAAGCAAAAGAAAAAAAAATGTTTCTTTTAAAAACAAAGCTTATTTAATGGAAAGAACCGCTAATAACTGCCATTACTTTCAAGATGGCATGGTTTAGCCCCATTGCTGCTATATGAAATAAAATTAAATAATTAAATAAATTTTTTTTAAATCGATTCTTTTATTGTCGTCGATTAGGAAATAATTATGAAAATTTTTTACTAGATCCGAGAATGGAAAAAGGGAGAAAAAAAAGTGACAAAACGTAAAGAAAAAGGGGAATAAATCCATATATACGCATCCACAGCTCTCATTAAGTAGCACGTATTCCTCTTATTTTGATATCAAACAAAATAATTAATCACTCATAATTAATTAACTAATGGATTAATTGTTTTAATTGATTCAAGTTTTGTTAGGTACAATGAATAATTGTACAAAGTACCTGTACTATCCTTAATCTTCGGAATCGAAGACATTTATTTCTTACTTTTTTTTACAATAGCTCAGTTGAGTCAGAACTTCTGGGAACCTGGACGCGTACTGTGGATATCAAAATCGGCTCTAACTATTTTTCTAGAAATCTAACAGTTGATGAGTATCGTTGAGAATAGAGTTTATAGCTCGTTAGCCACATGGGGAAGTCTAGTGAAAGGTAAAAAAAAAATAATAAAATAAATAGAAGTAAATTTTGCATGAGAACTAGAGTTAAATCTATAGGCAACTTCGGTATCGTTTTCTAAGTCTACATTTAATAGCATATCATTGGAATTATTCAATAATAAAGAAAACAACTACAATATTACAATAACTATTAGAATAATACTTTAAAATAAAATAAATCTTATATGGAGTGAAATCGCATAAATTGTTTTGAATCATTCAAGCAATTCATTTTCAATTGACCAAGACTATTCTAGACTAACAATAATATACATCTTTGCGATTGGAAATATTTGTAGTAACTGTTTTTGTTTAGCGCAACGTTCATGCTTATAGATTGCTTGCTAAGAGTGCTGGGGGGGGGGGGGGGGGTATGTGAGAAGATTTCCTAGCTGCTTTTCAAAAGCTTTTTAAAAAAAACAACTCTTGGTACATTTCTGTATTAACAAAATTAATTGATTATGACTAACTGATTCACTAATTGGTTATTTTTTTAATCAATTCACGTGTTGTCATCGACATTGAATAGTTGTGGCAAAGTTTCAACTTGATCCGAGACTGGCAAGTGGGAGATATAACGTGTACAAGATTTCACTAAGTTAATAAAAGCTTTGTAAAAATATATATATATATAAAGGGACATATAATATCTGCTATTATTTTGCCAACAACAAGAGGTTTAAAAAAAAAAGTGTCTGGAAAAAAAAGTTAATAGGCCTATCCAGTTACATCTGAAATGATGGCTTAAAGCCTCTACCTGAGTTTAATAATAGTCATTCAAAGCACGCCGAAAGAACCTGTCATAAGAACCAGCTCTTGAACACAAAGCTCATTTTACTGCCTCGGCAAATTACTGACAGACACAGTGCTTCTCAAACTCCTGAAATCCAAGGCCCGTCCACTAGATAAGAATGGAATTATTTTTTTTCGCGCAGCTGTTTATTAAAGAGTTTAATGACACAATCTTTATATAGTTATTGTTAATCCACCGCTTTCAATAAGAACACTTCTTACTTACAGAGGGCTGTAGGCTTGGCATGGTATTGGCATCTCTGTATGTATTTGTAAATGCCTTTGTAAGAACATTAAATAAAAAAAGTTATTGCTAGCGCTAGAGGACAAAGAAGCCACAACATAAAGCCATCTATTGATCACGATTAAAAGGCCACAAAGGGAAGTAATAGACTTGGCTCATGTTTAATCCCAGTTTTAAAAATAGCCTTCTAGCGCGTCTTTCCTGCCGTAGTGACCAGCGCTATGATTAACTGCGTCTGGGACAGGGGACATAATTCAATCGAAGGCTGCTTAGGAGGTAGAACCTTTGAAACCATCGAGTTCTCTTAATAAGCTTAAGTTCAATGAAACAAATCGAACAAAATGTGATGATGATAGATGAAGCTAATGAGTGAACAGTTGATTCATGGAACCTTTATTCTGTAGTCAATACGCTTATTTTTTTAGTATATTATCGCTAACATATATTTGTCATCAGTGTATCTATAATAAAGAAATGACCTTGTACCTTAGCGTATTAACCACTCCATGTGCCTCTCAAAGAGCCCAGCGCTAAGGGGACTTAACGCTTCTAGTGGTGCCACTTTCTCCCTCAAAAGCTACTGTCTGCGGGCTTTTTCTGTGCACGGACTAAAGGTTTGGAACTCACTCTCCGTTTATCGCAGACAACATGCTACATTACATTCAAGAAGAACATTAAACCTACCTGTTTAAAACTTTTTTTTAGATTAGTTTTGTCATTTTAGCTCTCGTGTTTGTGTTTGTAATGTTATCACAGCGCCTTGAGCCTACATTTTGTTTGTTAACAGCACTTTATAAGTAAAATTATTAACATTATTAAAAATGTTTCTGAAAGTCGAAATACCGCTATATTTGAATGTAAGCGACAGAAGTAAAAGTCACGTCAGGTTAAAGAGACCAGTGTCTCAAGGTTAAGTTTTAATTATATTAGAATACCCATCCAAGCCAGTCTTGTTTCTCTTGTATAAATACCTCAGTAACTAATGGAAGCTCGTTTGTTTTCCTTCATGCTGAGCTGTACTTGCTAATGAAGACTAATCTTTTCATTACGTGTTCTAGCAAGTAAGATTTGGACTTTTCTAGATACACCAGTGACATCTTCCGAAAAAAAAACAAAAAAAACCGCCAGACGTGAAAGAAGAGGACATCGACCAGACACCCCATTAATTACACCTGTGGGAATGCAAGCTAAAAACAAGTTGACTGACCGACACAGAAATTGATCTGCTACTATGAATATCTGTCAGAGTTGTTCCATGGGAGAAAAGTGGACTAGATATTACGTTCTTTGCACTGAAGTGCACATATATCTGAGAGAGAGAGAGAGAGAGAGAGTTGGAGTTGGAGGCATCTTCTGATTATTGACTTACTAAGAGATATCCTATCTCTACATATTACACTTATGAAGCGAAGTTAAGCTTCCTTCATTCCATTTGTTCATACACAATAAAAATGGGCGTATAAAAATACAATACTATTAAATAGACAAAGCGACGACAGTCTATGTTTATCAACGTTCAAGTCTCATTTTAACATGAACAAAAAACTGACTTCGATACCCTCAATTCTGAAATACTTGTACCACTTTTCTACCAAAACCAAAATAAATTAACACTAATTAAATAACTAATTGGTAAACTTTTTATTGATGTATATGTTGTCATCGACAATGGAAAATTGTTCAAAATTTCAACTTGATCCGAGAATGGGAAGTGGGATATAAAAAAAAAAAAGCATGTCCAATAAACTCTGCTAGACAGACGGACAGACTGCATTAATACAAGATCTGTCATCAAACAATGGGGTATTTTAGATTTGTTAACTTGTCTCACGTTCGGAACAAAAAAAATATTCAGAAGTATTTTCAAACCTGATGATTGAAGTGCGTGAGTTCTTACCATCTCGATTAGTTTATCAACATCGCTTAGATGTAACAGATAAATCTATATTAGTTTATGAAAAGCATTTGGATGTAATAACTGCAGATTACTTTATCAACAGCACTTGGATGTAACAGTGATGGTGGTCAGACAAGCTGCCTTGTTATAGGTGTTTTTATGGTGACTTCCTTCAGACGTAGAACAATTATTTTAAAAACATTTGGCGACGTGAGTTTTGTTGACCTTGGGCGATGAGACTTTTTCTGACTGACAGATGGCTCAAAAACAACAATGGATCAAGCCAAACAACTTCTTGTAATTACTTCCAAGAAGAATTCTAGGTCATAGAGGAAACTGTGTAATAGGACAGCGACCATTTAGTTTTATTTATTACAAAGCTATGTCAACTCTGTCTATCTGGTAAAAAGTGTGTATTCGTTAAACACCCATTCCCGAATTGAGTTAGAACTCTGCACAAATATTCATTGGCGTACACAGACATTAATTAGAAAAAAATAAACCAATTAGTCAATTTTTTTATTACTGGTAATTAATTATTTTGTTTGATACCAAGAAGGGAAATTAATCCTTCAGTATTCACATATTTGACTAAATGTGTAGGGTTTAGTGATTTGTGGTTTAGTCCCCTTAAATTATTCTTTACGTTCTTTTCTACCACACACATATTACGATCAAGTTGGTACTTTTAGCTTCTACATTATATGATATATAGTTGTAAGGGCGAAGTCCTTCCCCTTTTTAAGGATTTTTATATTATTTTGCTTGTTTTGCCACCTTATGTGCTTATCCTAAATTTATCGAACTTTTAACTTATGAAAATATAGCCAAAAGCAATGGGGGCAAAAAAAATATATTTAAAAAGCAAAACAATATCTGAGTTTCAATTTCTGTCTGGCATACGTTTTTTTCATTTCCGAGCAGAGCACTTTAGATGTTTAAAGTACATAAGATCTACACTGAATTAAGCCAGAAGCCAATCGATAACCCTCGATATTTTCAGAAATAGAGCTAGGAAAGTTAAAAAAAAAAAAAAAAAAAAACATGTACATAAAATAACTGCTTATTACACACACAAAAAGAAAAAAAAACAAAGAGAACATTTTGTTTTTAAGGGGGGGGGGGGGGAGGGTTCTGGATGGAAATCTTTAAAATACAAGCCTGTAGATAGGGGCAACAACTAGGCAAGATTCACTTTGTAAGATCTTAATGAAAGAGTATTGTAGGGCTCCAACAAGCAAGTTATAAACAGAAGTGACCCACCCTATTGATCCCTTTCCTTTTCCCTAGGTGTAATTAACCAAACAATCTGTCACGTTTGCTTGGTTCTTGTTGTTTTTCATTAACATTGTTTGTTGCATATGTAAAAACGTCTATACCAACAACTATGGTATGCAGTTAATGACCATGACATGAATCAAACCTGCTTGGAATAGAATAGGTAATACATCCGGAGACGTAAGTTTTACACGTCTGGCGAGACCAACAGAGACAAGTGATCTGATACTGGATCTACGAACTATTGGCCCATTTAAAACGCATTCCAACAGACAATGATTTTATTTAGAAATAAGTATTGTGTTCAAAGTTTAGTGTCCTAGATTGTATACACGAGGACAAAAAATGGAATTATGATTGCTGAGAACGCACCAGAAAGAAGACTTTGAAAGAGAAAAAAAAAGACACACGGTATCGACCCCCCCCCCCCCCCCACCACCACCACCACCAAAGTTACTGTCAACATAACCCAATTTTCGTAAATTCTCCAGTGACACTGGTCAACACTTCCGGTTATCGGCTCTACATTTGGTGATGACTTCCTCCCTCCACTATTGATCAGACATAAGAGAAGACAGATCTTCATTGTCTGTCTGGACACAGATGTGTCGGAGCATGAGAGAAGAGGAAAGGTTTCTGGACACATTTGGCCTCATTGTTTTGTTATTGTTTTTGTCTTTTCCAAAGCATAATCAGCTATTTGTCTGTCTAGAGTGAGTCTAAATTAAGACCCTAAAGTAAATCATTAATTAGATCTTAATCTATAGACACATATAAAAAGTGAAATGTATTGTTAATTTCATATCCGCCATTATAAAGTGGAAGTAATCTAATTGATTCGCATACTCGTCAGACTTTTAAAAAAAATTCGTCTCAATATCTTAGAAATTACAGACGTTCCTTAAACCGAGAAGACAAGTATGTCCCACTCGTACCCATGCGTTAATGTAGTCGTGAATGTCATTTGTTTTCCTGGCTAATTCAGACAACCCGTCCCATTCTCCACTAATTTGTCCTAGTATATGGACTAAGAAATGTGCCTTTATTTTTGTGTCTTTCTGAGTATTTTATTAGGTTGTGTTTTTCTATTTGTAAGTTAGGGTTTATGTTTTTCTATTTGTAAGTTAGGGTTAATGTTTTTCTATTTGTAAGTTAGGGTTAATGTTTTTCTATTTGTAATTTAGGGTTTATGTTTTTCTATTTGTTAGGGTTAATGTTTTTCTATTTGTAAGTTAGGGTTAATGTTTTTCTATTTGTAAGTTAGGGTTAATGTTTTTCTATTTGTAAGTTAGGGTTAATGTTTTTGTATTTGTAATTAGCGTTAATTGTTTTATGAATAATTGTTACTTTCCTTTTTAGTATTCTGTCCTGAAGTGTTTATTTTATAAACTTTGTGATTTTACTAATGGTGTTACTCTAGTCAAATGCCTATATTCGTTTGTTATAAACATTCAATAAACGGTTTAAGGTGCAGTAAAAACATGACTTGTTAAACAAGAAAACCATTTCTAAAAATACTTTTTTTAAAAAAAAGCTTATATTACTTGTTATAGATCTAGAGTAACAATAACAAATCTGTGCGATTAGAAATATTTTTACCAATTGTTTTTGTTTAGCGCAATTTCATGCTTTTAGCTTTCTCGATGCGCTATGATCCTGTCACTTGTCTGGACCAGTTGGAAAAAGGAGGGGTGTGAATGTTACCTTGATCGCTTTTTAAATGCATAAAAAAAATTCACTCAGGGCTCAAGCCTCCTCAAGGAGACTAGTTCAACCACAACTGTTAAGTACGATTTCTTTCCCGTTTTCGATACCAAACAAAATAATTATTTACCAACAATTAATCAAATAATTGTTATTTTTTAATTGATTCTTGTTAAGTCAGGTGCAAGAAATAATTGTGCGAAATTTCAACTTGATTCGATATTGGGTGTGGGAGAAATAAAGAATACTGATTTTTTACCAGACAGACAAGACCAGAGTTGATAGAAGATTTGTAATAAAAAGAATGATTTCAGAACAGACAGAAAACAAGACGCGTTAGACACGCGGAGATTTTCTTACCTTTCATTTCAAAACAAGTTAATTTTTTAAGGAGTGACAAAAAAATGTCATTACAAAAAAACTCATGTGAAATCAAACTACGTTTCTGGCCAATTACCTCAACCACATCGACACTATAATTTCAGACCTGACGATTACATAGTAGAATCAATGCGCTATTAACAGCTATTGTTATGTCAGAGTAAACTGCCACCCAGCACGCATCGATGCTCTATTGTTTGACAGTGCTATTACTTAAGACCAAACGTCAACCTTTAAACAAAGGGAAGATTCAACGCGATGCGGGTGTCTGCTGTTATTAAACAATTGAAAGCAGCTGCTCCCTAGGAGATCGATAGCCTTGACTAAATACTCTTACAGCTTTCTCAACTTTTTAATGGCTAGGAGATAGTGGAGTTGAACGCTACGATTTACAGCCACAAGTGGTTATTAGTGCTTCTATTCAAATGATACAATCGAAAGGGGAAACGGAAGAAAAAGCGAAGGCCAGGCTTTTCTAAGGTGCAAGCGGCTATGAAGTAATATAGTAAGATTATGATCAATGAAACAAAATGGAGATCACGTTTTACACCTGATGATCTTCTCTCAAAGTAACAAGAACACAAAATAAAAGTATTCTCGAGATTGCGAATCTCAAGCAGCTATTTTTTTAAATTCCGAAGCTCGCTGTTGGCTACAGCAGTGATGAAGAGAGAAAGCCCTTCTTAAAAGATATGTTTGATTAAACCATAGAGATCTTCTTCTTGTTTTTTTCTTAGTTATCATCAATCGTGTTTAGATGTAGTCTGGACACTCTTAAAGCATCTTCATTAGGCCTATTTTGTTTATTATGTAGTTCCATTCATTTCATATATAGATATGTGTACTGTTCTATAAATGTGAGCCCATTTCCCTTGCTCAAGTAGATTACGGCTCAACTGTTAAGAATGCCAGATGATTTCAATCAATTTCAGTATATATGAAGGAGATATATCGAGTGGCAAGGGGAGGTAAATTCGTGAAGACTTGCATTTTTTTTAAAGTGGTGACCGTTGTGAATAGATTTTCCTGAGTCCTTGAGATTTGTATCCGGTAGAGCTGAGATGTCAGATTTCTATCCGGCAGAGCTGAGAGATATCTGCTCAGCAGAGGGATTTGATTTTAAAGGAATCTCACAATATAAGAAGCGAGCTGAAGTGTATATTATTGTATACGGATAAATTATAACGTAAAATACCATGTGAATATAATGTGTTTACTTTTATTGAGGATTTCCATAAATGGAGTCTTTGGTGTATCCAGTGAATTCCGGTGTATGGAAGTATTGATTAATATGTACCTTAAAAAGCATATAATAACTTTTCATCGACACGAACTACTAACATACTAGCTCTAGTAGTAGGTAAGGATGTAACAGACGCTCATAGTAACGTCCTTGAAAAGTTCAGTTCATTAGTTAAATACCCAAGATCATGAAAAGAACGATAAATCATGGGCTCTTAGATCTACCTCTTAGAACATCCATCTCATCCGAATGACGCTACTGGAGGGGGGCTGACCTGCTGCAACACATCTTTCCATTTAGATCTCTCCTCAGCTTTAATCAGCTATTTGTGTACATCTGCCTGTACATCATCCTATCATCTCATTCGTGGTCTGCCTTCGAGTCGCCTGTCTTACTATTTTTGTCCCTCAGTTCAAAGAAACTCTTTCAAGGTGACCTGCACAACGTAATCTGTTGTTTTCTTATTTCTGTCACTGAGTTGTTGTTTTTTTTATTTATTTTACTTTTGTATTCATAGAACTGTTAATGACCATTTTTATAAAAAAAAAAAAGTTATATAACATTGTTTCAACATTTCTAAGAAACCAACATTGCAAGTAAAGAATATTACTGTGTAACTTATATTCATTATGCTATCAACTAATAGATCTAGTTGTAGCGTGTGAAGTTTGTAAGGAACAGGGAGAAAGCGAACAGTGGATCTCATCTTATATAATACAGACATTACTTCAAAAAAGATGATTACGTCCTACGCGTCATGCATTTAGTCATGCATATCAACCAATGACCTAAATTCTGCCAAGTCACTGGTTTTCCTGGCTAGCTCAGGCAACCCATTCCATGCTCTAATAGCACTAGGGAAGAAGGAGTATTTGTACAAATTTGTCCTAGCATATGGGACGAGGAATGTGCCTTTATCTTTGTGTCTTTCAGAGTATTTTATTATATTTTGTTGTTTTTTTTTTGTTTTTGTATTTGAAGATTATGGTTCAGTGTTTTATGTATAATCGCTACTTTAATTTTGAGTCTTCTATCCTGAAGGCTTTCTTTAGAAATTTATTTAGTGATTTTACTAAAAGTGTTACTCTAGTCAAATGTGAATAATCGTTTGGTATTTTGTGTCTGTTCCAGTTTCTTAATGTTTTCTTGAGTTGAGGGGTCCCAAACAGAGGATGCATATTCTGTCATTGGCCTAACCAAGGTTAAATAACACTTTAGTTTTATGTTCTTATTTGATTTATAGAAATTTCTTTAAATAAACCCTAAAGTTTTGTTTGATTTTTTTGAGTTTCATCAATATGGGGATTCCACGACAGTTTTTCATTTATTATAACACCTAGGTATTTTGCGTTTTTAGTCTGTGTTATTGATTTACCATGAATAAGATAAGTGGAATTAATTTGTTTTAGTTTTTTTTTTTTTTTTGTTACTCTTCTAAATGACATTTAACTTACTTAGTTAACTACAGTTTCATCAAAACAAAATAATGTACAACTAACGAGGGCAAAGACGGCTGGGATAACTTGTATGTAATTGGGGAATAAACCTGTGGGCGATGTTATTTTATTAGTTTATTTTAAACATAGACATGTGAGTCAACACTTTCAAGACATTATGGGCCTAACGAAATTGTAGGATTTCAGAAAATTTAAAGAAAATTCACATCACAATAACAAAAAACATAAGATTAGTATTTGGAACTTACCTCCATCGACTGGGTTTATAAGAAACGCTTTCTTCGGAACTCCGCAGATTGGAGAACTCTTCATCTTTTCCACTGTCTTCAGTATATCCGAACTTGATGTCAGGGCAATCAGAAACAGTAAGGCAATGGTCGCCAGTGTGTAAGGGCGCCAAACCCAAAGAGCCATTTCGCCGATATGAATTGACCTTAATCCAAGTCACCCTACGCCGATGACGTTATCATGGGCTGTTTTCTGAAAATACCCAGACCAGTATCGAGCGATCAGTACAATAAGTGAGTGACTTATAAAATGTTTGTCAAGACTTGAGAGCAGTGGACAAAGCCACATAGACAGCTACGTAAATGTGAAGTATCCATCGTTCAATTGAAGTTTAGCAAGTCAAAGAATATGAAGACAAAATACTGCTAGGTCACGAGTGAGTCTTTGTATCCAAGTCGAATGCAATGTACTTAAGCTCGTCTCTTAACATTTCTTATAAAAAAGAACATTTTGAAATAGCTCATCATTCCTGACAGTTCATCAACATAAAGAAGACTTGTCTTGGACCTGGGGGAGAAAAGACAGTAAAATATCAAATAAGGTTAAAGTTGTTATGCTAAGATTTTCTTACTTTTGTTTTCTATGCTAGAGACCAAGGGACAAAAAAAGGGAGAGAGTGGGATGCGTTTCAATGCAAAATTATTTTTTTTTTTAAAAAGCATTAAAATTTCAGTTGTATTTTTTTTTATCTCCGGCTTCTATTGTAACAGTCACAGATTTGACATTGTCATGAGCTTGGTGCTCAGAGCGTGTTTTGTAATTGGGTTCTCTTGTAGTTCCTCGGACTTAAGTTTCGTGTTTTCATCTTCTTAAAACAGTATATTCATTCAGATTTTCCTTACATCATTCGTGAATTAGTTGTTGACCTAAAAGTCTCTTTAACAAGTCCATGTTAACACGGTCTTGTAACTTGTGCAGGAAACCTTTTGTAACACTAGCATAGCAAATCAATTTTAAACACAAATGCATAGAACCGGATATAGAACTAATATAGACACATAGATATATATATATGATAGATAGTTATATATATATATGATAGATAGATTTTTATATATATATTATATATATAGATAGATAGGTAGATAGAGAGAGAGAAAGAAAGAGAGAAAAAGTATACTAAAACTGAGCTACTTCCAAAGGAATATAAGTAAACTCTTCCTGTGGTAGATTTTCTTTCTCTTTATTTCCTCAGCAAGCCTAGACTTGGGTACACTAAATGAAGTCAAGCTCTGCTGCAGGCAATCATCTGGAGAAAATGATAGGAAAGAAAATTATGACGTCTTCTCAGCACACCCGTAGGGGGGAAACATCTCGACAGAGTCGTTCAAGGGGAAGACACCACCATTTGGTGATAATCCTTTCTCTCTGTCTAGCGTACACGATTGCCCTTTTTTTTTTTTCTTCTTCCAGCTACATAAAAATTAAAGTGGGTTTTTTTTTTGGATAGCTACAAAGACAACATGCAGTGTGTTCAAACATATCCCCTTCACCTATCCCTTAATCTGTTGGACCGTTGGAAGCCTCACACAAGATTTGTCGATCATCTTCTCCATTCCTGTCTTTTGCCTTGGATAGAACCTCTTTGAATGGCAGGCCTGTCCATTCTTTTATGTTGTTTTACCATCGCTTTTTCTGTCTGCCTCTTCTTTTTCCTGGTACTGGTCACTGAAGGAAGGTCTTTGCAAGTCTCCAAGACCTTGTAATATGGCCATAGAGTTTTACTTAGCTTTTTTTTTTTTTTTTTTTTACAATAGTTAGTAGTTCATCGTGGTGTCCAATCACTGTAGTAACCATGTCTCTTATCTCTTCGTTTGTGATGCGGTCTTTAAATGGAATATCTAGGATCCTTCTGTAACGTCTATACTCCATTGCTAGGATCCTCCTCTCTAGCTCTGTAGTCAGCGTTCAAAAGTCGTAAGCATATAAGAATGAGGCCATGACCAAGGAGCACATCAGTCTGAATTTGGTGTCCAGGGCTATACCTTTGTATTTCAATAGTGTTTTGAGTTTTGCAAGTGATGCTGTGGACTGTGAAATTTAGGCCAGAAGTTCGGCTTGGTTCTTTCATCTGAGACGATAGCTCCGAGGTATTTAAAACTACCAACTCTTGTCAGCTTTTCCCCTCCAATGCTGATGCCCCTTTTAAAGCCCTTTAGGCTATTGGTCATAATTTGAGTTTTTTCGGTATTTATCTGCATGCCATATGCTGCGGAAATCTTGTCGCTGCGCATCACCAAGTCAGCTAGTTCTTCTGTCCCTGGTAAGCCAACTGTATCTACTGCCGATCTCCAACATCTATCCAACATTTGACGACACAATGAACAATTTACAAAAAATAAAAGTGTATTTAATCCAATAAAGAATTATAATTTTTATACTTATAAATTATTAAACAAGATGGATTACATTAAACGGTTACCGGTACTAGAATTTAAGAAAGCATATCCTTAAATGGTCATTAAGTTCAGGACTACAAAATAGACAACCATAGACAAATGGCGCAAGGTCAGTAACTAATCACAATAAAAACACAAGAGTCCTATCTTATAAATAGTACAATCAATACAGTCTCCACTGATGCCGCTTTCTCCAATGATTTCTCTTCTTACATCAGAATTATTGGGAGTCTTTTTATGCTAAAAAGAGCGTTAAATTATTTTCCTTTTTGAGAAAGTTGAGAAAATCGCATACAATGGAAACTAAACTCTAATTTAATTCCAAGTACACCAGTGTTTAAATCACAAACTAAAAAAAAAATTTCAAACTGGACAAAACGCGTCCAAAAAGTTCAATCTTTTGAGGTCTGAGTATGCTTAAAATGTTCAGTAAACATACACTGAAGATAATTCATTATGTCCCAAACAACCAGGGTCGCCATTTCATGTCAGGTTGGTGACGAACCCATCCCCCCCATAACCTAGCTGTGTCAAAACGGCAATGTTAAACTATAGCAACTCTTGTGTTCTGTAGCGGGACAACGGGACTATCACTTGCCGCGTAGGCCAAGGACATCCAATCAATAGCAGAGCATCCGTTGTCCGAATAAAGAAAATGATTTCACAAATCGATCTACGTGGGTGAGACCCTGTGCGTGTAAAGCGGCGATGATAGTCCAACTATTTGCTATTTCTTTTCCCCATGAAAACTACGCTATCGAAGAACAAATAGACAGCTCGTCCCTTCACCCAACATCTAAGTACTAACTAGTGTCCAAATGATTCTTTGGACAATGAGCAAGAAAACTCAAGTGTTGTATACGTATTCTCTATTCCAAAAGACTCTTCAATGAAGTCATAACAATAACATCAACTTTATACACACGTGAGACAACTGCAACATATATATACTATATGTAAACATTTGTTTCATAACTCATTGCTCCACAAGTTCATATTGACAGCCCGTTCATTTTAAGGAGCTCTCCTGAAGTGTGTTTTCAAATTCTATAGAATCATTAACCAAAGACGCATTTTGATTTTCTTGAAAAATCTAAGATACGGTATATGTGAAAACAAAACTCAATCAAATAGCACAATAAAAACAGCGAAGTCATTTAACAAAGTGTGAAGAATGTGGTTACATCTTTGCTTGTTTGGTGGTGTCGTGAAGAATGTCCTTAAAATTTTGCTTGTTTGATCTTCATATTTAAGATGGTTTAACCCACCCGCTAAATTAACAAATTGTAATGTCTATTATTAATTCCTATCAAATATGGCGCCGTCTTTCCCCACAATCTCTCTCTCTCTACAAGTTTTGATTCTAATCGCTCAATTTTACATACATCTTTCTAAATACTTTGTTCTATATCGGATTATTTAGTTTAATGATAATTTCATTAAGTGGCTGGTGTTATGTCTAAGATATCAACTTCCAGGTACAGGAAAAATCAATGTTTCTCACTTCTGAGTGCTCTTGGTCAATACACTCTTTTTTGTTTCATAAATCTAACTATTTGTCGCTATTTATCCTCACACAGTCATTCGCTACTCATCCCTCCTCTTTTTGTCTGCTCTTTCTTCTCTCCGTTTAAGATTGAACGGGAAACAAGAGAAAGAAACTTTAAATGTGCCACTCAGTAAAGCTTCCCCAACATTGATTCCACTCGACTAAGCTGTAGCCGGTTGTAGGTTCTACTCTAGCAGTTCTAGCACTAGGGGGAAGAGAGGTGGCGGTGGGGGTCATCCTCGTTACTGATCTCAACTGGCCAATCGTTCATCTCGTTCATGGCTGGTGGCAACAATACTACCAACACTGACCAGGTCGTTAAGACAAGAAGCCATGAGAGATAAATGCTTGTCACTCGAGGTACCAGTGAAAGGGCCTATTCGATTAGTCAAGGGTACGCAGGAAGTGTCAGTATTAAGTACCCCAGAGATACATCTATAGCACCTCCATCTCATAGAATTATCATTGATTTTTATGAATCGACCAGCAAGACACTTAGCGTAATCTATTTGTGACGATTTTATAAGAAATTCAGTAACAAACACACAGTGGCCAAGAAAGACAATCGGAAGGAGGTAGAGAATTTATTGTGTTAGGATCGTTTACTACACATGAAATATTTAGTTGTTTTTTTTTCAAAGCTTATGTTAACTTACTCGTCTGTATGTCTGGATATAATATTTTAAAAGCTAGTACTCCCACTTCCCATTCTCGGATTAAGTTGAAACTTTGCACAATTTTTCATTGTCGATCACAACACATAAATCAACAAAAAAAATAACCAATTAGTAAAGTAATAGTCGTAATTAATTTTGATTTATAAAGAAAATGTGCTAAGCTAAGGTTAGATAAGCCTTGTGCAGAGAATTAGGTCGTTCGCTCAAAATTGGAAACAAATAATAGACCATGAAACCTTACTATTTTTATAAATACTTGAATAGTTCAGTGGTAAACACGTCGACCTTCCATCGTGGAGGCTCGAGTTCAAATTCAGACTCATAGAACCTTTTTTTTTTTAAATTGATTTTGAAAAGGCAGCACGATTCAAGATTTATTTAATACGAGTTTTGTTTTTTAAAAAGTATTTTTATATAATTCCTGTTATCAGTTTGCTAATTCATTTGGGAAGAAAATGAAGGAAAAACCTGGACACGGATTTCGGCTCTAACGAGTTTCCAAGAAAATTTTGACAGTTTATGTATCTCTTTGGAAAAAAATTACTATCGAATAGGCCACAATGGAAAAACTCGAGGGTTATGGTTAGGGTTAACTCGAAAACTCATGTTCGGCCGTTTTAATTTTATTTTATATTGTATTTAATGAATAAATAGACAAGCATATACATGAACGTTAGAAATAGATACATTGCATGACAGAATAGTCATTGAAGGCTGACTGTAGTTATAACACTATTTTGTACAAGTCAAAAAGGAAAAAGTACTAGAACTGATCCTACAAAATATATCCTACCTGTCTTTCTCCCTATTTGAGCGATGTTTACATCTCCTGTCTGCTAGACCGGTTATCAATCAATTATTCCGCAAGAAAACAACAACTTGACGTCGTAAGCAGCCCCCTGCCCTCGCCCCTCACCTACACAGTGAGCCCCAGGACGGGAAAAAGAAATATCTGGCTAACCTTAACGAGCTGATCGATATAGTCGTGCACGGGATTTCTACGTTACTGACAGTAGGACAGAACAACAATTGATCATGGCTTGGTTTGGTAGCGTACACCACTTGTGTTCAAAGTCAACCATTAGATCTAGTCACTTTGAGCAAACACTTTACCCTCATCGCATGACAGAAACTGTTTGGTCTACGAGCGGTAGAACACGCGTTTCAAATGTCTTGCATTTCCAAGTCTTGGCTTGGTCTGTTTTGATCTTTACGCCTATGAAAATACAGCTGGACAAATAAATACTAACAGAATACAATTTCAACAACCTTATTATTTGTACAGGTCAGACAAATTGAAAGGTGACTGGTTGTTGTAGTGATCAAGAAAATTAGAATCGGCTCCTACTGGCAGCTTAAAGACGACCAAACATTTTTTATGGAAAAAAAAAGACACTAGCCTGGTTATTCATGTTCCTACAAGCCTCTAATATGAGGCTAATGTACCAGAGCAGGACAGTAATTTCGATAAGTTGCTGTACATTTTGTGGTTTTCGTCATTTCTCAGACACAGGAAACCTTGAACAAACACATTTCTATAGAACGGAAGTCTCGGGAAGTTGGAAGACACTGAATACAACATGTCGTATTTGTAAAAGCAAAGAAGGGGAGATAGACAGTGAACGAGCACGGGAAAAAAAAAAACAAAGAGAGAAAACTGCGTGCTAAAAGTCAAGGATGCGTTAAGCCAAGGAGTCACGTGATGACAACAAATCAATGTATCCTCAGAAATAGATCAATACAAGCGACCTTGTATAACAAAATATAACCCAAGGCAAGCGCATATCATGTAATGACAAACATTCTGTAGCACACAACATCTAAGTAACATTATAAAACTGAATGTCATATCAATTGTAAAGTCTTAAACACAATAAGAGGGATCATGAAACTTTAATTAAACAATCTCAAGCCGTAAAGTGTCGTGATTCTCTCAGAAGCAAATGTACACAATACTATAACATTGGTGTATAAAATGTACAAAAAGAACAATACAATTTGATGTTTACAGCTGGAAAGTGAAAGCCAAAGAATATCAAAAGTGCCTGAACTGCTCACTCAGAAGTGTTACATTTAAAGCAGCCTTTTGGCGCAGACATGTTTCAATCTCGATAAGGGTTGAATCTCTCAAGAGCTATTTCCTTCCATTGTCCTTAATCATATGAGCGCTTATGGAATAATAATAATGCGGCACTTTCCCCCTGTCAAAAGTGTTACATTGTGATTTCAGGACTTTAAAAGTCCTATAGACATTAGTGTTTTACAAATGGTTTAAATTCATTTTAATTATTGAAACTAAATTTTAGCTTTTAAGAATAGACGTTATGTCCATTTAAAAAAATGCAAGAAGGTTTCCTTTGTGCTATTTTGAGACTTAAGCGCTGCAGCAAACACATCTCAGCTGAAGTCGGGATTCAGACTCGAGCAGCCTTGCTAGGAAGGTGAGCTGTTTATGCCACTCAGCCCCACACTTCAATGAGTTGATACAAAGAGAAAACGTTAGCGTGTACATATAAACACACTCAAACCAGATCATGTGACTTTCAACAATGAGCAATTACCACACCTTGTTTTCCTATAAGAAAATGGCGAATATTAAATACAGTAACGTGCGATTTTCAAAATCAAGGTATTGGATAATGTTTGTTTTGACTTGAAGGTCGATTGGTTTTAAGATGTTGAGTATTACTGAACAAAGTCTATTATTTAAAAAATGGCGTTTCATTGTTAATGGATGAACACATCTTGTATACCGCAAAGATGTCCAGATGTAGACCCCTAGTTCTAAGTAGGAGTAGAGGCTCGGGTTTTACCTACAAGACACAAGGATGAAGATGTTTAGTTGTTGTAGCAACTCAAGGAAGAAACTCTATTCAAGTTTTCTATAGAACCAGAGACGCTCTAACAAAACTCGATATTAACAACGTTATTAGTTAAGTCAAGCAGTTCTGAATAGTCCCCCTACTGGTCACTAAGGTCAGACATTATACTCACATTTGTATGACTGTCATCGATGCTGCAAAAGTTGTTTAATTTAAACTGATACCACGGTGTTTCAAAGTAATACATTCTAATTTTAGAGAGCAGTACATGTAGATTGGTTTAGACAGAACTGAAAATGTTTCTACAGTGGCATGACTGTGATTAGAATTGACGGACAGGAAATGCCAAAAATACAATCAACTCCCTCGTGCTCCAATTAGAGTTTAATGATGACCATGAACTTGCACTTCAATGTCGGCTTCCGGTTGTTTAGAGTACAGTAGCTGTAGGTCTTACTGCACTTTCGCGTGAGGACAGAGGTTCCAATATTGCTTGGATAGGTTAAAATAAGACATTATAAACCAAGATATTTCAAAGCTGAAACAACAACACATTGATTTGATTTGTTTATGTGTGTTGTTGCAAAAGTGTTTAGGACCCAACAGAAGGAAATGACCATTAAATTTGAATTATAAAGAGGTGCATTCTGTTTTGTCAAGAGTTAAAGTTTCCTACATTAGACGACAAGTTTAAAAGATTATGGGGGAATCACGAAAGTACAGTTTCCTACATTAGACGACAAGTTTACAAGATGATGGGGGAATCACGAGAGTACAGTTTCCTACATTAGACGACAAGTTTACAAGATGATGGGGGAATCACGAGAGTACAGTTTCCTACATTAGACGACAAGTTTACAAGATGATGGAGGAATCACGAGAGTACAGTTTCCTACATTAGACGACAAGTTTACAAGATGATGGAGGAATCACGAGAGTACAGTTTCCTACATAAGATGACAAGTTTACAAGATGATGGAGGAATCACGAGAGTACAGTTTCCTACATAAGATGACAAGTTTACAAGATGATGGAGGAATCACGAGAGTACAGTTTCCTACATAAGATGACAAGTTTACAAGATGATGGAGGAATCACGAGAGTACAGTTTCCTACATAAGATGACAAGTTTACAAGATGATGGAGGAATCACGAGAGTACAGTTTCCTACATAAGATGACAAGTTTACAAGATGATTGGGGGGGGGGGGGGGAATCACAAGAGCGGAGCAGACAAAAAAAAATAGTCCATAGTCGATTTTTTAAACCATTAACTATGTTTAAATATTCTTAAACCGAAGCTGATATCAAACGTTGGACACTTTCATTATTGATTCGTGATTTCGTAACTGAAGACACGTAAATAAATGTCTAAGCGTGTGTATGGATTGTATGGAGAATTGCAAAGGTTTCTAAACAATCCAGTTTTTAATGAGCCTACAGGTACCGTAACTTCATTTGTCATGAACAACTTTTGAGGTTCTTCTAGTGGACAGGACAAGACTACAAGCACGGCTCCGAGACTTCCAAACCAAAAATAGAAAACGGGCTATCGTGTGATGGACATGGAAAAGCTTCGCCCTTATCGACTCTTCCGCCACCGACGCACACAAACCAATCGAAATGAAACGTGTCTTATTTGGGAAAGCTGAAATCTGACGAAATGAGATTGTCAGGTTTTATAAATGCATTTAGGGAGAGAGAGTGGGGGGGGGGGACAGAGAGAGAGTGTGGGGGGGGGGGGGGGGGGGGGCTACAAGAAATGTAAAAAAAAAAAAAAAAATATTGAAACTACAAAGAAAGAATGAAAGTAGCCAGAAGGTCAAGATTGAAACAAGGAAATAAGTAACGAGGCTAGACTGTGGGTGACGAAGATAACATGACCAAAGTATACGCTCAACCAATCAAAAAAAAAAAAAAAAAAAATTCTGCAAGATGCCGGACTGTTTTACTTGTAGTGAATAAGGTTCTGTTGAATGTAACAAACAGGAAACTAGTACTGAGTCAGGCGCTGGAACTTTGTTGACGCTTGGGCAGCAGTTCTTTGTTCGCAGTGGCTGATTCACGGGATGAGTGAATGTCGGATGCGGCGTGGCCTTATTGGCCATGACTTAAGAATCCGAGTGAAGAGGTGCGATTGCATTTGAAGTTGTTACCCACTGTTAACGACCTTGATGCTGTATGCTATTATTTTACACCTTTAACTATAATTCAAATGCTCATCTTCATTTATCATATGTACAATGGATACCAGCTCATGTACAACTAGAAGGAAATGAGAAAGCTGACACTCGCCAAGAGTGGGAGAACAAACTCCCAATTAAACTCTGCATTCTATCCAGAAGAAATGAAGAAACTAATAGTAAATAAAATGAGAAATGGGCAAGCTCTCATCCAAATCACAAGAAAGATGATGCTTATTATAAGCTATCCCGACAAGATCAACGCCTAATCTTTCGGCTCAGGACCGGACACAACAGAATGCGACAACATATGTACCGGAAGCTCAAAATTGGAACCAGTGAAATATGCCCATGTTTAGTGTCACCAGAGATTGCTGACCATGTCCTCCAAAACTGCTCTCTTTACCAAGAGGTCCGTACAAGACAATGACCCCAAAACACCCCAACAGAAAGAAAACTATATGGAGAGCCTCCCTGATTTGGAAACCACTGCGCAGTTCATCTCATGTATTGATCTAGTCATCTGAACATTCCAACATAAAAATGAAGAAGAAGAAATCTGTACATAGCCATTGAATGAGTTGCACGTTTATTACTCCGTTGCTATTTACGAACAATATCATTTGTTGGCTATTGCTATTATTTACTAATTTGTTACTATACTAGTCAGAGACACGGTAAACGAGCTAAGGCTTACAAATACAACCTGACAGTGCACACATGAAGTTTTTTAACTAGATCAATACAAAGTAAGCTTTCTAAAATGAACTGAGCAATAGGTAATTATGAAAACTTTATAAAAACTATCTTGGAACATTCACGTCCTACACACTTAACAGTTTTGGTTACAAAAAAATATATAAAAAACTGAATTATTCACATTCAGGTCTTATTTTGAATAGTGGATTCTTAAAATGAGTTGTGTATCAACATCTTGACTAGATTAGATTAGGACTTATATTCGAAAATATAGCATAGCTTATAGACACGTTTATTAAAATCATATTAATCGTGCAGTGATAGCATGATAGTTTTTATCATCTTTAGAAAAGCATCATTGCAAGTTGACCCTAACCCATGGGCAACTATTTCACTTGACAATAAAACAAATATCTAAGCTTCTTTAGCCTCGACGTTTAGCCAGAATTCAAGGACACAGTGGGTGTGAACTATTGTTGCAATGGAAGGAGTGTGAGAATAAAAATTAAAGTCGGAGACAGAAGTTCCCATGGGACGCGAAGAAAATGTCACCCAGTCCCATTCATATCTTTGAAGCAAGTGGAGAAACAGATGAGAAGATATGGATAGAACGGAGGCCGGGTATCGATCCACAATTGTCTTACACCCAGCCAGATGTTTCAAGTGGGGAACAATAAAAAAAGGGGGAAAAAAAAGGAGTTTAACATGTTTAGATCAGTGGTTCCTCGGTGGTGCCCCCCCCCCTCCCCAAAAAGAAAGGGACCCAGAAAAGAAATATAAGCAATTATCTGACCAGAGAGGCTTCTGGAAGTAGAAAGTAAGCAAAAGTGAATGAGCTAAAATGTCATGACGATCCCTAGCTGAGCTAGGTCACCAACAATTATTAAAATCGATTTCACTTTGCCTAAAAAAACATCAGTTAATATACTTGAGAAAATAATATCCATACTTTTTATAAAACAAAAAGAGCAAATTTTGAAAGACCATAATTAACCGTGATTATAGTAAACTAACATGTCCGTGATTTTTTCAAAAGCTCTTTAAGCCTTTTATATCTCTTTCATTTAAAGTTAAAGGAATGTCAAATAAAACAAACAAAATTTAAAAAACAACACTTTAAAAAAAAGCTTACCTAAGCCATATCTCTCATTGCTGTAAGATGTATTTCCTTTTTCAAACAAAATTAATTAATTACCTATATTTAATTAAAAAATTGGTTGTCATCGACAAAGTTTTATCTTGAGAATGAGAAGTGAAAGAAATAAGGTGTTCTAATTTGTAACCGGACAGAGCGAGTTGATAGAAGCTTTGTAACAAGAAAAAGATTTTAAAATGTGTTGTTGTTTTTTTTTAACAAAACTTATATTAAGTGCAATTGTATCAATTAGTTAGGATCAGTCATGTGATTAAATTTTTAATAGCTCTAGACTTACAATGATAAGTCTATGTAGAAATATTTTTACCAATTGTTTTTGTTTAGCGCAAGTTCATGCTTTTAGCTTTCTCAATGCGCTATGATTCTATCACTTGTCTGGACCAGTTGGGAAGCGAGGGGAAGAAGGGGGTATTTGTCTTAAAATTACCGTGATCGTTTTTTAAATGCATGAAAAAAAAAAAACGTGTTCACTAAGGGCTCAAGATTCCTCAAGGGGACTAATTCAACTAATACAATCACATATGTCAAGTACGATTTCTTTTCTTTGTTTGTATCCAAAAAAAAATTAATTACCAATTTTTTTACATTCTTGTTTAGTCAGGTACATGAAACAAGTGTACAAAATTTAAACTTGATCCGAGATTGGGTGAGTGAGAAATATCGTGTACAAATGTATAAGAGACAAATGTGAGTTGATATAAGCTTTGTAAAAAGGGAGAATATTATACAAACCGAATTGATACCTTACTTTAAATAAAAAAGGGAAAAGGTGGGTTAAGCCTTGAAGGTACAACTACTCAGCTGCTGACATAACAAAGAACCTGTTTATTTCTAATCCAACATATCCCTGTGCGTATTATGATGTGACAGGTTGAAGAGTATTTCTTTAGGGCCAAGATAAGAAGAAAGAAAAAAAGAAAATATTCAAGTTTCAAGATTATTAAGATAATGATGGCGCGAAGAAACCTCATTATTTTAATCAGGCGGCTGGTCTATTTCTGTGTTTGTGCATGTGTTTTATAAACCAAGATAAAATATTCTAAAATTATTTCTTCTTGAAAACGAAAAAAAAAATGAAACCGTGTTTCGAAAGACAGCTTTAAAATGCTCCCAAAAGTACATCTATACTCATAGAGAAACTTGATTAAATAGCTTTAACGTGTTTGGAACACCCTCGTTTTTAAGACTTTTTTTAAAAAGATCTCTTCTTTACTTAGCTTTAATAAGGAACAAGACACTTGATGTAGAGACATCGTGCGATAATTCTCAATAGATTTTACTGTCGGCAAGCTAAAGTTTCCGACATAAATGTCGGCCTAGAAGAATACATAATAAATTATGTATAGGTTTCCATTCAATGTGTGGATACAAAGATAGAACATTTCAACGACGCACTTGGGAATGAGTTCGCCGAACAAGAGATTAACAATGCCTGACCCAGAAGGTCTAACATAATTTTTGCCTTCTTAGACCAGCTTTAAATCACTTCTAGAATTGAAGACTTTCCCTGTGAATATGTAATGACAAGCTGACAAGACGCGGCTTCTAGATGTGTCTCAATAAATCACAGAATACGTGAGTTGTTGGGCTAGAGTCTCACAATACCATGTTTTTGTTTTAAAGATCGCAACTCATAGAGGACACATTCGGATTAAGACGGCGAGAACAAAACATATGATAATTAGACAATATTTAATCGAAACACATTTCCGAGGGGCAATCTATAAGTAAATGACTATTCTAATAGAAGCAAAACTGAAAGATGCAGCAATGTCATTAAAATGAAGCTTGTCGCAAGGAATAGATGACCTGCCTTCAGTATACTATAACACGATGGTCCGCATGCAATAAATATTACTATGAAAGAAATACTTTGGAGAAAAAAATCCGCATTAAGAATAGGCTCTGCTTTTAATTTCAGTAGGCAAAAGAAGTCCCCCGACCTTTTTCCTCGGAAACGCTTTAAAGATCAGCTACGGCATCAGGCTGACTTAATTTTCCCTTGTTCGATACTAAACAAAATAATTAATTACCAATAGTTAATTAATTCTTCTTTTGTCAGGTACAAGAAATAAGTGAAGAACACCTGGCAGCAAGTAGCTTCAGAAAGAGACGGCTGGAGATCTCTTACAAATGCCCTTAGATGCACATTGGAGACCGAGAAAAAAAACAGCTGTTGCCGAAGACAGGCGTGGACGAGGAGAACTTCAATCGACCACCGGCAGACGTTTATTTTCTGCGTTGATGAGGCAACTTATGTAGGTCACAGCTAGGACTGTGTAGCCACCTTAAATACAGCACTCATCCTTATTTTTCGACCCAAAGACACGCTTTAGAACAAATAACAAGAAGAAGAAGAAAAATATTTATAGACAATTTCTCTTTTATGAAGCAGATGACTTTTTGTTTAAGCGATTACCTTAATCTTAATAACTAATGAATGAAAGATATTAAAAAAAAAAAAAAAAAACATTTTTAAACCCGGCGCATCTACCCCCCCCCCCCCCCAAATCCAGTTTATGCCCATATATAAATTTACTCTATAAATTACTAATTTGGTGATATTAAATCTAGACATTGAAACATAAAAAGACAGTGGTCTAGACTAGAATACTGGATATGAGTAGAAAATTCTAGTTTGTGGATGTTGATTCAGACTTACAAACAGTAAAAAAAACAAAAAAAAAAAAACAGTAGTCTTGACTAATTTCTACTAAAGACTGTACGCATAATATTCCTAAATGTCCAAATCTTTTAACTCTTTACGTGAATTTCCACTGATGTGTGTTTAAGATCTTTAGAGCAAATTTAATTTTAAAATGATTATATTTTAAAAACTATAACGATCAAACCAAAGTATTTTCCTTTGTGGCCAATTAGGTAGTTGTTTCTTTTTCCCCAAAGATATACATAAACTGTCACATTTCTAGGAAAATCGTCAGAGCCGTTTTGGACTTCCATTCCACCCGCCCACCGTTAACCAATGGAAAGTTTGCAAGCTAATTAGAGGAAATGTAAAAATAAAATGTAATACTTGTCAGGTGATAATCCTAACGAGTTACCTTAGCACGGCTGAAATAGTACTGTTTCTGCAATATTAAGAAATAAAAAAAAATATATGAACCTGTTTCTGTACAGAAAGTGGGTTTACACAGCTATGAGAACTTTCGAATAAATATTAATTATCAAAAACGTTAATACTATAAGCTCTTCGTACTTTTCATCGAGCTAATCATGACAGCTTATGGCAAGATGAAAGAAAAGGGCGACTAGAACAAAATAGGCTGATCAGAGTATTTGGAACTGCTGCTTTCAATATTGATGAAGTCATAAGTTAAAGGCTTTAAGGGTCCAAGAATGATTTTAAAATGTATAATTAAGATTTAATCAAAAGTACGCATTAATTTAAAAAACAACATATTTTCGTACTACTACAAGTAAAAAGGATATTTGTCACTAACATAAAAATGAATAAAAATCAAAAGAAAAAACAACTCCAAAAACTGTAGAAAATGAAGTCGACTATGGGTAACCTAAGTGAATTTCGATCAACAAAGACAAGAGTCTATAATAGATCAATGAAAGTGGAGAGACTTTTCACAAATAAATATCAAGGCTTTGTCTTTAGAACGTATGGATTCAAAGCCATAAAGTTGAACTTAAGAAGAGGACAGTTTTAGCACTACATTCTCACCGAACTACGCGCTAATATTCTCTAGTGCTTAGCACTACATTCTCACCGAACTACGCGCTAATATTCTCTAGTGCAATGAACTTTTGTTCTCTAAAGGTCTTGCTTCGAACTCAAAACACAGCGAAATGAAACGCCTTTCAAGCAATGAAAGACTGAAACTAACTCCATTTCATTAGCCTTCATTAACGAAAAGAATATCGCAACGTGGGTGGTTTTAAAAACATGGAACAAAGAAGAATACGGAGAAAACAAATGTTGCTAAGGCAACTTAAAAAAAATATGGTTCACGTCTTTATTTAGATCAGCGCATCAACAATAATCGCAAGGAAAAAACAACAATAAAAATGCAGTGTCACGTGACATTTGCTGATGAGCAGCTCCAGGAACTAACTGTCACATTGTTGGGTACAAGTGCTGGTGTTTTCACAGCATCGCATCCCGTCACGTGGTGAGAAAAGTACAGTTTACCATAATAACGTCCAAGCAACAGAAACATATTGATCAATAAGATAGCTCTGACTGGATGGAGCTTCTGGCACCGGGAAAACTAAATGGCAACCCAAAAACAAAAAATGTTTAGATTTAAAACTATTATGCGTCTTTTTAGAAAGGGAGAGACAACACTGCATAAAAATTTAATTACAAAATTACATAGATCCACTACTTGCATAATTCAGTGTATATTTCTTTTTTACATTATGCAATGTTGCCATAGGATTTGAAAAAAAAAAAAAAAAAAAAAACATGTAGGTCTGAACTTTTGTGATAAAAAAAAGATGAAACAATACAGATTTCCCCTTACGATATCCATGTTACGGTAAATTTCATTAAACTAGATTTATGCAGTTATACACTAAGTACATTATGCATCAGAAGTAAGCGACAAATCAAAAACATTGATAAAGAATTTAGATAAAAAGCAATCGATAGGTATCCAACAAGAGTGTTTCTCTTTTTCATACTAGAACAGGGGTTCAACAAGAGTGTTTCTCTTTTTCATACTAGAACAGGGGTTCTCAACCTGTGGATCGCGACCCCCATGGGGGTCGATTGACGATTTGCCAGGGGTCGCCAGAGACCATCGAAAAATTGAATAGTTTTGTATATTCTTCTATTGCTGTGTGTCTGAGCGGAAAGGGGGGGGGGGGGGGTCGCGGCAGAGTTGGGATTGTAAAGAGGGGTCGCCGAGATTAAAAGGTTGAGAACCGCTGTACTAGAACATTGTCAAGAATAAATCTCAAATCTTTGTCCTTAGAAAGAAAGATGAGAGCGATAAAGAACAAAAATCATGACATTAATTGTCTGGTCTTTCTACTTTTATTATCTAGTATTAAGCTAATCAAATCTGTTACAATATTAAATGAACCTTTTTTTATATACAAATTAACAGACAAATATACACATCGTTGTCTGATTTTGTTCTAAAAGGTAAAATAAAACCTTAAAAATGAAGTAAAATCTTTTTTTTTTTTAATTCGCCCCTCCATCCGGAGGCGAGTGACCTCCTCAAAGATCTAGTGCAGTGTTTCCCAAAATGTTTTCCGCGGAACCCTAGTGTTCCGAAAGGCCTGAATAGGTATTCCACGAACTACTGGAATAATTAACTAATAGGCCAACACGTGAATTAATCTCTCTATGAAATAAGTAGTGTTCCGTTAAATACTCAGAATGTGCGAAGTGTTCCGTTAAGAAAAAAGTTTGGGAAACACTGATCTAATGAATATTCATGCCGAGTTTCATCAAGACTGGTTAAACGGTATCGGTTTCTATAAATGACATTTGTTTATATATTCTATCACAAGACAGAAATATCAGGCGTAGGGGTAGTTAATTTTTATCTTGTGAGATAGAATAATAATGAATCCAAACAAAAAATCAATCACCGTGTATGTGTATAGTGACTCGTTCCGCAGATGTCTAACCGGGGGGTAAGTTTTACTTTAAACGGACACAACCAAAAGTTGTCAGCTTAAAGACCAAAATTCTTATTTTGAAATGATCAAATATTGTCTTCAAAGGCTTGAAAATCGCTATTTACATTTAAACCAAAGTAACATACAAACTTACTGGTAGATTCTGAGGGTTGGCCATATGACTCACAAACTAATAACTTTGAATGGTCCGCGCTAAGTAAGAGATAAGACAACTGCAGTTGTACTTTAAGGGGAGCTATGACGAGATCTTTCCAGCAAAACAGCCACTGGTCAACGTTAAGAGCAGGGAACATCATATGTTCATCAGCTGCTGTCAATTGAAATAGAGCAATTCATCTCCTTTTAAGTCTGAGCAACATTGACCTTACCGTCCAGATCAATCAATCGGCTATGTGGATCTGGCCAGGGACAGCAGTCTGTACACAGATCGGATGTGTTCTTAGCTCATTAGCCTAGCCTTTCGACACATAGATTGAGTATAAAGAAAAGTTTCTCAGACATACTGAATGTTGTATTTTTTTTTTTTTTTTTTTGTAATAAGGAATGAAACAGTCTTAGTGATGACAATTAGCATAGTGTGAAGGCGACAACAATATTTGCCTTTAATAAAGTATTGCCTAGATCACACTGTACTGTGAGGACTTCTTATAGTGCACACTAAGTTATTCATTCATAGATATTGACTACTTAGGAATGTATAGTGACCACTCATTGTGCCGAGTGTGATAAAAGGAACACACCCACATTTCTGTTCCAGTTGATATACGGTACTCACAGCTATGGTAAAGAAACCAATACCTTATATCATAATGTGTGAATTCACACTCTTTGCATAACTTAAGCTCAACAACTAATCAGATCAGGAATGAGTCAGTGAAAATTAAAACAAAGTAAAAAATCTTAACATTATCGTATTGCTATTTCTTACCAGTTAATAGAGCGTAGAGTGGAGTGAGCATTGATCGTAAAAAAAAAGGGGGGGGGGGGGGGGGGAAGTCGGCTAATTCAATAAAAACATTGACCGAAATAGTTTAGATTTAAATAAAACAGACTTGTGTACGGCCAAATTTAAATTGAATTTGCTACTGTTTCTATATTTAGGTCAGCATGCTATTGACAAGATTGATAATAAAGGGACAGGGTAATCTTATATATATATATATTATATATTTCCCAAATAACATTCATTAACTGGTGGATTTATTTAAATGTAACCAGATATCAAGAGATCTCAACAATTGCCTTGCGAATTTGCATGACATTTCGTAAACAGGTTCATTTTACCTCTCAGGTGCTTGTTAGGAAATGGTTTTGACCGCTTCGCAGAGTGAACAGCGCCATTCGAGAAAAATCGCAAAGATTTCTTTAAAACCTTTTCATTTTATTATCGAAATTTCCCCCGAAACACGGCATTCTATATATTAAGTATAAATAGAAATAACACAATTCAGTGTAGCAGTTACTAGAAATCACAGTATGCTAGAGGGTCGTTTGTTGGGAGCTAAAAAAAAAAAAAACAAAGGAGAGAATGTCCCAGCCAAAACTATTTAAAACCTGGAAACAAATCAACGGGCATAGCCGATGTATAAATGATATCAAGATCATTTACGTTGTGTTGGGATATGTGGCTGAGTGCAGACTTTCACTTAGAGAGAGAGAGAGAGAGAGGGGCACAAAGAAGAACCTAGTGCAGACTCTATGGATTTTTTTTGACACGAGCCAAGTTGTGGTCAGCCCCGAAAATTTCTCTCACATATCCACGAAAGAGACACGACTGAGAGCCTTTGCTTTAGGGGCGTGAAAAAAAAAAAAGTAATAATACAGATAATAACAAGAAGAAAAAGAATCCGTTTCAATGTCTCATGAAAACATTTTAATTTCCTTCATGTCTTTAATCAAAATGCACCTTTGAGAAATACAACTACTTTCTACAAATAAACAACAACTGTTACAGCCCTTTTCCTTTTAGAACGAATTCAAACCATGCCATGGTAAATGAAGCTAGTTACAAGAGAAGAATAAAGCATCGGTTGCTGTTAACCACAATAATTACACGTACAAGGTCAAAATCAATGTTTTTTTTATAATGATGTAATTAAAGATTGATAAACAACCACCACTTTTCCTGACATCATGATGTACAGTTCAAGACGTTGGCCAAGCGCGACAACTATTTGAATAAAGAAACAGTGCAGAATCAAAAGCATTTGATTTCCCATTGAAAACATTTTTTTTCAGTGCCCACAGGAGTTGATGTAATCCGATCATCCAAAGATGCACATTAACAAGATCTCATCCAGAGTTAGAAGACAGAGAAAAACAAATGTTTCTCCCTTGTGGCACAAACCAAAACTGTAAAAAATCAAGAAATAAATTGAACTGTTTGAATTATCAAAAAAAAAAAGTTTTCCGTCTGGCAGGCATTGGCCTAAATTATGAAAAAGTCCGACTTTTAGTTGTTTGTTAACTGCAATGGTATATTATCCAACAATAGAATACAATCCTTCACATCTTCTTATTTAAAAGACAAAATCATTCGTACAGTAAAGTGGTAGATCTTTTGATTAAAACCATTTTTACTTGTTTAATTATCATCATTTGTCCGACAGAAAATTGGCAAAATATGCTATTTTACGACCTATGATGTACAGATGTGCTTTATCAATTTAAGTGTATAACTAGTATCTCAATTTTATTTTGTCTTGTTAATGTGTCCTCCTTTAGGAGAGAAGGTAACCCTAATATATAAAAAAAAAGAGGATGGTGTGTTGTTGTTTTTACATGATTTAGTCATCATACGACTTTCTAGATGTTCTGTACAAGCTTTTAGTAGTCCCAACTACGAAAAATCACCATTTCTTCAAATCTTTTAAGGTAGTTTCCAACTCTACTGCACGCAGGAAAAAACAAATGGTAGTCTAGGACTCGAGTGACAGCCACGTTTGTACCTCTAAAAAAAAATAGTTCCTAATCGTTCTTTCCTACTATATGCAAGCCAATGTGAGTTTACTCTACTCATTTTTGGAACTGAGGATCTCCCAAAACAAAAGAAAATTGTATTAAGTAATTTTCCCACTTGAATTTCGACAAATCGACACTAGTCAAAACACTAAAGAACACCGGTCTCTCTATAATGTATAAAGCTCAGTTATGACACTAAAAATAATAATAATAATAAATCTCTCAATTGATACAGACGCTAATCATAACACAAGTGAACATTTTCCTACGATAAGGATCGACTATAGCCAACACAAAATGTACTACAATAAAAAGAGATTACGTTGAATACGTATCTACTTCAAATGTCTCTTAAGTTCAATGCACTAAAGTTAAAAACTCCGTCACTGCTTAAAGCTGATTAGAACAGCCAGAGTTCTCTCCCACAATGAACCATTTCTACGGCTGATTGCCACGATGTATTGACTTCCGTGACACTAGAGAAATTGAACCCGGAGATTTCAAACGAAGTCTTCTTTTTTTTTTCTTTCCTTCATTGCCATCATTGTGTTACCTTCGCTTTGCGTCGTTTTGTACTTAATGAGACAAAAGGGAAACACATAGGACATCTTTTTTTAGGGTTACAACATTTCAAAGGTTCTGACTCGAATAACTTAAATCATAAATTACTTCCTAACCATAGTGAATAACGTTGGTTACTCACACAGTTCAATAAAGTTGTACATTTTGCTACAGTGATAGCTTCTTTCCTCAAGGAGAAAGTAACATTTAAAAACAATGTAAGTACCGAGAATTCAAAAAGTGCATAGCTTACAAGTCATATAGTCACACTTTTAAACGACTTTCTGCGAAGCATTTGAGAAAATGATACCAACATTCTTTTTAACACTTATGAAAACACTGTCGAAAATGGCTTTGCATTGATCATCTTTACTGTTTAACGTGCCTCGTGTTCAGAACTACTTTAGGGTGCGAACTAAATTAAATATTTTCTAGCACAAGATAGCCTAAAGTTAATCCTTTGCAATCAAGATAAAGTGTATTAAGAGAAGATGGTCACACTTTTCAACTGTTTAAAAAACAAAGGTTCGTTCCAATTCTTTCGTTAACAAGACATTAACCTATTGAGATTAAATGGTTTGAACAAAAGTTATTCACCTTAAACTATTCTTGGTGAAAACAATTCTTGATTGAAGATCCTTTCAATGTGTATTTTAAAATAGCGACGATGAAGTTCCTTGCGTAGAATTAAATAAGTGTGATCGTTAACATCACGAGCGAGGGAAGGATCTATTGCTAGGGCGTAAACACCCCAAACTACCACGTAGGCCCAGTGAACACCACCGCTTTATCCCCTGCCATTAGAACAAAGAATTCTATCGTCCTTTATCGTTGGCTGAGATGGCATGACAACTCTAAATGGTAGCTAAATATAGAAATCCTTAGTCTCATATAACTGGCGATTTCGAAACACGCAGACAATATTCAACAAGAAATACTCGTTAATTTTCTTTGGCCGATGATCAATATTGTAAACAACAAATGTCTGCCTTGGCTATGATTAATCCTCTCGTCTTGCCTTCAAAGTACGTCCCTAGAAATGACAGTATATCAGATCTGGACATAGCATTATCATCATAATTATAGCACATCACATGGTTGCCTGAACAGACATTTATCAAAGCTAGTATTTATTTATTTATTTTTTTACACAACATAAATACTTGAATAGATGTTATCTTTAAAAACAAAATATATGGTAGGTGATTATTATGGACAGGGAAATAGCTCGATCTAGGAGGAATAGAACAGCGTCTTTAAACTATTGTTCGGCTGGACTAATTCAGAATGTGGTCAATTAATACCATTTACCCAGCCAATGGGCTAACCTTAATTTGAGCGGGTCATTTTTTTTTATCTATGTAAGTTCCCTGGCCGATAGTAAATATATTTTCATAAAGATCTAATGAAATGTCTTTTTACCGCCCCTCACTGTAATATTTAAAAACGTAAACAGAGATAGTGAAGGGGAGAGAGATTTTAAAAAAAAAAGGGGGGGGGGGGGGCGTGCAAGTGCCAATGACCTCCTACCTCTGTTCATAAAGTAAGCTAAAGGTGTTGTTTTTCCACTGCCCTGAGGTCTAGCCTGCTATGCAGTTCAAGGCCACGGTCAGTCATTTGACCTGGAGTCCGTGTGTTTCATCCTAACTCTATGGTTTCATCGTAAGAAGTTGTGTTTTTTAGTGTACAGCTGAAGTACCATCATAGTTAATAGAAAGAGTTTGTTTTGACATTGCACTAGTCATAACGTTTTTAAAATGAAATATTTCAGGATGATACTCTCTTATTTTTCGCAACTGGATAGTTAGTCTCTTTGTATTCCACAACCACTGTAAGGTTACCATACAACTCAATGTTTCCCCGAGTGTATGTAGTGAGTGTAATGGTCGACGCTCTAATGCTAAAACGAATCTGCAGAATTGTATCAAATTAAGATGAAACTATATTTTAGTGTATATTATTTTACTCACAGACTAATAATGTACGTGAACAAATAACATTAGAACCACTGGTTAGCCTAAAAATATAAATTATGAGCTACCCGCAATATAAATATCCCAAAGTGTAGCACCGAGGTTATTGACAGGTCAATAGCTAAGGTCGTCCCATTATAGTCGATGACCCTACAAAGGCCAGACTTGCGTTCAATGGTCCTGGTCACAACTGAAAATCTTAAATGTATAAGAAAATAAGTAAGCAGGCCCCTAGATACAGAAATATAACGCTAAGTGTTTCTTGACAACAGTATTCTTTTTTGCCGCAGATTTTATTGTCACTTTGGACATAAGACTTACAAGCCAGAAATCGTCGAGATAAGAATAACTTGTCAACAACTTGAGTTAATATTGTTAGAAGGGTGAGCAAACATCGTCAATAAAAAAATGTTATTTGGTGGCTTCAACAAATGATAAAATTTTATTAACAAAACATGAAAGTGCAGAAGCCGGAGAAGATTTCATCATATAAATAAAATCATGCTCATCGCACTAGCATAGATCTGAGGTTAAATTGATAAATGGCAGTGGATGGATTACAAGCTTTGGTATTAATGACTCAAAAGTAATGAGAATAAAGTGGTAGAAAATGAATGAGCTCCTTCCTCGATATGTGCTGATGGAATTATTACGCTATGAAGCTTCTTTTTGTGTATCAATGTGAACAAATAAGATCAATAAAAGCTGCTTATAAATGATATATATATATATACACACACAAGTAAAATATATGACAATGCCAAAGTACAAGCATTTCTTTACTGAACACAATTATTTCAACACAATAGTCACACCCATATCTCTCTACACACACATACACGTTTTCACGTCTCTGGGGGGGAAAAATGAAACGCCACTAATATAAAGAGACCAAAAACAGAGAAGGGGGTTAACTGATTCACAGGGGGAAAATACATTGAAAAAGGAAAACATGGGGGGAAAAATTAATCAAAACCTCCCCATGAGATGCTATTATCAAGAAACATGTGGCTTTTTGTCTTCAGCTTTGTGTGTGTGTCTTTGTTTGGCTCACAAAGATACAGATGTTTCTAGTTTATGTTATTAATCGAGTGGGCAGTACAGAGATGAGCAGTTGAGTGTCCAACTGAAGGTTTCTGGTTCAATCCCGGTCAATTACTGTCAAGTGCTCAGGATTCAAAAGTGATTCGGAAAGTCCGATAGGATACTTAGCGTCAATTAGCGAAATAAACGAATGTTTCTCATTGAGGAGGAAGCAAGTTGCCAGGACGGAAACACACAGTATTCATGTATACTTTAGTTCTTCTGCCCATGTGAATTGGTTGTTGAATTGTCTCTAAGTAAATCGGGATCTAGTCATTGAGTAGTGGTGAGTTCAAGGATTACTTACTCCTTCTATGGTCATCTGTAAATGAAGGTGTTATGTGGATAGCACCGACTGTCTTTACTTATTAGATATAGCTGAAAGAGTTATATATAATCTTGAGAGAGCTTTAAAATATGACTACAATCCTAGTATCAAGTTTTGCTTGAAGTTGTTTATATTTTTAAAAAAGACATTCTAAAATAAATTATGAAATAAGATATATTTTGCTTTCTTTAAAATCTATGTAATTATTATTCTTCAAAGTTTTATTATATTTTTTTTTATATTTTTTTTTACATTTTTTTTGTTTACATTTCACTTAATAAAAACAGAACTTCTTTTAAAGTTGTTGTTTTTTTTTTGTACATAATGATTAAACAGTATCTGAAAAAACAAATCCAAAGGACATATAACCTATGTCATAAAGGTGAAAAGTTATAGTACTAGTCACCTAACATCCTAAATTTTGTTGTGGAAACATGAGCTCTACTTTCCTTACCTATAAAATTTGAAGTGTATCTTAGGTTTCATAGAGAAGCATTACTCCTCTATTATTAGGGTTTCTATACAACAGTTTCTTAAAGATGCAAACTTTATATAAAAAAAAAAGACTTTTTATCAATATTCAAACCATTTCAACACCAAAAACTGGTGAAAAACGACTACCTTCCTCTCCCCTTCTTTTTTCCAAACAACTAGCTAAAAAAGAAATTAGCTACTCCCCTAACAAATCACACTCACTCACAACTAAGGACATCTTTCTAAACATTCACAAAATCGCATCGAAGCCTTAAAAAAAAAAGAAGATAGTTCTTATATTAATTTTTTTTTATGAATCCCAACTTATACAAATAATATGGACACTGAAATTGTTTGATAAGAGACCAATAAGAAGCAATAATATGATATGATGTCACTCTATCCAAGAGAGATGAAAAGAACTTATAGGAAACCTTACATTTTAATTACTATTCAAACAACTAAAAAAGAAAAACTATTTGTCTAATAACTGATTTCAACTCATTTCTACCTCCCAGGAGCATATGGCTGAATGAAACAAATGTGTTCCAATCAATGAAAAGAATGACAGTTAAACTGTCTTTAAAACTTTTTAAAAAATCACTAAAGACAGCACTAACAACAAGTAGACTTTCAAAGACAGGACTGAAAAGCAAGTTAATATTTAAATATATATATTTACACTAAACTATTAACTATAACATAACATAAAAATGCAAAAACATAAACTATTTTTAATAAATTGATAATACAAAATTGCATTTCTTAGGGCAGGCCATATCAATTTTTTTAATATGTTTTCCATTTCAAGTGTCATTAAGATGGAATAGGTGAACTAAAAAAGCCAGGATAATTAATGAATTAGTGTTATCTCTATTCAACCTAACAACTAAATACATTAACATCACAGGTAAATATACTATCCACAAAATTAGCACCACCTTAAATGAACTAAGGCTTAGGAAATCTACAATCAACAAGTAGGTTTTAGTAGATGATTTTTTTTCAAAACTTTCAGATAATATGAGCAAATAATGCCATCATTAGACATCTCTAATGGCATTTTATAATTTTACAACTTAAGTCTACTTAAAAATTAAAATACTTTAACAATGGATCAATGGATTCCTAGTAGGTACCAACCAAACTGTAATCAATGTCTCCAAATCATCAACACAAAATTTATAACTGTAAGCTCAGGTGTCCTTTAAATAACAGTATTAGGCACCCTATTAGCCCAGTAACAAAGTAAAATTTAATTTGACTGTATAATAGTATTTAGAACAATAAAAAAAAAACATGAGATACTATTGTCACATGCACAAACTTAACGAGTTAAAAAATCAGGAAACTAATAGGAGCACAACTTTCCACTTCTATTGGGCTAAGTGATTATTTTTAATCTGATAAGAAAATAATGTCTGAAATATTATTGTGCGTTAGACCATTATGTGCATCCTCTATTTGGATCTCTCCACTCAAGAAGAAAAAAAAAAGAAACTGATTACAAAATATTTTTAAAAAGAGCAGTGTGATTAAATATTGAAATATACCACCCACCACAGGTCAGAAGAAGATTTTTAAAGTAAAGTAGCAATAACACACACTAAACCATAACCAACAGCACAACTATAAACATTTGTAATAACTTTTCCAATAAGACAAGACATTTTTTTTAATTAAAATCTCCTATGACTCTGTACTGTATCTTATAATACAATAAGACTTTATAGTAAGATTATAATCATCATATAAATTCATTGAATTCATAAAATTAAAGAATTGCATTCTTAATTTTTTTTATAATAGCTCTAGATTCAGAATAATTTAGATTATTTTGAACCTAGACTAGATCTTATCCTAGAAGACATATTTAGATATCTACATTCTAGAACTATCATCTAAAGATTATTCTAGATTAGATCTATTATAATTTAGTAGCTTATTTTTAGTATTATTAGTAAAGTTATTTTAGATCTTGTCTTCTTTCTTAGGGGGGCAACACAAGTGACAAAGAAGTAAAAGTTCAGTATATTATATCTAGATCTATATATAAATAATAAAATATAATTAATATTGACTAACTAAGACTAGGCTATAAAAATATAGTATTATAGATCTAGATCTATATATAGACATAGATAATAAATCTTAATTTAACCTTATTAAGAAAGTTTACCAAACAAAAACATTACATATACAATTCAATATAATATTACATTTATCATTAAATTATTATTAAATATTCATTTAGACTTTTAGACTTAGAGTTAGTAGAGTAAGTTCAATAATTGATCTAGACTGTCTAGATCAACTTAGTCACTGAGTACTAACTAAAGTAACTAAGACCTAAGACTAAACTGTCACTAAACTGACAGTAGAGTACTAAAGTTAAAGTTAAAGTGTTAAAACTCAGTAAAAGTAGAGTCGAGTAGTAACTAGGAGTATGATTCTAGGTCTAGGAGTAAGTAGATCTAAGAGTTTATAAATTATACTCATATTTATTTATCTAAAGACATTTATTGTAGATCTATATCTAGTTAATTATAGTAAAGTAAAATAGTAAACTTAGACTAGACCCTAGTTATAAGTTATATACCCTGGTCCTGGACTGGTCCCTAGTTTGAAGCTAAAAAGTAAATTATAATCTAATATAATCTATTAAAACAGAGTAACTTACTACAAAGGGCCCGTTAATTTCTGGGAGTGAGCCCTTTGAATGTATCCATTCAGAAGAATGCTTTTTAAAAAATATTTTACGAATCCACCACGAATAAACAAAAACACACAAGATTTGTAGCAACGAATAACTTCCACATAGCTGAACTTATGAGGTGAACAAAAAGTGACCTTAATATTGTGTTCCTATTGGCCAGCTTGCTTTTCTCAACAAGCAAAGCCACTATCTGGGCCATTGAAAGTTTCGCACACGTAAACAAACCTTGTACTCAATGGTTCTCATATTGTGTAGTACAGGAAACCCATCTTTCAGATGAAATCAATTCAGTTCTAGATGTCTAAATCTTAAATAATCATTCATTAAATACATTTTAATCTGAGATGTCTGAGACTATAATCTTTTTTCATACTTAGATTTTAAAAAATAGATCTTTATGCCTATATAGGCCTACGTAGTCCAAATAGAAATTATAATAAGTATTTAGGCCTATATAATCATAATGTCCAACGTAGTTTAACCAAAAATTAAGTATATCCTACTTATCATACATACTGTATAGATCTATATGTTGACTGTTTGATCGTGTGGTAAGTGATAAACTAGGCTAATGTTACAAAAGTTATTTAAAGACTTGTAAAGATAAAAGAGTAAGACTGCTTTATAGATCCTCGTGGAAATTTGTTATGATTACAAGGACTAATTTCTCATATAAAGACAACACAACAGTAACATACACATAAATAGAACAGACACAACATAAGAGTTCATTCAGCGACTACACACAGACATTTTTGTCCTTTTCATGTTTCCTGATCAACGAGTGGCTTTGATATAGTCTGACCGAGTAAGGTACGAACGAGTATTTGTCCCGCTCTGTTCTTGTCCTGATTGACAGAAGTCGCCCACTTTGCGACGACTTGACATAGTTATGATGAAACGTGTGGCTGTTGTCTTCCAACATTGTTCCTATTTTTGTTAGACATTTTTGTTCAGAAAGTTCATTTAAATATGGTAATGTTGTGCGTGTGATTTTTTTTATGCCTTTATTATAATGTTTTCTAGGCGGCGCAACAGTTTAGATGAAGCGTTGCCTTGCTAAGTTATTCCGTAGGTTAGCAGATTTTGCAAAGTCGTACCGTAAAAAATTATCTAGGATCTTATTTAGTTTAAAGCTATTGAGTTTGTATAAGAAAAATAGTCGCTAGGCTGTTTTCTTTGTTAGAGTTCCAAGGTGGTCTTCCCATGAGAGCTTGTTATCAATGATGACGCCTAGATATTTATAGGCCTATGACTTCACTTGTTGTATAGATGGAGTGTTTATCTGCAGCTCGTGTAGGCCTATCATTTGTTTATTCTTTCTGAAATCTATTATTAAGTTCTTTAGTCTTTGTGACATTCAGTTCTATAAAGTTGCCAGTGCACCAGTTTGTAAACTCTTCAATCGAGCTTCGATACCGAGTTTCGTCTTCTGAAATAAGACCGACTAAGCTATATTATCTTGCATGAGCTTAGACAGCTAGATAAGATAAGATTAGATTAGAGGATTAATGAGAATATTTACCAAGAATTTAAGGGACAAGAAAATGTGTCGTAAAACATAGAAAAGATTCTAAAACCTTTTTTTTTATATGAGACATGAAATTGACAAAGAAATGAAAGCAAAAGCTTCAACATTCTGATCCCTCGTAGTTCTGGGATTTAGCTTTTATAAAGTGACATCACATACTATTTAAATGAACTCAACAACAGACTACTAGAAAAGCAAGTTAGTTTCACATGTTTAAGCTGACGCAATGGCTTACTAAACGAAATTGTAACTCTTCATTTAGCAGGCGGGAAGAGGCGAAACCAATGTTGCAGAATTGCCTCACATACTAACATCTAGATTCTAGATTTAGTGCTTCGACTTGGTGTCACATCAATTTAAAAAGTTAGTTTCGGATAAACTTCCTACATCCCATGCATTAGTGTAAGCACTATATCGACGGGTTTCTAATAAAAGTGCATTACTGTTTCTTTAATTATTTTTTTAGGACCCATCTCTTATTTGATGCGGCTTGCGACATGAGTGTCAGAAGTTAAAATGACCTGCAGCCCCAGTTTTATCTAATAAATTGAAGTGAACATCATTACACGTACATAGTTTTTGCTATTATCAAATTCCATAACATCGAACCGAACCCGAACTTAGATCTGACCAAATCGAACAGAACCCGAACTATGCTCGAACATAAATCTGACCGAACAGAATCGAGTCCGAACTTTAAACGTTGGGTTACATTCCAATCTATATTAAGAAGAGGATGCGCACAATTTTCATGAGCATTAATTTTTTAAACTCTTGAACACAGACATATATTAATATATATTTCTATGCTCTTGAATCAATATTGCCTTACATTTGGAAATTCCCGAACGCGATCGTTCTTTCAAGAACGCGGTAGTCCTTTCAAAACCGATGTTGGATCTAGAGCTAGATCTAGTTCTCTAGCCAAATTTAACTTTATTTCATTTGTTTTACTTGAAAAATTATAAAGGCCAAACTATAGTTTTCCCGTGTGGCCAAAGTGGCTAGTAATTCTTTTCTCAACGATAGGCCCTATATCTTTTTTTTTTTTTTTTTTTTTTGCAAACAAACAAACAAACAAACAAAATCATTTTATTGAAAGTGTTTTTGAAATAAACATATTATTGACTTAAGTAATAAACGAATTTATGTAGTGTGACTCACATATAGTGTACAGAATATATAAACAAATTCTTTCAGGCTTTTAAATCGCACAAGAGGCAAAAGACTTGTTCCATTTTACACTATGTATTATAACCAAACAATTCTTTAAAGCAAGTCAATACTCATTAAGAGTAACATAGTCCGTTCAGTCATCGTTCAAACAAAACTACTGTTAAATAGTACAAGGAACAGTAATTTATTGTTTATATTTTTGTGGTCAACTAAACACACAGGTGGTCAACGAGGTCAGAGTCAGCTCTTGGTGACACTTAGCGTACAAAATAATTTGACTGGACAAATGTCAGAGATAACGTGACATCAACGTATCACTAAATATCAAAATCTTTTGCAGTGTTAAATGGTAAAAAAAAAAAGTGATTTGAAAGGTCAGTAATAAGAAAATGTCAATTATTTCTAGTAGTCCACAGGATGATTATTATAAGTCAATTATAGTGCTTTTGTCAGCCCATCGTAAAGGTCAATGCCAGTATAGCAGTCAAAGTCAATGTCAGTATTGCAGTCAAAGTCAATGTCAGTATTGCCGTTTTTCGGGATCATCATTCATGTTCCATCCTCCATCCACCCTCCAGGTTCCATGGAGTTCTGACTTGAGTAGAGGTAGGCCTATTGTAAAAACTGGAAAACTTTGTCGGCCGGACTTAGACAAAGAAGAAGAGTCAGAAAGGCCATTGCTTAAGAAGGAAAAAATGGAGACTCATCGTACTCTGAATGCTTATATATCATTTTTACAATACCATAAATCAAGTCAGAACTTTATGGTGGAACCTGGAATTGAGATGTATAGAAGGATCCTAGGTAGGCTATCACTTACAAACACCGCATCAAATTCGAAACAATGGCCACTGAGCCTTACCATGACTTACTGACCAGTGTAAAAAAAAAACACATACACAACACAAAAACTTATTATTAACCATACAGGTCGTGGAGGGCTCGCAGATAGAGCAGGGAACATTAGAGAAAAGAAAGAGGAAGGCTGGGGAAGCGATGGGAAAACAACATCAAAGAATGGACGGGCCTTTCATTTAAAGAGACTCATGTCAAGGTAGAAGACATGCACATTGGAATGAAGAAAAAGAGGTCAACAGGCTGAGGGGGGGGGGGGGGAGTTACTTAATAATAGGAAGTAAGCAGTGGTGTAGCAAGGTACCCGTGGGCCCGGGTTCAAGAACAAGACAAATTTAGTGTGTGACAAAAATGAGTAATCTAAATGTAAAGACATTCCAATGTAAAGATCGTACCTTTTTTAAAAAAATAAGTAATTCGGATGGATCGTTTTGAGGTCATACGATGTGAATGTGTGGGCATTGCACCGTATTGATTTCAAAATCAACCACCGCTTGAATCCGCTGTCAGAATCATTTAAATCGGCACTCGCTGAACCTCCAAGAAAACATTTAACATTTATATTTCATTTTTCCTTAATGGTTTACTAAAGCGATAGCCAGTTCTTTCAAGAGCGTCTTAAAAGCTGTGCGAACTCACATGTGTGTTAACTCTTGATTGGAGCATAACAATTTATCCAAAGTGATAGCAGTCTGGGTGAAAGCACAAACGGTAGAGCCTGAATTAGACATAGCTTAAGGAAATACAAAGACAGGCTCGAGCTAAATGGAAGATGGCATAAACACGGCTTGGTGTTGATGTTGGAAATCAAGTGCCAGTGCTTCTTGTGACTGAATTAGAGACAGCATTATAATTGCACATTCTTAAAAGCACGGGATAAAACGATATTATTAACTAATATCTATTCGTTTTAAGACACATTAGGAAGTAATATGTAAGTATGTAGTTTCAATATTAAACTATTATTGTTAGGTTAAATTTTAATTTAGGTGATAGCCAGAGAAGGTAGATCTATACGATGTAACCACTGCCTGCTACACAAGTAAATATCACACCAGTATTGCGAGGACTCTTATGACGTAACCGCAGCCTGCTACACAAGTAAATAACACACTAGTACCCCAGGTTTAAGAATATCTTGATCATAGACATAAATAAATATAGACTGAAAAAAGGAAGTAACTTCATGTAACTTGAAAACATGTATATCTATTGTATTCGGATTTCCGAATTATGAAAAATTGCATGATTTTCACTCTGAGAGATTTTTAAAAAAACACTAGTGAAAATATTGTAATAGTTATATAGGTTATGGCTGAAATAGATATGAATACTTAACTTTTATACTGCTCATAAATGCTGTATAATAAAGTACACAAAATTGAAAGTCACAAATTTTCGTTTCATAAAACTCTTTAATCGACCAGTCTATAATCTTGATGTTCTACTCTCCAGCCAATAAGACAAATTTAGTGTGTGACAAAAAATGAGTAATCTAAATGTAAAGGCATTATTCCAATGTAAAGATCGTACCTTTTTTAAATAAGTAATTATATCATAACGTTTGATTCAGTTAGGACTGCATATAAGTAATAGTGTCTTAAAAGTCAATGGTTTTACAACTTCTTAACAGAGTTTAACAACTTAAAACTGTTTCAAATGAACAAACAAATCTTCTTCCTAAGTTCTAATGTGGGCCCCAACTGGCCATGGGTCCAAGCGTAATGAACTCCTTCGCGCCATGGTTGCTACGCCACAGCTGTGAGCCCCTGTTGCTTGTGGGCCCGGCTTCATTGAACCCCTCCGCGCCATGAATGCTACACCACTGTCGTGAAGATGACATTGCAATTAATAAACTAGGAAAATAAAAATATTCTTTATAAACAAAAATTTGAATTGTGGAATTTAAATGTAGAACATCTACTAGATCTAGATCTAAATACATCTATACCAATTATATTTTAAAAACATTTCGTTCAACAAGTTCAATCTCGTTATACAGGGATTATTAGATGATATGGATAGATCTATGTAAAAAGGTAGATCTACATTGTCGTCATTGTAAGCCTAGAAATCCGAAATCCAAATCTATTCTATTTTACCGCAGACCCACGTGAACACACGAAGAAAGATAACTCCTTTTTTTTTTCATTGTAAGTGAAAGTCCATTGCTAGGATCCGAAGGCAATAAAAAAAAATGTCACTAGTCAGGCACTAGTCTATACTAGTATACTACAATACAATCTAGATTCTATATACCCTCTACCTCTAGTCTATAAATACTATAGATATCTACCCTATAATCTAAATGAGGCTCAACATGTTTAAACCAGGTAGATCTAGTCAATAGTTGTTGACTAGATTATAATTATTATATATATATCATATTTATAGAGTCTCTAGTACTTTTTAAGTAACTTAAAGTGCAGTACATATAGGTCCTTCAGATTGCAGGGCCCTATGCGAAACGGATTGCGCGGGCCCATTCTTGGTTGTGATAAGGATAATAAGTGAAAATTAAGATTTTGTATTAGAAAATAAATTCATCTTTGCATTTTATTCATACTTTACTAAGTACAAAATCACTGTCAAATAAACTTTATGAGCCATCTACAGTAGATTGTAGTTTTCCAACAAAAGCTGATAAACAGATCTGCCTTTCAGATTTACTATCGACTAACAACATATCGCTTTTGCTTTTTTTTAAGAGGTCGAGATAGATTTAGATCTATATTTATATGCCAATGACTATTAAAGTAAATTAAGAATTTGAACTTCTTGTTTTGGTTAAAATTTGCCTTGTTATTACATTTTTATTCATTGAAAGTTGACAATGCTGTTTTTTTTAATCGCAAGTAGGATTGACATTGTCCATATTGAATGACTATTGAATATTGGATAATTTTAGGAGAATTCCAGGAACCATTTAATAATTAGTTAAAATGGTTTAATTTAATAATTTACACCTAGAATCCGTGCGGGGCCCACTGTGGCCACATAAGTTGCAGTGGCCTAAGACCGGCCCTGGTAAGTAGAGTGTTGAGTCTAAATTTACTTAGTGACAGTACTGATCTAGATTAGATTCAAATTTGTAGTCTAATTATACAAAGAAATAATGATAATAATATAGCAAAATACAAATAAAATAGCAGTGTAATATTCATATTAAAATTTAAAAAATTAAAAGTTATAGAATAGAATACAAGATCTCGATTTAGTTATAATATCTACATATAATATATATATATTTATGTATGTGTATATATATTATCAGCTATTGAAGGCCACCAGAAGGGTTCTTGTGTCCAATGCCAACAGGGATACTTTTGAAAAAAATAATTTTTTAATGTTTTTTTTTAGATTAATCAGTTATTGTGTGCAATGTTACAGCAATGTATGGTCTTTCAAATAAAAAAATCTAACAAAGCCCTATATTTATTATAAGCCTTATTCATACATTTTAACATATTTTATAAGAATTATATTAAAAATTAGTATCCAGTTCATATTAATCTTTACAATTTTTATGCGATTTAATTGCAAGTTTGTGTGTAAGGTGTGAGTACAAATGACCAGCAAGCTACTGTTATGAGTTTTTATATTACACTTGTACAACCTCTTTTTGTTATTGTTAGTTCTCATGTAAATTTGTCTTAAGTATGGAATAAGGAAATCTGCTGCTGAGAACAGACGAAGATGGCATCAAGAGAACCTAAATTGACCACCGGCAGACAACGGTTAAGTCTGCCCTGGATGTGGCAAAATATATAGATCATGCTATGACTACAAAGCACATTAAATACTGCACTCCTCCTTAATCTTCGGACTGGAGGACAAACATTGTTATGGAATATTAAATGCTTTCAATTTGTTTGCCTTTGTGTCTTTTTTTTTAAAACCTGTATTTGTAAGTTGTTTGTTTAATCTTTAGGGCTCAAAGGTTTTTCTCTTCATACACAACCACCCAACAGAGATTTTTTTAGATGGTGCAAACCTTTTTTTTTTTAATGATGAAGAAAATCTGCAACATCTAAACTGAATGTCTTTAAAATATGTCTTCTATTCTGCAGATGATCTAATTTGTCTGACTTTAATTCTTGTTTTAGATTTGGTTTATGAAAGAATAAGGACAGTGCTCCTTCATATAAAGCCACTAAACAATCAGCACTTGTCAACAAGCCAGTTGTTCAGCACAATAAAAGACTTAAGAAATTCATCAATTATTGTAGAGCCTAAGGTAAATTGTTTCAGTACTTATAATTATTAATTATAATAATTTTATTTTGTTCTCTTTAATTTTTTTCTCAAAATTTTTTATTAAGTTCTCCAAGTTATTTTCACCATCTAGGAGGCTTTTACTGCATATTATCTAACAATTAAATTGTATTATTTAAATCTTCTGCTGCCTTAAATGCAAAAGAGTTAATTGTAAATTATGAATACTGTACCTAAAGGATTAGAGTATTGATGTAAATGAACACTTTACTTTGGGCTTCTCAAGATGTGCGAATTTTTCTTATGCTTTTTTTGCATGTCAACAACAATTCCTTTCTACTGGCTCTATTTTGATACCAAACCTTATGACCAAGATATATAAAAGACTAAAACTTTTCACTGATAGTGGCCTACTATTCCTTGAAGTATGGTATTCATAAGTCTTTAGGTTCTGTCACACAACTTCCTCAAGTTTACTTTTTTAAACATTTTTTAACAGTGGTCAAAATCTCCTTATGAGGTACTATCTATTTTTTTATCCTGTCTTGAATTTTCTCATTAGTGATGTGTTTCCTTTATGATAGGTCATAACATGTTATCCTGTCTCCAGACAGCCGTATTTGATGAAAAGGTCAAAATTGATCTGTGCGGGCTTCCTCCTGGAGAAAGAGTTACTCTTCATGGAGAGGTGATCCAGGGTGAGAAACAGATTATCTATGCATCTTGTGGTCATTACACAACTGATCCTGTTGGATTCATCAGTGTTAGTCGGCAGTCCAGTGAGGGTGGAACATATACAGGTAACTGATTTGTCTATACATTTACTAATACACAAAGAGATGTGATATTTACATTTTTACAAACAGTTGGAACTAATAATTAACCCAGTTTTTTTTATAATACCACCCTTTCCTTTGGAGGCTTGGTGACTGAGTAGTAAAGCACTTGGCTTCCAAACCGGAGGTCCTGGGTTCAAATCCTGGTAAAGACTAATATTTTTACTTTTGGAATCTTTAGGGTCTTCTGAGTCTGAGCTCTAATGGGTACCTGACATTAGTTGGGGAAAACTAAAGGCGGTTGGTCATGGTGCTGGCCACATGACACCCTCATTAATCATGGGCCATAGAAACAGATGACATTTACTTCATCTACCCCATAGGTCACAAGGTCTGAAAGGGGACCTTTACTTTTACCATTTCCTTTTAAACTTAAAGATAAATAAAATATAAATGAAACAAAAAATAAGTTAAATTTAAAACTAGTTAGAAAACCTTTCCTTGCGTATGGCAGTGTAGGAATAGAAATAGAAAAATGATGAGAAAAAAATTATACTTGCATCTCTTCATTTCTGATATTACCTTATCCCTTATTCATAAATCATTACTGCTCTATTTCTGTTCTAATGTGATTTACCTTTCATCACCTCTCACCAAATCGAAGAGGTTAAGATAAACAAAAGTTATGTATATGATGGGTTTTTTCAAAAGTGGAATGACATCTTTGACAATATAATATGATCTTTCATAATCTTTCCTTTTCATTCAAATCATATGAATTCTAAATGCAAATCTCTATACTGACTTATATTTCATTAACTATAAAGTTGTTCCAAAAATTATTATATAAAAAGTAAATAATATCAAATGATTGTTTGAAATTGCATAATTGACTTACATTACACTTATATTCTTGGACAATACGTCACTATAGTTGTTCAGGATTTTAAAATAAGAAAGTAATTTACTTGAAACGATTATTGAAAATCACTTATTAGACTTAGCTAAAAAATATAGCAGTAGTAGTTTTTTTAATGGTAAAGAATGTTCTGGGTTTTGTTTGGAAAAAGAAATCAACCTACATTACTTAAACTTTCGTACTATCGTCGCGGTTAGCGTGCTGTACTGATTATCTCGACGGTCCCGTGTTCTTACCCTGCTCGCTGCCATCCCCCGTCATCCAGCTGGAAGTTTGGATAAGGAAGTAAATTATCTTTAACTTTGAAGGAACATCCAAAACATGTAAAACAGGGATCCGACTCCGACAGGGGCCGCCTCGTAATCTTATAATTATTTTAGAGCATATTACAAATTTTTTGACTGAATAGAATCTCTGCTTGATTTAGGTGTTGAACCAATGGGAGTATTCTGGAGCATGAAGCCTGCCCCTGACCAGCCTCCAAACACTAGGATGCCACTTAGTTCAACAAGCCTACCATGTGTCTACAACCTGAAAGTTTATCAAGGCCACCTCAGTCTCGATTCCATTTACAACAGCAAACTGGCACTAAATGTCCTAGCAACTTCTCAGCATGAACGCTGGTTAAAAAAACCAGGAGTGACTAGAATAGAGGTGGATGATCCAAAAGTAAGGGGAGCTTTCTACCTTCCACCAGGTATGAACTCAGGCCATTATATGTAATAGTGATATGGCATTACTTTGACAATAGTTTCATCTAACCAGAATGAATCTCAACTGCCGTTTGTCAGCAATGAAAGTTACATATTTAAATGAAAGTGTTAGATTAGAATATTATCAAGTTAAGGGGGTCTGTAAGTTATTTCATTTTTCAAAAATATTTTAAGCTTCTTTGATAACAGTAAAATACAAAAATATTTTTAAAAATGATAGTATTTGTTTACTATTTTCTTTTATAATCCTCAAAATTGTATGATTCCACTTCTTTTTTTTCTTTTCAATACAAGTTATTGACTTAAAGTTTTCTTATTTGTCGAAATTAGAAGAAAAAATGTTTAACTCATATGCACATGTAGTTGTTGGCCTTCTTCAGTGTTAGAATGACCATCTTATAGCACTTTTCATGTGATTGTAGAGCTGTTTAATGAGTACTGAATATAGTAGTAAGCAATTTGAAATAACATTTTTATTGTTAGAAGAATTTGTGCATAAAAATTGCTCTTTTTTTTAATGTTGTAAAAGCCATCACCAAAATAAATGTGTCCCATTTATGGCAGGAAAAGATTTCCCTTTTAGAATAGAACATTCTTGCAATGAGAGTGCAGTAAGAAGAAACAACATATTGTCACAGCTTGTTATAATTTTAAAAACAGTTTATATTGAACATGCTTCTTTTTGCTTGTGATGATATCAATCATTCCTTTATTTCTAATAATTTGTTTAAAACAGTCATTAAAAATTATTCCCTTTTTCACACAATTATTCTTTTACCACTTATTGCAAATATAATCATTTTGGCAAAACTTAGGAAATTAACATCTTATGCTTACAAATACAACAGCTGACTAAAACAAAAGATCTATATACAACGTCATAACATATAACTAAGTATTCTTTCAGGATTTATTTAACTCTGACAAGATAATAGAAGTCAAAGCTAATATAAACAAAGTTTTTATATTTCCTTTGTTTTCATTACATCTGAGATCTAATTGAAACATTTTTTAAAGTGCTGCAAGGTTTTATACATTTTGAAGATTTAATTTATTATCAAATGGGCTTTTGCCTCCTAAAATTAATTTTGATTGAAAAACTGCTGGTTACACTACAGAAACAGATATAAAAAAAAAAACAACCCAGCATAAATACCAGCAGCATCTGTTGTTATTAGAAAAATTTTCATTTCAGGTGATGGTCCATTTCAAGGTGTTATTGATATGTTTGGTTCCCGAGGTGGTCTGACTGAGTATAAAGGAGCACTTCTTGCATCTCATGGCATGGCTGTTCTTTGCTTACCTTATTTTAAGTACAAAGACCTGCCAACCAACATGATGGAAATGGATTTGGATTACTTTGAGGTAATCAGATAACTAGACACAATTCTTTGCAATTTTGTGTTCTTTTGGGGTGACATTTTTTATTTTTACATTCACTTAAGTTCAGACGATGGGCTAAAAGTAAATAATATCATATTTCAATCTATTGATTTTTACTCCTTAATAATCTGATATGTAAAATACATTTTCTTAGATAAAAGACTAAAAAGTAAAGTAGCAATAATACATAAAACACTGAACCATAATTTTCAAATACAAAGACAAGACCTAGTAAAATACCGGTATTCAGAAAAACACAAAGATTAAGGCACATTTCTTATTCCATATGCTAAGACGAATTTGTACAAGCTCTATTTCTTCCCTAGTGCTAGTAGATCATGGAATGGGTTGCCCAAATCAGCCAGGTAAACCAACAGCTTGGCAGATTTTAAGCCACTGATTAGAATACATGGATACTTCTGATAACCAATAAGTGGGAAGGTAAAAGAGGTTAGTCCTTTCTCTAAAACCATCTTCCTGTGCTGATGTATTGGCCTTGAAAAATATTTTTTTATAACTTTAGTACTAAATTTTACTTCTTATTAGTTTAAGGACTGAAAGTTGTGAATAATTGAATTATCACCCACTTTATTGGACCAATAGCATTTATCTATTAATAAAAAAAATGTTTAACCAACCAGTACAATTAAAACTACATTTTCTACCTAAATGGAATATCAAGTCTTATAATCATTTGTAATATACTAAATCAATTCATAACCTTAGAAACAAGGCTTTATTTCAATAAAACACGACTGATACACACAATAACACAGTACAGACTGGTCATGATTCACAGACTACGATAATGCGAACACGATTACAAATACTAGCACGATTACAAGCACGATTACAAGCACTGGTAACACACAAGTTCATTTAACGATCACTCCATTCACCCCTCCTTTATTTCTTTCCATGCGTATGAAGGGAAGGATCCGGAGGTGTCTCTGGCGTTGACTTTTCTCCTTGCAAGTCGTAACTGTCATGTACGGGACTCGAGTCAATATTGGCCTCGGGCATTGGGTGGCTCCCCTGTGAGTCACTGATGACTTCTGGCTGGTTGTACATCTTTGGGGTGGGACTCTGTGAATTACTGATAGTTTCAGGCATGTAGCGACTCCCTGGTGAGAGATCCAAAGATGTGAATTACTGATAGTTTCAGGCATGTAGCGACTCCCTGGTGAGAGATCCAAAGAGTCACCGACCTCTTGAGGCAGAATACCATTCTCTGGTTCGAAATAGTCGTTAGTGGAACTTTCCTTCGGCGCCAGGTGCCTAAGCGACACTGTCTCTTCCCGGCCGTTTGGAAATCGTATATGGGCGTACTGTGAGTTGCAGCTAATAAGTTCAACCTCTTGTACCAATGGGTCAAATTTTGAAGATCTTACAGGTGATTTTAGTAATACTTTCCCTGGGTTCTGTAGCCAAGTAGGCAAGGATGTTCCCATTGGCAATCTTCTGTTGAATTTGAAGATCCGTTCGTGTGGAGTTTCATTAGTAGAAGTACACAGTAATGATCGAATTGAATGAAGTGCCTAAGGCAACACAGATTCCCACTGCGACAGTTCCAACTTCCCTGAGTCCAATGCTAATAAAATAGCCTGCCACAATGTTTTATTCAGCTTTTCTATTTGCCCATTTCCTTTTGCATTGTAGGGCGTTGTCCTGCTAGTGGCTATGCCCTTAGAATGTAGATATTCTGTAGTTTCTATGGACATAAATGATGTGCCATGATCAGAGTGGATGTAACTGGGTGTTCCAAAGAGGAAAAATAACTGGTCGAAGCACTTTATCACTGTCTTAAATGTCATATCAGGACAGGGAAAAGCGAATGGAAACTGCGAATATTCGTCAATCATTGTTAATAAATACTTGTTCCGAGTAGCTGATGACAAAGGACCTTTAAAGTCAACACTAATTCTTTCAAACGACTGTGTGGCCTTTATGAGCGTACCTGCAAATTCCTAATAGAATTGCGGTTTAATTCTATTGCAGGTTCTGCATTGTTGAATGGTCTGTCTGACCTCTTCAACAGAGAAGGGTAAGTTCTTTGACCTGACATAATGTAGAAGTCTAGTGACACCTGGATGACACAGGTAGTCATGGTACGTCTTCAGGCTACTTTGTTTCGTCATGGTTGCACAGTGCCCTCTAGACAAGGTGTCTGCTGCTGTGTTGGCGTTCCCAGGTCTATACTGTATATCAAACTTGAAGCCTGCCAGTTCCAATTTCCACCTTTGTATCTTATCGTTTTTAATTTTCTTGTCATGAGTGTCTTTAAATATGTATGAAATAGACCGCTGGTCTGTAATAAGGGTAAAATGATTGCCACACAAATAATGCTTCCATTTGCGTATAGCTTCAATTATTGCAGTTGCTTCTTTCTCTATGGCAGATTGATGCCTTTCACTAGGTGAAAGAGTTCTAGAGAAGAATGCAATAGGTCTTCCATCCTGATTTAAAGTGGCTGCTACTTCGATGTCAGAAACGTCTGTTTCCACAGTAGAGGATGGTCATACTTTATGGTGAAAATTGCTGCTTTCTGCAATTCTTGTTTCAAGTCTTCCAGCTCTGTTTTTACTTCTGTAGGTACAAGAAAAATTTGATTTTTCATTATAGGATACATTTTGTTGGATAAATTGGGTATCCAGTGAGCATAATATGCCAAAAGTCCTACAATCCTTTTCTGAGACTTCAGATCTTTTGGAGGTGGCTAATCTCGCAGAGTTTGAAATCTATCAGGAAAATGTCCTTTGGATATTTCATATCCAAGCAGCTTTACCTTCTTAGTAGAAAATACACTTTTACTTTCGTTGAAAGTTATTCCGTATTCCAGAGCTACCTTCTGAAAACACAACAGATTTTGTTATGAGAGTCTACATCTGTACCACATATTGTTACATAGTCGAAATGGGCAAACGTGTCAGACAACTTTTCTTTTTCTATAATAGTGTCTATGGTTTTCTGGAAGCAAGCTACACCGTTAGTGACCCCAAAGGGTATTCTGCAAAACTGGTAGAGTTTGCCGCAAGCTTCGAAAGCTGTGTATTTCTTTTCACTCTGTTGGATAGGTATTTGGTGATAAGCACTCTCCAGATCCAATGTGCTAAAGATTTCATACCTGGAAATTTTCTCCACCATTTCATCCACTCTTGGCATTGGGTAAGCGTCCAGGTAAGTAAATCTATTTATAGTTTGGCTATAATCAACGACCATTCGCTTTTTGTGCCGCTCATTGGTCATGACAAGGACTTGAGCTCTCCAAGGTGATTTGGAAGGTTCAATGATACCGTTTCGTATCAATTTCTCAACTTCAGCTTTGATAAATTGTGTGTCTTGGAAGGAGTAACGACGAGATTTAGTAGCAATAGGTCTGCAGGGGATAAATTTGCAAACAATTGTGGTGCCTCTACCTTAACAGCATTGAGCGAGCAAACATAAAATGCCGGTCGACCACCGTTGAATGGATTTATCAGTTCTTTGTGTAATGCGAGAAAATCCAACCCAAGCACTACATCAGTGCAAAGTTCATCTAGTAATGAAAGTTTGAATTGATTGTAAACTTCCCCTTTGTATTTTAGCGATGCAAACATGTGGCCTCTTGTGACGCCTGACAGTTGAGATGATGCCATAGAAATTTTGTGCTTTGAACGTGTCACTGACCAATCATACTCTCTTGGTATGTTTGAAGTAATGTAACTTTCCCTGCTACCTGTATCAATTAGGGCTTTTAGGTTCACGCCATTTACAGAGATGTGTACTGTTGATTTAGTTAAACCAGGTACAGACGAAGTAGCAATTAGTGATGTTAGATGTGTAGAGTCCTTAATGCAGCTACAATCTCTACAAGATTGTCTTTTAATCTCGTAGCTAGGAGATGTTTTGACTTTTGTTTAGGTTATAGGTGTGTTGCGAGACCTGCAAACCTTAGAAAAATGTCCATTTTTCCCGCAAGAATGACACATGCAGTCTTTGGCAGGGCATTTCGCTCTGAGATGTCGACTACCTCCGCAAAAGAAACATTTAGTATTCACTGCTGCGATTGTTTCTGAGTCCACCATTTCTTCGGTTAAGATTGCCGATGACGAAAGAGATGACTCTACCAACTGAGAAGGAGCACTAAATGAACTGGATTCTTTTTGGGCCATGTCGAGTGTCTTGGCAATATCTAAAGCCATTTTCAAGTCAAGGGATCTTTTCTCAAGTAGCCTCTGTCTAATTACACTGGAACGCATGCCGCTAACGAAGGCATCGCAAATCGCGTCCTCTTCATTTTTGTCAGCACTAACAGCTCGGAACTGACAATCTCTGGCCAACACTCTCAGCTTGTGTACAAATTGATCAAGACTTTGATCGACTTCTTGTTTGCAAGTTGCAAGCAAATGTCTGGCCAATGTTTCATTAGGGGCCTTCACAAATAAATTCTCAAGAATAGATTTTGCTTCTGAGCATTTAGAACAGGTAGAAATATACAGATATAAGGATGGAGACACAAAGTTGCATAGCAGGTCAAACTGTTCGCTTTCACTAACCTTCGTTGCAAATCTGTCAAAACAAGAAATCCAATGTTTCCATGTAACTAAACCATTAGTTGAACTAGGATCAGCATCCAGTCTATTATGAACCACCAAGAAATGGTGCTATTTCATACCGGTACCAATATTTATTAATATTATTAACATTTCAACCCAAGTATTTGACTTAAAGTCATGAATACTACAGGTTTGCCAGTGTCATTTAAAAAAAAAAATTTAATGAACCAACATCAAGTTGAGCAATGACTTTATTTGCACTTGAAATGTTTATGTGCATAATAAAACATTTTTAATTAAAACTCTCCATGGTCTCTAGACAAGCAGGTAAAAACAGGTTTTGCCTTTTCCTTTGCTAAAACAAAAACAATATCTGGTGAAATGGCTGAAAAACACATGATTGTGGAGTTTAAACAATGTGTTGTCATCTTTGATGTTTCATTTCTACAAGGCAGCTGTGAACTGGCTACTCAGGCAACCCAAAGTCTCCACTAAGGGATTAGGTGTGGTGGCCATATCTAAAGGAGTTGAGAATGCTATGGCCATGGGTGCTTACCTCCCTCAAGTAAGTCTTTGTGTACCTTTGTTTTTAAAGCTAGGAGTGCTAACTTGGTTAGATATATTATTGAATCATATATTCAAACTCTTCAAAATTTATCTAGACTAAATTATTTTATTGAACAGTACATTTTCAATCCATTAAATTTGTTTCCTTTGTTTAATGAAAGACACATTTTTTGCTTTTTCACTAAATAATATCGTATCACTTGGCATTTTCCCATTTTATGCAGGCTGTAACAACTGCTACTCGATGAATGTCAACTTCTTCCCCATTTTAAGTACAATTTTGTACGATGCTCAGAATTCAAAATGGCTATTTAGGACAATTCTCTTCTTTTGGTATTTAGTAGTAAGAGAGACATTGCATGAGTAAATCCTTTGATTTTTATACCAGGTGACTGCAGTTGTTTGTGTCAATGGCTTCCCTTTTATGACAATAAGTGACCTTGTTAGCAAGGGTCAAGTTTTTCTGAAAGGAGCACAGTAAGTTTAAAAATTGGTTTGAAACACTATGAATTTAATAGTTATTACATATATAAAACTGTTTATTCCTTTTTTTTTTTGGTTCAGCAAGATTAATTGCATTTTAAAAAAAGCTCAACATTTGGTCTTTTTTTTTCATCACAAAATAGAAATAAAAAACAACTTTTAGTTAGGAAGAAATCTTTCACTGACTTTGCTGTACAGATGAACATGACTGGTAACATAATTTCAATGATCAAACAACAATTCATTTATCATAACACATTTGTTTTCAATTTGGCATATGCTAGTTACTATTCCTAAAATTTATTTTGTGTGTGGCTGTATTCTGTTTCTATTTCATCATTATCTCAAATGCTTGATTAATGTTTTACTGCATAGTATACTGTAGTAAAACAACATTTATGCTTGAGGTCTTTAAATATTCAAACCTACTGCCAAATCAGCATAGCACATTCTTATATTGGTACATGTACATTTATTTATTTATTTTACTTTTTAAATGTTACGCATAGCATTATATAAAATTACTCAATGAAAATATAATGTTAATATCTTCGATTTAACAAATATGTGAATATTGTGAATGACTAACAAATTATTTTAATTATTTTTGTAAACACTTCTTTGTTACTAGAATTGAATCAATTTTTTTTTCTAACAAAATTAACAATTGTTAAACATGGTTAAGCTTTTGACATTAAAACTTTAGATTAATAGATATAGATTTTGTTTTTTAAGTCTTGTCATGTTTAACAAATGGGTCAATAGTGCCCTATTTTGTTCTCTCAAGTTTATTAACATGTTTAGTAATGTGATAATTTTCACTATAAGTTTATTTTAGGTTTAATTAATTGGTCAGTAGTAACTATTTTCTAATTATCTATATATCTAGTTGTACAGATAATTTTGCATCTAAAAACATTAATAGTTTGTCTGTAAATTATAGTTTATATTTTTACAGAGTCAGCCCAGAGTTAATCAAATTTACAGATGAAGGACTTGATATCATGGAAAGTTACCCTAATCCAAGTGAAATCATTCCAGTAGGTTCATTTTCTCTTATTGTAGACTGGATGGTCTTATACATACTTAATGGTTTTAAAAAAAAATCTTTATGTGCAGTAGTATCATGCATAAGGTTATATAATTTTTCCATTGAAATCGATGATTACCACCTTTCTCAATCAGGCGCCTGAGGCCTTGGCTCTGCATTTCTTTTTACTCCACATGTGGTTGGTGAGGCCTTCTGAGCCCAAAATGTTCAGCTACATACTCAGCATGGTAATATGTAGCTATAGCATGTGTGATTTGCTGTGTAACTTTATGTTGCTATTCTTCTTCCATAGCTGTTTTAGAATTTTTAGCTTTTGCCGTCACCTACCACCTCATCACTGTCACAACAGGATTTTGATTTGAGAGTTTTTGATTAATGGTGAACTGACATTTTGTTTCAAGTCAAGAGGATTCAACAAACATGTTGATCTCATTGTCTTACCCACAATGCTCATCATTCTGTGTCAAGACATCAGTGAAGAGTTTGGATGCAGTGGATAATCTTGTGTCTTTCTTTGTGTCTTCTACTGCCCATTACAGCCCTGTACTTATGATTGCCAATCTTTCTGCTTATTCTTGTTAGGTTGAAATTTTACACAGGCCACTACATCCAGACCACATGCTGGAATTGACTAAACTGCAAAGTTTACTGAGTCTCATGGACATATCAGATAACCTCAATCTTGTCAAAGCTGTTTCCTGGATGTGGCTGCTGATCAATATATGTTATACATCTTCAGATCCCAGCAAGTAGTATTTTTTTATGCTTTTATTGGATTGACTTTCCTTCTGAAAGAGAATACTTGTCCTATTTAATAGCCCCAAACTTCTATAGGGTGGCTGAGAACAATTTAATCCCACACCATCAAGTCAATAGTCAAGATATTATACCTTGTAATAGTAATTCATTAGAAACATTTCAATAAATGTTTTACTTAATGTGACTATATATTCTAGATGACTTTCATGTGAAATGTGCTAGGATAAGAATTTAGACCTGGCAAATGTAATCACAATGTTTTATAGTTGTCCTCTAAGCATTTTCTTAATTTTGTTCATCTCAGAAGTTGGTGTCCTATTAGACCTGCATCAAGCAGAGCTGTTTTAAAGGGCAACTGAAACATCACAGGTCACACCTTTTAACCTGCCTGGAAAAAAAAGGGAGACTGGTCCATTTTGCATTTCTTCTAGAAGTTGACTGCTAGAAACACCTGAAGAGGATTTAGTTGTCTGACTTTATATAGGCTGCTACAGAAATTGTCAATTTAATGTTGGACTGATTTATCATCTGCTGCATAGCATCTACACAAAGAAGTGTTTTCAATATCTTTAGTAACTGCAGGGTGCTAAATTATCAACTTTGTTTTTATTTTACCACACATATATGTTTACAGATATGGAAAGGCAAAGCTAAATACTTGTTCTTAAAGAGCCTGGATGATTTTCAAATGAAACCAGACCTTCACCGAGATCTCCTGGCTGTTTGTCCAGAATCAAAGAAAAGAGATATTGAAGTTGTCCAGTACCCAGGAGCTGGCCACTTGTTAGACCCTCCATATATTCCTTTATGTCGAACAGCTTTCAATCCAACAGTAGGTAAGGAGAAAAACTGATTGTTTTTCTAAGTTTTCAATTAGGCTTATACCAGAGTGCTTTTTTTCCCCCTGCTACATTCAATGAGTTCTCTTCTTTCATTATATGTTTATTTTTAGAAGTTTCACACTATCCTTAAGGGGATTATTGTAACCAAGCCCAAACCTCTTGCAGGATAGCAGTGATTAGAACTCAAGACCATGTGATGTGCATTCCACATGGCCAGTCAGACAACCCCCATTAAAAGCAATAGAGTTAGGTTTAGTAGACATTTTTTGAATCTGTTCATCAAGCACTTTGTTCAAGCTGCTATATGGCCAATTTTGGTTAAATATTCATATATCTTATACCAAATATTTTGTCTTTTTTTTTAATGCAATTTTTACTCTTTCTTGACCTGAAATGTTATGTCACTGTCCTTTATTTAAATTGAGGGGCCTGTCACCTCAGTCAATTCACCAGGTTGTTAGGTAAGTATTAAGTTAAATGATGTGATGTCTTTAATATACAAAAACAATCAATGCTTTTTAAAAATTTAGTACATGCATTGCATGGCCCATTTATCATTAATATACAAACAAAAATCAGTAACTATGAGCTTCTGTTTGATAAACTTAACACTTTACTCTTCATCTTATATTTTGGTGTAGGTGCTGAAATGAAGTTTGGAGGCCAACCCAAAGAGCATGCATATGCACAGGAAGATGCATGGAGAAAGACAATAGAGTTTTTTAAAAATAATATTCCTTCATCCTGAAATTATTTGGTATTACTCTTAGGTAACAACATCAAGCCATCATGTTTAAGTGTATTTTATGCAATTTTAATGTAACATGTCTCTTGAAAACCCACAATCAGTACTGTACAGAAATATTTAAGTTTAACTTTCTGCTGCTCATCCAAAGATTGGTTTAAATCCTGATAGAGAAACCAGTAATTTATTTGTGATTCAAGTTCTGCACAGCTTTATTCAGCATGAATGAGTACCTGGCCTCAGCTGTAGAAGATAAGACTGGTTAATGCAGACCTTGTCACTTGTTGAATTAGAAACATTTGAAGCTCACATCATCTACCTGAATACTGCTGGCCTTCAAAGGACATTTCTTATACATGCAATGCAATTAATTTATTTTATTATGATGCCGTAATATTTTAATTTTGTATGATTACATTAATTGGAACAATGGAATTGTATTTAATTTCTTTTGATTTACATTTATTGTAAAAATGAAATAAAATTGCCATTTTTTTGTTTTTAAACATTTTATTGTTTCGGTACTCTCTCATCCAATCTCGTTTGTGGAAATGGATATGAGAGAAGGTTTCTGCGCTGCCTTACAGCAAACATTTCAATTCAAAATTTGAGCTCGAGCCTCTTGATAGGTAACCAAGCAGTTTTCTGCCACAATCAAATGGTGGTGGTGGTTAGGAGAAGAGAGGTGAAAGCAGTAGTGATGACCACATTATCTGAGATAAAATATATAACTCACCTTGATCAGATATTCTTTGCTGCTTAATACTTCATAGATCACAATAAACAAAGGAACCAAACAAAATTAAAGGTGATGTTATTAGGTTTAAGGGTTTGCTAAAAGGTAACCATTTTTAAACTCTTGAATTAATTTGAGGCGTGTCTCGTCTTGAAACGAAATAAATGTCTGTAGGCCTCAACTAAAAAAGTATCAGAGCAAATGTACTCTTATAGACTTAACACTTTTTGTATTGAGGGATAGCAGATTCATTTATTTTTGCTGTAAAAAAATGATGTAGACCTATTTCTTACACCGTTATAGCATACATAGGGTAAGCTTTAACTTCAAATTAATAGTTCAAATGATGCTACAAATTCGAAAGGCAGTAAACCTTACTTCAACTTGAAGTGAATGTCCATTTCAGGTTTGCAAACTGTTTACATTGTACTTCAATCTTGTGTATGTCTTAGTTCGTCTTTTATTTAACACAGTCTTCTGAACATCAACGATTCAGCAGACCCACATTAGACATATTACACTGATGAACTAAAGTCGCATGCTTCACATTGGACCTCATTAACCAATCGTAAACAAACAACATTTAGTCACGTGATCTTATTGATAAAACAACGGGGGGGGGGGAACTGTCACGTGACAACCATCATGAATTAAACACGAGATCGTAAATTATGTAGAAGAGATTGAGCACCACGTGGCTAAATGTTTGTTTACGATTGGTGAATGGGGTCCGACTATCGTTCTCAATACAACTGAGACTGCTAGTTTTGATCCTCTGAATACAAACGTGCATATGTATCATTTTTATAACACGATTTAAAATATCGTCTGCTATAGGTATAAACACGTAGATGAACCTTGTATCTATGGCCTCTTTCAGTCGCGAAGCAACTATGGATCATCTAGGTGAAACGAATGCCTGGGCATCAGCTGTGGTCGGAACGATGTGGCCCACACATCAGATTCCTCCTCTCCACGCAGTTGATGTATCTAAAGGAAGGGCAGTGCCGATACAGTTTGGGGTCAGCGGCGTCGCAGGTTCTGCCAGAGTGTTGCACTGGGTGCTGCAAACTGCCTTAGGGTCGCCAGCTCCTGATTTTTCCTCAGAGTTGACTCCCGAAGCCTTTCCCATGACTGGGTATAGCTGCAAGGCAACAGAGGTTTGATTTCAGAGTTTTCCTTCTCCTAGGTGGGTAGCCAGCCATGGCTAACGAGCCCCTCCTGCCCGAAGCTTACTGGTTAAGGCGCCAGGTACTCGCCTTTGCCCCTTCTCTTGTTAGTGAGAACAGTTCCGCCGGACTCAATATCTTGAGCCACACGTAAGGCCAGGAGTTGGACTGGTTGTCAGAGGCTATTCGAGACGCATGCCATTTGGAAGCATGATGATGAACATTACTATCATTTAAAAATCCAGGTACTCATGAATAGTTGCCTCAGGAAGATTCTTATGAGTGAGTAACTGTGGCATCAGCGCATTGAAAAAGATATCCTTCAGAAACGCTGGTGATGGATGGGCCACATCCTTCGCAAGCATGCATCCAACGTCACAAGATAAGCCTTACCTGGAACCCCCAAGGAATTGGGGGGGGGGGGGGGGTCGCAGAAATACATGGCGAGAGATTCGGAAGCAGGATGAGCGATATTTTAAAAAATGCAACAATTAACAAACTTGCATGAAGATGTAACAACATAATGACTATATAGACTGACATATCAATGGAAGATATATACATGTGTTTATATTGCAAATTGCAACAATTCTCAAAGATATTTGTGAGCTAATCTTAAAGAACAACTGCGCAAAGGTATACATGTACATGTATTTAAAAAAAAGAATTGAGCATAATAAAAATGTCATTTAAAATCATTTATCTCATCTTCAAGTTGAGACTACCAGGATGTTCAAATATCTATTTCTGCCATATATGCTGGTAAAAGCGATCGACGTCGTTTTGCAATATCTGTTAGAGGAAAACAAAACTCTAATGAAGGGGGTTAACTCTTTACTGCTGCTAACGAATTTTTAATTTCTTGTAGGCCTAATCTATCTAATATTATTTAAATGCATTTTGTATTATCCTGAGAAGATAATTGTCAAACAAGAATTTATTTTTCAAGTAATATTTTTTTTAAATTTACTCTGAATATCCTTGATTGGTTTCTCGTGGAAGGTTGATTCGTCTCCATCTTTGTTGTAATTATCGTCCCTCGAAAAGAGTTTGTCACGAGAAATAACTTTGTCTGTCGTGACAGATGCAACATTTTTGAAGTCTTTGACGCTATGCGAACGTAAATATTTCTGAGATGCTGTGTATCTGACATCGTCACATTCATCAGTATAGATAACGCTAATGCCTGTGTACACTTCCTGAAGGCTATCTGAAAATAAAGTAGCGTGCGAGTTCAAGCTGAAGCCTAAATTAAAATATAAGTATGAAATGGCGGGCAAAACGTGTTTACGTCTTTGGGTGAAAATATGCACTTTAAGGAAAAAGCTTCATAAGTTCATCGCTCCCCCCCCCCTCTCTTTTAAATGGGAGGAAGGTGGTGTCCTCAAAAATAAGTAGGCTACCGATACTGCAGATGAAAGTATCTGTACTGATAGTTTGTTTTTCATCGTTTCTGATATTCTTTCTGAAAATATTGATACCTGCCTGGGTGAACCACTTCGGGGGCGATTTTGAGTTTGTGTTTCCACACAAACTGTCTTTGTTACCTTGTTATTATTCACATTTTGCCGGCATTAGATTTAGGCCATTTAGTTTACCTTGCCGATATCCACTGTCTGTACTCGGACTTCGGCCATTGCCTCCAGGGCAGACGCTGTTTCTTCGCGTTGGTTTATCGTTCTTTGTTGATTTTAGAGACGAGTCGCTGCCCATGGAAGATGGGAAACAACTCTCGGGGTCAGCAGACGACGTCTTTAGAGCATCAGCTGCACCAACCAAAGTTTTTCTGGCATTTTAGTTGCAGATAAAAAGTAGTTTTATTAGACTTGTTATTTCAAAATGAGTTTTACTTTGATGTTACATGCTTTTTTTTCAATAACAATGTCTTGTTTTTTTTTAATTAAATTATGTTAAATTGTAATTATTTTTCGTAGATAAGACTAACAGCGCTGCCACACACATAAATATAAAAATATACAAACAAACAAAGCTTAAATGATGGAAAGATCTGCACAGTTACTGCCTAGCTCTCAATACTGCAAGATTTTTTTTCATTTTCTATATAAATAAAATTAATTATTCATGTGTTTTCAACGACAATGAATAATAGTGTAAAGTTTCAACTTGATCCTAGAATAGGTAATGTGAGAAAAAAACGTCTGCCAGACAGACGGAGTTCATGTAAGCTTTGTAAAAAAAAAAAAAAGATGTGATCAATGGTTCGTTAAACTACTTGTTGGGGGATTAAATTTAAATTTTACTGCTATTCATCACATTTAACATACCTTTTATTAGTAATAGTGTGTTAAAAAGTCAAATTCGTACTACACAAGTCATTTGTGTATCGATTGGTTTTAGTAAAACTACATTTTAAATACCGGTATTATTTTTATTAATTTTAATTTGTATGTGCATACAATATGCATACATAATTTTATAAAAACAAAAGCACACCATTTCGGAAGACCATAAGTAGTTGTTGTTGTATTTACAAACTTAAACTTGACATTTTAATTTTTTTAAAGACAATTATGTGTCATTTCCCCAACTAATTTCAGATACCCATTAGAGCTGGGTGGACTCAGGGGTACCCTAAAGATACCAAACTTGGAAATCCCAGTCTCCATCAGGACTCGAACCCGGGACCCTCGGTTCAGATGCTAAGTGCTTTAACACTTAGCCACGCGCCTCCACTGTTTAGAAGGGAAGCGATCGGAAACAAATCTTACTTACACACCTTGTTTTCTTGGGCAGTTTCAGTTTGGCCTGGGCGTGTGAATAGTAGAGAGTAAAGTTGTTGACCACGACAGGGACCGGCAAGGCCAGCATGAGAAGCCCACACAGAGCGCACCCGGCGCCGACGATGTAGCCCAATGTTGTCCTGGGATACATATCACCGTAACCAAGCGTTGTCATGGTTACCACAGCCCACCAAAAACCACGTGGAATATTCTTGAAGTCATTGGCTGGCTCTTCGACCACCTAAACGTTTGATGAATTAATTTATTAAAATCTATATATTTATTTATATCTATATAATTATCTAATTAATGCAGTGTTTCCTATACAAGTGATCTGCGACGCCCGAATAAGTGTTCCACAAACTATTGGTGTAATTAACTACTGGTTGGCGTACACGTCAATTAATTCTTAATGCAGAAAATAAAAATGTATTCAAATAGCTCTTCTCGGTAGCGAAAAAAAAATATATAACACTAAACACCACAATGAACTTTGAACGAACCTAGCTTCTGACTCTGATTTGAAACAAACATACCAAGATGTCAAAGTAAAGTAGAAAAGTAAAGTTGCCCTTTCAGACCTTGTTATCTATAGATCGCAAAATGTCAAAGATCAACCATTAAGTGATATCTAGTCGAGTTTCAACATAAGCTGCTAGATGTTGTACTTCAGTTTACTTCAACGTATTTGTTGGAAGCAGGATTTTTAAAATTATGTTGCAAAAAGTCAAAGGACAGAAAAAGCCTCAACGTTACACCAGATAGTACAATTCAGCTTAACAATATCATGTCTGGTATTAAGAAGTTATAAATAAGTTTAAGGACACAGCACCATCAAAGTCATTACCTTTTTTTTTGTTTTATATGTAATTTATTACAGTTGTATACTTCAAAATAAATAATAATGCTAAATTTACAATATGGTTTTATTTTGATTATGTCTACATTTATACAAGAAATAATCCAACCAAAAAAGAAATAAGCAAAGCTTTATGCTAAATTCTTTAAATGTGCGAAATGTTCCGTCCAATAAACAGTTGGGGAAACACTGATCTAAAGTTTTTAAATGTCTATTAGAATGTCTGTTACTCTAAAATAAGCTTACTTGCTCAGCATAGTAGACCAGACATGAGAACGTCAGTACACCAATAGACAAAAGTAAAATCATCAACAACAATTCTTTAGCACTGGCTTTTATTGTATGCCCCAGAATTTTAAATCCACTAAAATGACGAGTCAACCTTAATATTCTCAGTATCATAATTAGCCTGTAAAGGAAAAAAAAGTATTTTAAATTTAGGCAAGATTAAAGACAGATTTATTTGCTGCCTTATTTCTAAAGCAGAAATGAGCTAGAGTCTGTCATATTTCATTTTAAGTCCTATATTATTTAGAAAACTAAAAGTTGAATTAACTAATACCTGTAGGGCTACTTTATGTAGTATGTGAGATACGTTACCATTGAGGCTTAGAGCAAGAGTCATTTGTGTCTTAAAAATACTCTTCTTCTTCGTAATTGTCCTAAGCGTTAAGTCTAAGACTCTTTGAAGTCTTGTCTTATGGAAGCGTGCCACTATTCTGCCAGTCTGAAACACACTTCTGGGCTTGGGCGAGGCCAAAGCCCGAGCAGACCGGGGAAACTCATTTTCTTTTTCTGTACCTCATCAGCCGTGCATCCTTACCATGAGATAATTGAGAACTCGAATCAGTCCTCTTTAATCAAACTCTTTAATAAAAAAACAACTGAGGCGGCAGAAAAGTGTGCTAGATCTACCTGACAGAGTTAAAAAAGTAAAGTCCATCTGAAGTATCAAGATCTGAGTCTACTGCCACAACAATCTGTCTGATGTAAAATGGCAGCACCGACAAGATGTCCAGCACAGTTTGAGTTTGTAAAATGTACTTGACTCTGAATAAACAAACAAACAAAAAAGCAGATAATAGATCTATAATGAAATAAATATTCTTCCATGAAATAGTTTTTCATTTTATAACGGATGCTAAAAAGCCCGTATGAAGGTACTGTAGTGAAATTACACTACTCTTTACAGACAACAGAATTGAGGATTTCAACACTGAAGAGCAACTGTCATGCCTATATGAAATCAAATAGAGCTAAGGCCAATGCAAGAGTGGAGATAGTCAGCATACTTGCATTTTCTAATCCAGTGATGCCCAAAATACGACCAGCGGGCAAGATTGGGCTCGCGACGTGGTTCCATCCGGCCCGCCGAAATGTCGGAACAAGGAGTAGAAATCTCCCCGCAAACACACACACACACTTTGATAAAAAAAAAAAAAGGTTGTATCTTTACCAACCTCACTTTTTTTCCGACGGATTGGTACCATGACCTTGAACATTTTTGCGTTTATTAAATGAGACTCAGAATGTAGAATGTACCAGGAAAAGTTAACGGATATTTAGGCCTACTTCTTTGTGGAACATGATAGTGAGAGTGAGCCAACATGTTTGATTTGAAAAAAAAAGTGTGGCTGTTTTTTTTTTAAAGATCAACATATAAACGGCATTATAAAACAAATATGACAGCAATCATGGTTTGAGCCGCGAATAAAAGATTGTTAAACTACGCCTAGAGACTGGAGGATCAATGGGAATAGTTACCAAAAAGAGACAATAAAATGAATTGGCGGTATAGCTAGCTACACTGTTGTTAATTTTTTTTTAAGTAGAGAAATAAAGCCATTTTCAGTGCGTAAAAAAAAAGATAAACGTGAAATATTCCATTAATTAGTGTAAGTACTAGATTATAGATATTAGGGCTTCTAATCAAATAGTTTCAGGTCATTTTCATTTTTTTTCTGTACCTTTTTGTTCATGTGACCCGCGACACGAGTGTCGGAAATTAAAATGGCCCGCAGGTCAAATTAGGTCGGGCATCAACGTTCTATTCTCTGTTTAATAAAACGGAATCACAAGACAGTCTTCCTTCACCGGAAACAAATATTTGAGTGAGAGCCTGTGTTGCAGGTTTCCCAATTAACAGTAAAGGGTTGCGCTTATTTCTAGCTAATGTTTCAGTGTTGTAGGAATTATTTCTTGGCTTTTGTAAGTTATTACTTTCTTTCCTGAGAGCTGTAGTGTCCTATTAGAAACGCCGAGATTACATATAGGCTACTTCAACAGTTGATCTTCTAGGGGGATAAAATGCACTAAAAACATTTCAAATTTCAAACTTTTCCGTCTAATGTATTTTTTCTCTTTCTAAAAAATGTTCAGTAAATTGTAAAAAAAACAACAACATTTCCGAGTGTTCTCTACTAAAATAAAAAGTCGACTTTTTAAATTTAATAAATCACTCATGGCAATAATTACAACCTTCTTCTGACTTGACGAGCTTGTTATTTTAAACACTTTTACAAAACTCATAATGGAACATCTTAGACATAGTCATTATAAAAAGTTTGCTTCTAGATCTATGTCCAGAAGAAATGAAATAAAAAAAAATACCGTCCCTGGGTGGGATCTTAGACATAGTCATTATAAAAAGTTTGCTTCTAGATCTATGTCCAGAAGAAATGAAATTTAAAAAAAAAATACCGTCCCTGGGTGGGCTTGAACCACCAACCTTTCGGTTAACAGCCGAACGCGCTAACCGATTGCGCCACAGAGACTGGCACTAATATCAACAGCTTGTAGATCTATGTGTAAACAGCAAACATGTGTCGTACGGAACTAAAGAACTAAGATAAGTCTTATTATTTCTTATTATAAAACCTTGACAACAATAATATTTTTATAAGCTTATTCTTTTAAATTAATTCTTTCTCTAGTCTACGTTTTGACAGGTACAATACTTTAAAAGTCTTCTTCTTACTTGTCTGGACAGACTAAAAGTCTGATCAGGATATCTAATGTGAAGTAGACCATACACGTGCCCTCAGACACCTTTAGGAACATGTAGGGCTCGGTAAGTCTCTGGGCATCTTTGACTGACGTCACATTGGACAGGCTCACGTTATGCTAAATAACAAATTAAAAGAGTCATCTTTTGAAAATAGAATCAGTAACAGCCCAGTAGGATCACAGTGTACAGATCAAAACATTAAATTATACATAGACGCTATAGTTTCCACGAAACATTAAATTGACGAAGAAATTCACTAAGTAGGTCCTATAGGTCTAGAGTTGCATACTATAAAACTTGTTGCGAAAATGGTAAAAACAACAACAACAAAATGTTATGCAGTACCAGTATACATTGAAAAGTTAGAATGTACTTCAATATAGGCTATTGGAATTTTATCAAAGCGGTCATTGCAAAGAAGAGCAAACAATAACAAATGATGTCTACCTTGACGTAACGAAAGAATGGGTGAGTCTCTGCACAGAAGGTGACGATTGCTAGAAAGACAAATACTGAAGTCACGGCTGTGACAACCTGAAATTATGACGTCATCAAATGTATTTTGTTTCTATTTGATTTTCCCTTTCACCACTATTTTACACCACGACATTGTCATGCACGCTTAAGCTTCGTGTCTTCAAAATCAACTTTTGTTGTTTTGAAATCTCACTGAAGTAACGTCTGTATTATATAAGATAAGATAAGATTTACACGACATAGGGTTTTCCCTTGTGATTCTTCAATTTGCTTGCTATTATACAGACCACCAAATAAACAAAAATCATTATTTTTTCCCTCTTTGAATCAACATTTACTATACCGGTACCTAACGAGTTCCTATAGTGAATTTTTTTTTGATAATTAAAATCAATTGTGAACATTACTTTTGTATGATGTATCCTGCCATATGTTTAGTGTTTTGTTTACAAAGCTTATATCAACTCACACTGTCTGTCTGTCTGGTAAAAAGTAGGCCTGTGTACACGATATTTCTCCCACATCCATTCTCGGATCAAGTTGAAACTTCGCTTAATTATTCATTGATATAGATAAGACATGAATAAAAAAGTAACCAATTAAACTAATAATTACTGGTAATTCATTATTTTGTTTTAACTAAAACTTCAGTATTCACATATTCGGCTAAATGTGTTGGGTTTAGTCCCCTTTAAAACAATTGTTACAGCTATTTCTTCCTCGCGCATTCTCTGATCAAGTTGATACTTCAACAATTATTTATTAAATCTAACAAACGTGAATTCAATAAACAAAATACTCAATTTGTCAATTATTTATTGGTAATTAATTATTTTGTTTGATATCAAATATGGGGAAAAGCTTGTAGGCTACATTATTGGTAGATATAGTTTTAAGGACGGAGTTCTTACCCTTTATATAAGCTTTTTTTAAAGGATTTTTTAAAAATCGGATACTAAACTGTCTAAACATGACATAAAGCTAAACTAGAAGAAGGAAGGGAGTGCTATTATTATTATTATTATTTTTTTTCAAATTTAACTCAACAACTCTTTAGACATAAAATAAAAAGTTGTGAGCCTATAAATTTGATCAAACAGGGAAGAAACGCAGTGATTGTTAGTTATATGCATCTTACATTTGAAATGTTATCCTGCTTTAAATATTTAAAAAAGTATAATACAGTTCTAAAAATGTGCAAGATAAAAAAGTATGTATATAGTGAAACAATTTATTAAATTAAAAAAAAAAAACGGTCGTCCCTGGGTGGGCTCGAACCACCAACCTTTCGCTTACCGATTGCGCCATAGAGACTTGCAAACATTTACCTTGGCAGCCATTGAAGATGCTGGATCCTCTAGCAACGCCCACACTTTGGGTCGCCATCTTTCATGCCACTGACCATGTAATCGCTCAAGCCAAGACTTCTTGATGGTCACTTGCTGAACCAAGCCAAATCTTCTGGCCATCTCCTCTTCGTGACTCTCGCCACAGTCTTCGTCGTTTGTATTGTCTTTGTCGAACTCTTGAGTTTTAAATAGACACACAGACGTATATTAAAGTGATAATCTAGTCTTACAGATTTACACAAAACTTTAGAATGTGCAGCATGCTAAAAACTTTTCCTGGCTTATCTTATTTTTATAAATTATACTAGATCGAAATATACCGGTAGTAAGCCGCATTTTTGTTAACTAATTCATATTTTAATCCGAGAGACTTAAATTAGGCCTTAACTCTGACAAGTCATTGGTTTTCCTGGATGATTCAGGCCATTCGTTCCATACTCTAGTGTAAAGGCAATAGGAAAAAAAAAAGCACCTGTATGAATTTGTCCTAGCATGCGGAATAAAATCACTCTCTTCTCTTGTTAAAATGTTTATCTTACTTTTTATCTTAAAAGCAGTTTCAGATAATGTTAAACAATCGTTGTTATAGATGTATTTGTATTTCTTTTTTTTTTTTTAAACTTATTTTTTTTTTCTCGATAGTCCCAGTTCCCGTTTTCCAATGATTCAATAATAAGGAAAATCTGGCTGGACAATGTGAAAGAATGGACCGGTCTCTCTTATTATATCCTTCTTAAAACAGCTGCTGACCGGGAAAAGTGGAGGGATTCTGTTACGCGAACTGTCACAGCACCCTACGTCAAAAGTCGAGGGACGGATGATGATGAGTTTTGACAGGCTAAACAAATTTGTTCGATTGACCTATCAGGTTGAAGGTAACATGTTGATGCAGATCTTTATGGTCTTGGATAAAATAGAGAACGTTGTAAACTCATTTTAAACAATGTTACAAAGACAGTTTGTGTGGAAACACAAACTCAATATCGGCCCCCGAAGTGGTCCACCCAGGCAGGTAAAAAGGCAGGTTTCAATATTTTCAGATAGAACATCAGAATGAAATTCTATCAAAGACAAATGACAGAGAAGAATGGAGAAAGAAAGTTGACAGATATTGTGTGGTGCCCCAGCGGTCAAGCAAACCAAAGGATAGATGAAAGTGAATATGAGGTTGAATGTGAACCTGGCCTAACTGATGTCCTATAATGAATATCTGATTGATCTTATTGTTTTGTAAAGGGTCATGCTCTAATTAAAAAAGTAAACATTTTTTGTGTGTGTGCAATTTTAGTAGTTAGTATGACAGAACTTACTTAACTTAACAATACAAATGTACATGAAAAAAAAACATTTTGAACAAAAAAATAAATAAAACCGTTTCCATAAATGTGTTAAAAATATTGTTAATGCATATCTCCCCTACTAAGAAGTCTCACATGTTTGTTACTATTAATAATGAATAGTTGTAAAAGTGGTGTATGTTTATGAAAAAAACTGTTTGCATGAGTGATTTTAAAAATTAGATTTTTCGCTTTCAGAACTTTAAATAGTCTAAAATACTATGATGTCGAATTTTTACTATTTTTTTCTAGTTTACGAGATATAAACGGGACGGACGGACGGACAGACATTCCACACAAAACTAATAGCGTCTTTTCCGCTTTTGGGGGCCGCTAAAAAAAACGAAGAAAAAAAAGAGGAATTTCATTAACGCTAACGATAATTAAAAGAAAAAAAAGGAAATGAACTTTTTAAAAGAACATACACTAAAACTTAAAATGGAAAACAATTTTTAACCAAATTTTATTTAAAGAGATAATCACCTCATCCAATTCTAAATATGGATAACCTCTACCTCGATCAGCGGTTTTCAACCTTTCTAGTCCAATTACTCCGTACTAGGCGGCGACCCCCAACCTATTTCGTTCATAGGCCTAGAGAGGCCCTAAATATAATTTTGCTAATGTTATAAAATGATACACAAATTTTAAATGTAGACTATATATCTGTTTATTTAATTATATTTATGTGACTCTCAAGCCTTAACTAACAAAGTATGATCGACTGTTCTATGGAAATTGTTCCCTCTTATCTTCTTATATAATACAGACGTTACTTCAAAAAAGAAGATGATTACGTCCTACGCGTCATGCATTTAGTCATGCATATTAACCAATGACTTAAATTCTGCCAATTCACTGGTTTTCCTGGCTAGCTCAGGCAACCCATTCCATGCTCTAATAGCACTAGAGAAGAAGGAGTATTTGTATACATTTGTCCTAGCATATGGGACGAGGAATGCGCCTTTATCTTTGTGTCTTTCAGAGTATTTTATCAAATTTTGTTTTTGTATTTGAAGATTATGGTTCTGTGTTTTATAGATAATTGCTACTTTACTTTTGAGTCTTCTGAGGCTTTCTAAATTTAGTGATTTTACTAAAGGTGCTACTCTAGTCAAATGTGAATATTCATTTGTTATGAATCTCACTGCTCTATTCAGTGTCTGTTCCAGTTTCTTAATGTTTTCTTGAGTTGAGGGGTCCCAAACGGAGGATGCATATTCTATTATTGGCCTAATCAAGGTTAAATAACATTTTAATTTTATGTTCTTATTTGATTTATAGAAATTTCTTTTAATAAATCCTAATGCTTTGTTTGATTTTTTTTATAGTTTCATCAATATGTGGATTCCATGACAGTTTTTCATTTATTATAACACCTAGGTATTTTGCGTTTTTAGTCTGTGTTGCTGGTTTGCCATGAATAAGATAAGTGGAATTAATTTGTTTTAGTTTTTTTGGTTACTCTTAACAACTGACATTTTTCTGGGTGGAAAGACATGCTCCAATTTGATTCCCATTTCTGTAATTCATCTAATTCTCTTTGTAAAATGTCTTGTGTTGTTTTTATTGTTCTATATATTATGCAATCGTCTGCAAATAATCTGACTTTTGTTCCTGAAGTAATGCAATTTGGTAAATCATTTATGTAAATTGAAAATAGTAGTGGACCCAAGACTGTTCCTTGAGGTACACCTGAGTTTACTGTTATCGGTGTTGATTTAGAGCCATTTATTATTACAGTTTGTTCTCTCCCTATCAGAAAATCTTTAATCCACTGATGCAGTGGGCCATTAATGCCAAAATATTTTAATTTTTTAAGCAAACTATGGTTTGTATTGTTTTCATCAGAATTATTTATACTCAACCGAACCTGCCAGTGTTTCCTGGGCATCTCTGTGTGCTCTGTAGTTTGGCCAACAGCAAGGTTCAATCTGCTTTTCATCAATGCCCCAGAAGGCGAGCTCTTCTTCAAAAAGAGGTCCACAAACGTGAGTTGGAGCGTGTAGTTTTCCTGAAATACATTATCACTATTTCGTAGAATAAATGTATAGATTTAAAAGAATTAACAAAATTATAAACACATAGAAATGAGGCTATTATTCGGATTAATTAATGAAGATCTTGATAGAACATGAAACCAAACGCCTATCGCAAACAGGACAGGAAAGCAATGTTTAAGCCGTGTAGATTTGATGTTTAGAAAAAATGTAAGGCATTGTCTATGTGTAAGTGAAACAAGGATAAAGTATACAACGCATTTCAAGGGTCCAGCAACTCAAGCTGAGATAATTCGTCTAAATCACAATATTCGATTTTTTTTTCCTTGACGTTGTGATTCATATGTAAAAACACAAAGCTTCAAACCGAAGCTTCTGGTGGAGATTGGTAGCTTATATTTAAGTAACAATTTTTATGACGAGATTCCATTCATTTCGAGTATTTCGTTAAATGTTGGCCATATAAACAGGAGAATGTGACATCAACGTATACTCCGCAGACACTTGGTTCCAGATAGAAACTATATTTTTCACTTCCAACTTGTTTTTTTTAATTCATTTCCACGGTTTCACCCCATTTTTACCAACCCACACAAACGGCAATAATGGTAAACCCGATGTGTAGGCCTAAAATCCTTTATTGTCTTTTCCACAGAAAACAGAAGATATTTTGAATCCCCAAAACACTAAATTATTTATGAATCAAATGGACTTTTATATTTAATGTCTACGTCAGTGGAGTAGCTAGGGTGGGGTGAGGAGGGGGGGGGGGTTCCTCTAAATGAGTGTTCGAAATTTGTTTTTACTTGAAATATTACGCCCTAATCTAATGTCATGTTGTCGAATGTCAAAATGCAAGGGCTCCTAAAGAAATCAAGCCCCCAGGGCTTTCAAATCCTTAGCTACGCCACTGGTCTACGTGTTGATTTTTTTTAAAGTGTTACCAACTTAGCTCACATCATTGTCACATACACACAGACAGACCGGACCGGAGACACCGCTTCCATTAGTTTACCTATGATGATTTAAAAAACCTACGCGTGTCAACAATGTCAGGCTTACAGACTGTTTGGTAAATTGCTTACACGAGATAGATGAATAGTGGGTAGAAAGAGATAACTTTTGTTCAGTCTCACCGGTCCTGTAGTAATTTAATATCATGTTAAAGATTCCCGGATGTCGATCAAAGAAATATTCTCCTGTGGCCGGATCGTAATCAGGGCTATTGACAGATGTATCCGTAACCCAAGCAAGCCGTGTATCGGGTATCGTTTTAAGTGTAGATCGATACGTCTCATATCTAAAGAAATAAAAAAAATATTTGGTTATAACAGAAACAACGTTATTTATTTTGTAATGAAATAATTTAAAGGCCACTCCAACCACACGGTCACACCTAATTTGTACGTATATATGATGTTCCTTTATATGTTAAAAGAAATTGTATTGAAAGTAAAGCTCTACGTGTAACTGTAAGATAGAATACAAGAGATAAGAGATCTGTCATGTTTAATGTTGTTTGTTTTTGTGAATGTTCTTCTTTGTCTAAATATTCCCATCAGACTATTAAATCTGACGTAGAAAGAGTATATGTTAAGTGTAAAATTATCAGAAACAAATTGAAACAATCACTTTCTTTTACTATGATCTGCAGGATGCAGCGTTCACTTTTCCCATAATAGTCATTAGTGATACGGTAACCCTTATCCTTCAAAGTTTGATCGACAAAAAGACTTTCATTATATTTATAATTAATAATACATTAAGGTTCACTAACTTTTCATCTTACCTGACACCACCCACGTTGAGAGTCATTCTGTTGCTGTTTTTCCCAGAAGTCTTAGGGAGTAAGGATTGACCTCTAGCTAGCTGCATATCTGAATCTTTTGACGTGTTGTGAACAATCTAGGCGATGCGAGCTCAAAGTTATTTTAAACAATTAAAATTGAACAAAAGAAAATCTGCGAAAATTTGTTATAAAAAATACGAGGTATAAAAAAAAAAGATTTCAAATGGAGTTGCATTGTATTTTCCTGGTTGTACTTTAGTAGACAGTGACCTATATTCGGATTTTTTTTATTTAGTAAAGAGTTCTATTGATATATTTTTTTAAAGCAGAAATGACTATTTACTATGTATATTCAATTTTCAAGTAAAACCAACCTCTACTCACAATTTAAGACAGAAAAGGGTATTACAGGAGGTACTAGAGGTAGATCATTAATATAGAGGTATTTTGTGATTTTACCCGATTAGTTTTGTTGTTGTTTGTTTTGTTTTTTTGGTGACAAAAAAATAACATTAAAACTTCAGCTACAAAAACTCGGAACTGCATTTAAATATCTAGTCTATGCATTTTAAAAATCTTTGATTGTTGATTGATTATCCAATCCATCCTTTATGTTAACAAATAGGTTTATTGTCGATACTAAAAGAAGATATTTCCCCCAAGTAACTTTTTCTATACAATTTGCAATCACTCTGCTAAAAATAAGCCTTTCTTCCTATTCCTACCTTTAAATGCGTTACTTTTAAATTTTTAAAAGTTTCTTTAGTTCAACACAACATATTACATTCAAAAAAAGAATGACCCTATCAACACAATATGCAGAGATTATGATCTGATCATACAAATACAATTAATACACAAAGAATAACCATTTCAAATGCATGCATCGCGAATTGTTTCCATTCGAATGTATCGGGAATATCAATGTCCTCAAATATAGTTATCTAATTTAAAAATGAAGCAACCAAGCAACCATATAAAAATCTGGCATATGATACTTCGTAGTTAATTTTGGCACTGATATTAGTAACTTGGTTACGTGTTGATGTTTTTTTTTAATCCGTATACAGTGGTTCGTTCAAATGCAGCCTGTTTTTTTTTTCATTTTAGTTCAGATTCCTTTACCTTTCTACAGTAGAAGAAGCAGATGTTTGTGACTTACCATTTGAGAACCATCATTCAGTCTGGTTCTTTGTGATCGAATTTCACAGATCGAAGACATTTTCACCAAACATCTCAGTAATCTTAATGGCGATAAGGCTTTTTTTTTTGAAGAGCTAGGTGAACGGATTTGAATGTGTTTGAAGAGGGGGGGGGGGGGGAGGGGGGTCTGAGGGAGCGAGTGATTACATTGTTTAAAAAAAAAGATTAGTCTTTAATTTACTAGGAAAACATTGATATTGATAAATAAACTATAGTGACGTAGTGTCAAAGAATATAAGTGTAATATTAGTCAATTATGCGATTTCAAACAATCATTTGACATAATTTATTTTTTATAAAACAATATCCGGAACAACTTTATAGTTAATGAAATATAAATTAGTATAGATATTTTTATTTAGCATTTATATGCTATTTACATTGCAAAACCGAAACAATATATTAAAGATCATGTGTTTCTTGCAACGTTAAAGCATGGAAATAAAATCTAAAATAAGTTAGAAGAGCAAACAAATATTCATTGGCATTGGTTTGTTTTTCACAAAACATCCGGAAAAATCTATTATAAATACTTAAAACTATTGCAATATTTCTGAATGAAAAATTAAAGGTTAAAATTAGAATTACAATAGCCTCTAGTGTTATTTGTTAATCTAATCGTGACGGACAGACCGACCAACAGACAAAACGCACAAAAATAATCTTCTTTTATTCGGATGGGGGCACTAAACAAAAATAAATAAAATCTGATTTTTTTAAAAAGTGTAATAAACCTGTGTAGACGCGACGTAACGCTACAGCACGAAAGTCGCTGCAAAAAAAAAGTCCATTTTAAAAAATGTGCGTGATATTTACATACAAAGTCCATTGTTAGCCTTTATAACCAAACAGAAATGTTTTCTTTTAATTTTAGCAGCTAGTTGACCAGAAAAAACATCTTTAACTATTATTTATATTTGTTGTAAACATATTCTGTACATTTTATAAATATATTTGACTTAGTGATAATAAAAATACATGAATATTGGCTATCTTCGTTAGCATATTGTAGCATTGCCTCCCTTACTTTTAACTTATTGTTTTAGAATTGGTGTATTTTTATGAAAAAATCGCTTGCATAATTAATTGTACAAATTAAACGGTTTGCTTTTAGAAAATCAAAAGTAGCCGTTGCACCTAAACTTTTCAAGCCGCATTTAATGATGAAATAATATTTTTCATATCTCTCCTAGTTTTCGAGATCTGAGTGTGACAGACGGACAGACGGACATTTTGCACAAAACTAATAGCGGCTTTTTCCCCTTACGCTTAAAAAGACACTCTTCAAAATCATGGAATCTGTTGTGGAACTGAGGCTTTGTAGACCTGATTTGAAGTTTCCAAACTGCTAGCGGTCGGTGTTTTATCATTGTAAGATAGAAAATGAACTCCGACAGCGGTTTATAAATGTACAAGAAAAAAGTAACCCTTGAATAGTCAGCGTTTCGTGTTTCACAAATTACTAACGCTTTAAATTTAAAAAAAAATAATATAAAAAATTACTTAAAATACTGAAACAGAATAAAGTTTTTTTAATTGCATAAAGCTACATATTTTTTAAACATTATTCTCTTTCTTTTTTTAATATTTTAATAATTTTTAATATTACTGTATTTGTTCACTCATTTAGATTCATGACTAAGAATTATGAGTAGTCAGTTTCTTTAAACAGATGTTTTATAAAAGAAGTAGCGTCTTCCTAGAATCTAGATGAATTGTGCCCACGTACAACTTGGGGGCGCTCTACGAATCCCTGAGTGTTCTTCTGTACAATCTCGCAGCATATACTATCAGACAAATGTTATGGAATGACGCTCCAAATAAAACTTAGACTTGGATATTCAATGTGTTAAAAGTGTTAACACCAATTGTGTGGGGAAAAAAATATACGCTCTCAGGGAGCAGCACTAAGAAAAACTAGAAACACAGTAAGGTGTTGGTCTGCTTGTCAAGTTCAAAGTATAAACCCAGTCAACTTTTTTCAAAAACGCTAGATTTTTTGCCTATATTACAAAGTCCTATAGGCTCGCAAAGACATTCCTTTGGGGAACAGTACCATGAAAAAGAAGGTGCAGACAGAGAAAGCAATGGGAAGACAACATAAAGAATGGACAGACTTGTCATTGAATGAGATTCTATCCAAGGCAAAAGACAAAGACGGTCAACAGATTTTGTGTGGTGCCACAACGGTTCAACAGGCTAAGGGACAGGTGAAGGTGACAGGACGATTCTCTGATTCAAGTAAAGAAACTCTCTAACCATGGAACTCTAACGAAATAAATAATTTGAGGAAATAACTTGGAAAGCGTGAACATTGTGACTGTAGAAGTAACTCTGTCAAGTGCATTGCTCAACACGAGTGCTGATAATTAGAAAAAACTTTGATTAGCACATCACTTGAATATTCTGAAGAGAAAACTCTAGGTGCTGAAACGTCTTGAGCCCTTTTCTCCTAATTGACGATACCAACGTTGATTTGACCCCATAAAATTAAATTTTTGTTTTTTTGTTTTTTAAACTTGTATTTGTGATTTATAAAAAAAAGGAGCATGCATTCTACTATAATTCTATACCAAAAGTAACGTTTTCTGATTAGCCTACAAACAAAATATTGTTGAAGTTTAATGATAACAGGGTAGAATGTACAAATGTGAAAAATGAACAATTCTGTCATAACCATAGACTTAAATAAATATAGACTGGAAAAAGGAAATAACTTCATGTAACTTGAAAACATGGGTATCTATTGTTGTCGGATTTTCGAATTCTGAAAAATTGCATGATCTTCAGTCTTAGAGATAAAACAAAACTATACTGCTCATAAATGCTGTATAATTAAGTACACATAATTGCAAGTCACAAATTTTCGTTTCATAAAACTCTTTTATCGGCCAGTCTATATTTATTTATGTCTATGGTCATAACGTTGAAAATAATTACGGAGATAAATCGTTAAAATAGATCTATTTTGCCTAACTATGAGTGTCAGTGTTTCTCAGCTACACAATGACCAATTTCATACACATAAAGTAATACAGACAGATGTCGTTAATGTCCAGTGCAAACGACAAAGACATATACAATGCTAGCAGCTGGCTTCTAGTTTCGCATTATATTGATGATATAACTATAGAATAATATTCATAAATGCAATATTTCAAAGAACTATTCCATACACACATTAGGAAAGTGTTCAATGTAAAATTTAATTTGTAACCAATTAACAACTACGTTTTATTCTCATGTCTTCCAAAACATTGTCACTGCGTGCATGCTGTTAATTACTTTTCTCCTGACAGTTAGGTCAACACAGCGGTCAGTTTCAAAGTTGAGATTGATAAAAGTTACATTTCTTTGCCATAATGCAGGTTTACTGTGCTTCGCTCCCCATTAAGCGAGAAACATCAAATAGTTTATATATATAGTGATCTGTAAATAGGGCCTACAGCCATACACTGATATATATTTTTACATACCGTTTGCCTCGATTCGGTTTTTGTCCCACTCAATTCACAAGAGGGTCTCACCATTATAATCTTCAACCCGGGCCTACTGGTAGGCCTACACAGGGCTGGCCTTGGGCCACTGCAACCTATGCGGCCGCAGTGGGCCACGCACTTTCATAGGCCCCACGCTAATTCTAGGTGTAAATTATTAAATTAAACTATTTTAACTTATATCAGGTTTCCCGCGGCCTCCCGATTTTCCATGAGTTCATGGAAATCTCCAGAAATTGCAAAATATACGAAAAAAAAAAAGTCATGGAAATCTCCTAAAAACTCCTAAAAATGTTCTTAAAAATTGACAAAATTGTCACTTTGGGGTGTCATTTAATATGGTAAACCTAATAAAATACTCAGAAAGACCAAGATAAAGGCACATTGCTTATTCCATATGCTAATTGCATTCCATATATACATTCCTTCTATCCCTCGCAGTGCCTTTAGACTTGATTAGAGCATGGACAGGGTTGCGGAATCAACCAGGAAAACCAATGACTTAGCTGCTTTTTAGCAGATTGTAAGTCTCTATTAACATGCACCTCTAGATGACACACATGGAATTGCTTTTGAAAGAACGTCTGTAATATATAACCTTGGACTTGGACCATGATATTATAGTAGACAGGCGGCGTAGCATACGCCTCTAATTTGCAGGGCCGTCCTTAGGTGACCGCAGTGAGCTCCGCACTTATGCGACTGCAGTGGGCCCCGCACTTTCATAGGACCCGCGCTAATTCTATATGTATAAATTATTGAATTAAACCATTGTATAATTCCTGAAATTGCAAAATATACGAAAAAGTCCTGGAAATATCCGGAAATTATTAAAATCTTTAGAAAGCTCATACAAATCTCCTGAAATATAGACTATAGACAAAAATTGTCATTTTGGCGTGTCATTCAATATGGAAATTGCCAATCTTACGCGCGATAAAAAAAAAAACGGCATTATCCCGTAATTCTCGCGCCTCGAACTAATGAAGAATTACTTACGTTTAACAATTCTCGTAGATAGATTGAAACATTTGGTAATTCTTGCTGTTGAGCGTGATCTATGTGGGAAATAGAATTTGTATGATATACTGTATGACTTCGCTGCACGTTAGGCTCGTAAAGTAATTCTGTAAGTAGTAAGCCTAAAGGATAAATAAAATACAAAGACGAATGTATTTTCTAATATAAACTCATAATTTTCACTTTTAATCCGTATCCCTACCAAAAATGGGCCCCGCGAATTCCGTTTCGCATTGGGCCCCACAATGTTTAAGTCCGGCCCTGCTATTTAGTGACGGGTGAATACAGAGTAGATTACTTGTTATATAAATATATATAGTCAACCCAAGGCGTAGGATCGCGCTATTTTGCAGGGCCGGCCATAGGCCACTGCAACCTATCTGACCCCAGTGGGCCCCACACTTTCATAGGACCCGCGCTAATTCTAGGTATAAATTATTAAATTAAACAATTTTATAACTTATAACAGATTTCACGCGGCCGCCTGTTTTGCCAGGAGCTCCTGAAAATCTCGTGAAATTGCAAAATATATGAAAAATTCCTGGAAATCTCCGGAAATTATTACAAATCTTTTGAAAACTCATACAAATCTCATGAAATGTATGGACAAAAATTGTCATTTTGGGGTGTCATTTAATATGGAAAACGCCAATCCTACGCGAGATAAATAAAAACGGCATTATGCATTAGCCGTAATTGTGCAATCTGGTGAAAGAAGCTTCTCGCGCCTCAAACTAATGAAGAATTACTTGAGGTCAACAATTCTCAAAGATAGATTAAAACATTTGGTAACTCTTGCTATTGAGCGTGATGTAGAAGTAGATTACTTGTTCTCTTTCCATGACTTCTTGGCCACAATGGTTAAGTCCAGCGCTGCTATTTAGTGTTTGTAAAATGTTTGTTTGTAAAATGTTTTACATGTTTCGGATGTTCCTTCAGAGTTGAAGGACGAAGGGGGTGGGAGCGGGCAGGGTTTGATAAATCCAAACGACAGTCCAGCGCGCAAACCGCACGACCAGACAGTCATCCGTAGTGATCGGTGAATACTTGTTTTCCCCCCTCTTGTTTTTTCTTGTGTGACTATCCGCAGAAATAAGAGAGTGATCTTTCTTTTCGTTCTTCCTCTCGTCGAACTCTTGAGCGACTAAGAGAATTATATATGTAGTTACTATAACCATAGACAACACACCATAGACATAAGAAAAGATAAATCTCAAAAAGAGCTAATAAAAGGGAGATAAACAGACAGGTAATAATAAATTGTAGTAGTCTTCCTTGAACAACTTTAACCTTTAACCCTTTTTGTTATTGTTTTTTTTTTTTATTTAACGGGTCTGGATGCCCTTCGTTTCTAGTCTGTACTTATTGATTTACTGTTCAATATTTAGGCTTAATCGTTATCTTATAAATAGATCTACATGTAAATCTGAATATTTTTTTTTTTTGCTGTCATAAAGGCTTCACTTTTTTAATCATAAATGGCATCACGCTCAGTTGGTAAAATCTTGTACAAGAATGCTGCTCTTTTCGTTTGTGACATGCAAGAAAAATTTCGGCCAACTATTCAGTATTTTCCACAAATACTTAATGTTGCTGGTCGTTTACTTAAAAGCGCTGAAGCTTTAGGCTTGCCTGTGTTATTTACAGAACAATATCCAAAAGGTGTGTAACTGTGTGTTTTAATTAACGACCAACCCAACATATTTTTAGTAGGGCTAAGATTCTATATAGATTATAGAATATACTGTATAGCCTAGATACATTGATTATGATTATTACATATCTGGCAAGCCACAGCCACGTACATTAAATCATTAATACTAAATACCAATATATTAAATTGATAAATACTAAAATAAGAGTCTAGATCTAGAGTAGGCCTATAATATTATATCATACATAATTTCACTGATCACTAGTCTACTCTGCACAGATTGTTCTAGAATCTATAATTTATAAATGTTTTACTTAATTGAATCTAAAATTAATTTTAATCAAATCATATAATTTACAGATGTAACAATAGTTACTTCATTACTTCAAAAGAAAAGATGATTACGCATGTCCCTGTATCAATCTAGTCATACATGTTAATTGCAGTGATAAATTCTGCCAAATTGTAGGTTTACATGGCTGATTCAGGCTACCCATTACAAACTCTAATAGCACTAAGGAAGCAACAGACCTGGATTAGTTGAAGATATGATATTATCCCGGGACTATTGGACCATATGATATTATTAAAATATAATACACAGTCAGATAAAGCAGTAGCCAATATAAAATCTACATGAAAAATCTTATTTCGGAACAAATGCAATCTAACACAACTACACCAAGCTGCATTAAACTTTCAACAAATATTCTTTTCAGAAAAAGAAATTAACCAAACAGTTGATGACCACTGGAATTTCATTAAAAGCTATCTTAAAAACATTATAGAAAATCATATACCAACTAAACATATATCAAACAAAATAAAGAAATGCATGGTTTAATAACAGACAGAAGGAAAACCTATTTTTTAAATTTAAAGAAATTAAGGCAGAAAGAGTTTATAAAAAGTATATTAAAATAAAATACCTAACCCAAAAAGTAAACAGACAGCTGCTGAGTGAATACATAAACAATGTAATATCTAAGGATAACAGCACAGAATTAGAACACATAATTCTTGTGCTGTCATTGACAATGAATGATTGTGCAATGTTTCAACTCGATCTGAGTATGGGAAGTGGGAGAAATAACGTGTAAAAAATTCCACCCAGGCAAGAGTTAATTAAGCTTTGTAAAAAAAACATGAGGGAGGGAGGACTCCTGATCAAATAAATTTTTGTCTCATTCAAATATTAGTTTTGTATATATGTGTTAAAAGCATTATAATTACAAATTGTAGAATACATCTATATACATTATACATGTACATTATAATGCTACTTTGTTTGCAGGTCTTGGCCATACTGTATCAGAATTAGATGTGAAACAACATAAAGTCTTCCCCAAAACATGCTTCTCTATGATGGTTCCAAGTGTGGAGACAGAATTAAAGAAATATTCTGGTTTGTAATTGTTTTTACATTTTTGGTTGGAAGTAAAACTGAAAAAAATGTACATACATGTTGATTTCAATTGTTTAGCCATTAACAGACTTCAAATTTTTTTATATTTTTCTCATTGTTGTTTTTATACATTTTTACTTTTTTTTCTATAGTGGAAGCAAAACGTTTAAACAAAGTAACAAGAAGTTCTTGTTTGAGCTATACAAAACTTATAGGCAGCCTTCTCTGCAGTTCAGTCACACACATTACATTGCACAGAAACTTAGCTTAAACAAACCAATCAAAATGAAGGCTGAAGTAACAAGTCAGAATTTTCTTATTTTAATAACAGATGTTAAGTCCATAGTCCTCTGTGGTATTGAGGCCCATGCTTGTGTACAACAGACAGTATTTGACTTGATAGAAGGGGGCTATGATGTTCATGTTATTGTTGATGCTTGCTCAAGTCGAAGTTTAGTAGACAGGTAAGGCATATGATTTCTGTTTAACTATATAGTTTGTTTCTGGCTTATTTAACATCAAACATCTCAATACCATAACATGAAGACTTCTCACATTTGTTGTCAATAAAATGTGACTTCTCAAAAAGTATAATTTGAGACTCGAGATTTACTTCTTTCCCAAAGGTTTTAATAATAATTGAAGCAAAATAACTTTAATATTAATTGAAAAATGTACATAATTAATAGTCTTCATAGAGCTTCTTTGATAAGATCATCTATCAACTTACATAAGATCATCAAGAGCCCAAGCTTATCAAGAGACCAAGTTATCATAAACATATCCTAGTTTGAGATTTCTAGATAAGGATTAAACATGTCCATATGGGTATAAGGAAAACAAATTTCTGAGATGATATTATATGTAACAAATGTTACAACTCTTCCTTCTCAGGATGTTTGCATATCAACGAATGAAAGAAGCAGGAGCTCATCTCACAACATGTGAAAGCATTCTTCTAGGACTCCTTCGTGATGCTTCTCATCCAAAATTTAAAGAGATTCAAAAACTTATCATGGAGCCTTCCCCTGACAGTGCTTTGGTTCCAGTATAATGGAAGAGTTTCTTTTTCTTTTTTTATGATGTAATTATTAATCAAATATTTTTTGTTTGCAACTTTCTGATTATTAATTTCATTTAACAAAACATGATATTATACTTTCTCCAGAATTATAGAAATATCTAAAGTGATTATGAATGAAAATAAAAGACAAAAATGTCATATTGTAACAGTTTTTTTTCCTATTTAAGATACATAGATAGTGGCATGTGCTCTTTAATTAAATATTATAATTAGCAAAAGTTTAAAAATGGTATCTGAATATTGAATATAGATCCATAATAAAAGTAATCACCAGAACTAAAATAAAAAAAACAACAACAACTTGCTTCTTGATTAGTACAGTAAACAATGAATATTAAATTGTGAGTTTTTATATTTTAAGCCTGATGAACATGAGGGTGAAATTAGAACACAAAAACACTTTTCTGGTTACCTATTATAGTAATAGAAAATAAAAAGAATTAAGCGTGTTGTCAAGTTGTGTTTTTACTTGATTGAGTAGGTCTATACTCAGTAAAGCTTCAAATATGATGATAGATTTTAGGGAAGTCTTTGTTCTTCCATAAATACAAATATAAAATAGTTTAACTAATAATAAATCATTCAAGCAGCATACTGTCAAAATGTGTTTTTGCACTATTAAAGAGGCGTTATAAGTTGGGGCTGTGATGGCTGAGTAGTCAAGCACTTGGATTCCAAACCGAGAGGTCCCGGGTTCAAATCTAGGTGAAGATTTTTAATTTTGGGATTAGTAAGGACTCCTTTACCATGTACCGTACCTGACACTAGTTGGGGGAAAATATAAAAGGCAGTTGGATATTGTGCTAGCCACATGTACATTAACCGTTGGCCATATAAACATATGACCTTTACATCATCTGCCCCATAGATCGCAAGGTCTGAAAGGGGGAACTTTACTAATTCATATCTTAAGTTGGAAAAAAATAGCTTGTCATGTCACATCCGTACCATCATCGAGCAAAGCCTGGAATGTCAACAATGGCTGATGATAAGTTTTTTAGATCTTGAAAAAAAAAGCATTTGAAAGTGTCCATCGCAAATCGCTCTGGAAAATAGCAAGACTATTATGCCTAAGGCTTCCCGCAACGATTTTTCCCCTTCGAAATCTCTACAACAAATCAAGCTGTTGTGTTAGAACAGACGATGGAATAATGAGTTCTTTGACATTGAGACCGGTATGCTAGCCATCACAACACAAGGAGATGCATATCAAGAGGTTACATGTCTGATAGGGAAAGCACGATCCTATCTAGACAAACACATCAATCAACCTGGAAACCAATATCTGACTCTTCAATACAATTGTTGTCCCAATGCTACCTACATTTACGAAACGTGAAAATCATCCATAAAGGTTGAAAAGAGACTAAACGTGGCTCAACAGCGATGGCTAAAACGGATCCCAGGAATAACATACAGAGATCATGTCACCAATAGAGTTCTTTCTCGCACAGGCACTAATTGTTTTTCAATGCTGTAGTATTAAAACAAATTCATCACTGATTTTTTGTTTATTATGCCCTTTTTTTGTTCAGATGCAGCTCAGTGTCCGAATGTATTATTCGTAGAACATCTTTATCAATAGACATCAACATTCAATTTCCCAAGTGTCATTAAATTTCTTTACCAATTTTTAACATTTAGTGACTTTTTTTCACAAGCTTTTTACGTATAAAACAGCATAGTTACAAGATACATCCTTGTGAAAAAAAAAATAAAATTCTGTATATAGCCTATAACTGCAATTATCGCATTATTTGCAAGTTCTCACCAGATTCTGTTTCAATCCACGACATTTTCTCAGGCATATCATCGCATATGCAGTTCAATGTACAAATAAAACTTCTCATATTAAATTCTTTTATCTTCCAACCTCACAAAATCATGTGCTACTTTCTTAATAACTTGGAAATCTAGTCTGAGAGTCCATATCTTTGAGTGCGCTAAAAAAAATATCAGGTCCACTTGTTGAAAGCTAATTTTACATCCTTATATGGTAGGCCTATGCTCAAAACATACACGAAAACATCTTTGCATTTGGGTTTAAAGTCTACATCTTTATCATCATGGCAAACGTGCCTCTTTGTCTGCTAAGCTGGTTTGATCTCATGGAATAAATGGCGTTGGGCTTGTTAATTCAAGGACACTGTCATCATTAGGTTAAACAGCGGTTGTTGAATCTCTTTTGTACTTGCTAGGAAACTGGTTTATAATTTTAAAGGATTCCAGCAATATATTATTGCTTTTTAAACTACTTCTTTTTTTGGGGGGGGGGGGGGGGGCAGGGGTTACTTCTGTGCTCTTTCGATTCTGTTGCATCTTGACTTCAATCAATATTTGGTTACACTGTCAAGATATAATTGTGATTTTTAAATTTCGTAGCGGAGCCATCTCGAGATCATGCAACAACTCAACCAAACCATTAGGGTCTATTTAACTGGGCACGTCATACATGAGACTGGGCGCGTTGTGATTGGTCCCTTTATAGATTCCTCCAAATGTATTCACACTAAAGTGTACATTTGAAAACAAATGTAAAGTCGGTTTTTCTATACGAGTCCTGGCCTAAGAGAAAAAAAAGTGTGAAAACTCCAGAACTTCGTCAACAGTTGCCTATGGCGGATTTTTGGAATTAGGTGGCCCAAAATTATATCCTCTGTCAACTTTTGGAGCTGGATATAACACATCATGCAAAATTCAGCTACGAATGTTGCAAGGCAGGCGATTGATTGGAATCTGCAAGGAAAGAGGAAAGTGGGCAGCCCAAGCAAAGCAGGAAGAGGTCAGTTAAATGATCACGAAGATGTGAATACTGGAATAATGTGACATGAGAGCAGATGAAGAAAACGTAAGAAATGAGTTTGGTGGAGAGGTGTGGTTGCGGTTCCGCATGCTCTACTAAAATTATCTTTAACTGTTAATGAAAAAAAATCCCCCCTTCCTGTAGGTAGAATCCCCTATTCTTTATAGTAAATAATATCTTTTACGTAGGCTGTTGTTTTAATATTGGTACATTTTTATGAAAAAAAAAAAAAAAAGAAGCCTAGCTACATATTTAATTAAAAAACAACTCTTTGCTAATAATAATAGCAGCTGCACCTAAATTAGCAGGTAACAAATATGGTTTTCGATAGTTTTTCTTGTTTTTTATATAGATTATAAACATGGAAGACGGAAGGAAGATGGGCACAGAAATAATAGCACCATAGAGATATATATGTTGTACGTTGTACATAAAACACTGAGCCATAATCTTCAAATACAAAATTTAATAAAACACTCTGAAAGACACAAAGATAAAGGCACATTCATCGTCCCATATGCTAGGACAAATTTGTACAAATACTCCTTCTTCCCTAGTGCTATTAAGAGCATGAAATGGGTTGCCTGAGCTAGCCAGGAAAACCAGTGACTTGGCAGAATTTAAGTAATTGGTTGATATGCATGACTAAATGCATGAAGCGTAGGACGTAATCATCTTCTTTTTTGAAGTATTATATAAGATAAGATAAGATATGTCTATGAATAGCACTTTCTCCCCCTTTTCAAGGGCCTCTAAAAAAAGTTAAAATATATACGTCAGTGGTCTTGGCGCTACCGGAACTCTTCTTTCAAATACACAAATATCCGGTTTTCCTTTTCTATATTTGTCGTTTGGACGAAGGGTAGGTTGAAAAATAACTCGAATTAAAATCTGTTTACATCTGTACTTTAACAATATTTAATTGATAATTATAAACATGTAATTATAAAATTTACACATCGATACATTTATATGCAATTATTCAATTGATGTGTTTTAAATAAATACATTTTTTGCTCCTTCTTAGCAACTAGATCTTGTTTTATTATTCTATACCTATAGTTATCGTCTATACCTAGTATAGAATAGATCTATAATACAAAAAGTATACAAATGCAGATATTTCTACTTAAATACTTATGATATGTGTAGTCTAACTCAGTATTTGGTATCTTTTAGCATTAAAATGCTTATTCCAAAGAAGAATAAAGTTGCCATCTATGAATACCTCTTTAAGGAAGGGGTATTAGTTGCTAAGAAAGATGCATTTGCAGCCAAGCATGGAGAAATTGAAGTCCCAAATCTTCATGTTATGAAAGCTTTGACAGTAAGTACTATTTTCTGAAGTAAGATCTAGTGATATGGCCTGTCTTGAAATTATTAAAATTAATGTAATGAGAAACTTTAAATATAAAGCAATAAAAAATAATGATCTAAAATAGTAAAATCTAATGACTAATCTTGTTATAAAATTGCTGGGTTCTCTTGATCTACCAATGAATAGGCAATACCATCAAAGAAAATACTAGATCTACTTTTAGCTGTGTATGTGGACAGAGATGTGTCTGCGACTGGATTTAGATCTGGAGTAGTCTAGACACTTAAATAACTTAACTTAATCGTTATTTTGGTTTGAAAGGTTTAAGTACTTTCAACTTAAAGTTAAGCTTAATTTAAGCATAAACATCTTTAATCCTTAGTGACCATATCAGCTTATATATTGAGACAGTAGATCTAGAAGTAGTAGGTTGTTCCTTCTGATAGTGTGATAGCCATTAAATATGTTTTTTTGATCCAGTTAGGTAATTCGATAAACTGACCTAGATCCATTTTTTTTCTCCCAAAAAATGGGTGAAAAGTGTGCCAGTACATTTTACCCTTTTTTTTTTTAGGGGTGGTCATTTCCATCAAAGTTTTAGCACATTGTATTTGATTTCAGGACTAATTGTGATTACTTTTTGTAAACATAAGATATCAGAGCTCATTTTTTATTTGCTTTTGAAGCCAATCTGTTAAATTTTTCTTAACAAAAGTTTAAGTGAAAGTTGACATTTTTACAACTTTTTTTTATATAAAAGTTACAATGCTGCTTGCTACAATATTTTATCATATTTTGAAATGTGTATATTTCAAATTCCATTAAATTTTCTTGGCGCACTTTAAAGATATTTGATATTAAAATTAACAAAGAAAAGGGTAAAATTTTATTTTTTAAATAAAATAAAAGTGTTTATAGTTACAACAATCTCACTAATTCTATTGAATTTAGCATGTTAATATATATCTGTGTGCTAAGTTTGAACTTTGTAGCTTGGCGCACTCTTTAGATATTAATTTTCAAAGTTGATGGTTGAAATCTATTTTTAGTAACAACCAACACTGTGATTTACTGAAAATGGTCAATTTCTATCTATCACGTCCTATGTTTAGAAGCACACATAGGAATTTTTCATTTAGATTAACTTCTATAATGTTTAAATGCTAGATTATGGTGAGGGAATGTGTCTTTATTATAATGACTTTGTAATGTGCAGTAAAAATAAATATTATTAAATATTTTTTTTCTTCATATTTTTAGCTCTGCGAACTATTTTTTTTTTCTATTAGTATACATGTAAATTAATAGTTAATAAATGAGTACATTATATTTTTAAAATGATGAGCTATTACTGCACAAAAATTTAAGTAAAAAATCTTTTAATAACTTCTAAATAAATCGCAAGTTTTTTTTTTATGTTATTGTCCGATGCAAAAAATTTTTCATTTACAATTTAATTGTTAAAGCATTTAAATTCAGGCATTTTAAAATCATTAATTGCCAGTGCTTTACAAAAAGGTTTAAACTGAAGTTTATTAAACTTGTAGTCATTAAATTTTAGCAAATATTTTTCTGCGCAGTGCTATTTTCTTTTATAATTTATAAAAATTATCTATCTGATGCATATAAATAGCTATTTAAATACAGTAGTATTATAATTAAACAAAGTAAAACACACTACAGATCTCTGATTTGTTTTATTTGTGATTTTTGGGCTCATATGATGACAAAATCATATATATTTGTATTTTTTGTCGAAGGCTTTAATTATATTATTAATTCACTTTTTTTCAAAGATTTTATTGCTTGGTCTTATTTTTTAAATTGGTTTTAACAGAATACAGATTAATGAAAGAGTGTGAAATTTCAACCCCATATCTTTAAGACCTTTTATAAGACACTTAATTAACGTTCAACTGTCAGTTGTTTCGGTCACAGATTTTTTTTTTGCTTTACAAAGGCTAAAGAAGGCTAATTTTTGGCCACCAAAAATTTAATAACTTCCCTTACAATTATTTCAGCAATATAAAATTGGTATCATTGGAAAGCATTTCTCAAGCTCTATCTAACCAAATAGGTTCCATTGCATTGTGATCATTTTGAAATTTTTATCGAAGTACCTAATCCAGTGGTAAGGTTTGTTTTACGAATTTTAGGATTTGTCATTTATAGATTTCATCCCAGCCCAAAATTCCTAAACTCATAAAGCTTGTGAAAAGGCTTGCTGAGACAGTGTTGGGAGGCTGTGTTCAAACTTGGCATCATCATGGTGGCAGTCCAAAGCACATGCCACATATTTATTGACTTTCTATTTTTTGCATATTCTACATAACGGTATAAGCTTTGTATGAGTTTTTTAGGTTATGTTCTAAGTTTTTATGCTTTTTTTTTCAGAGCTTAAAATCTAAAGGTTTTGTTCGTGAGCAGTTTGCATGGCGCCACTATTATTGGTATTTAACAAATGAAGGTATTCAGTACCTTAGAGATTTTCTACACCTACCAGCTGAAATTGTGCCAGCAACACTTAAAAGACAGACACGCACAGAGGCACCAAGGCCAGCCAGACCTAAAGGTAATAATACACAATGTGAAATAAATTTATAAATTTTAACAGCTATTGAAAAAAAAAAGAAATAAGAAATTGTTTTGGTATACTCCTTCTCTAACACAGATTTGAAAAAAAACAACAATATTCTTTCTTTTATTTGTGTCTGCTTCTTAAATGATTAATGTAGCCAAATACAACTGTTAAACTTAAATTTTTTTTTATCTCTTATTATTTCTGACTTTCAATTTTTCTCAGCTTCTGAAGGTCCTCGTGGTGGTGGTGCTACAGATCGCCAGGAATACCGTAAAGCTGGACCACGTTAGTATTACTTCTCATACTTCTATTTATCTGTCATTATAAGTTTGGTAGTTAACACTGAATCATTAGGAATGTAACAAGCTCTTTTAAAAAACAACCAATAAACTTTCTAACTATTGAGAATATACTTTCTTATTGTTAATCTAGATATTTTTCACCATGTCTGTTTAGGGTGTCTTTGAATCTTTTTCTTATTAAGTCATACATCAACTCTACCCTTTTAAGATTTTATATTCCAAGTGGTTAGTTGTTTTTTTTTAATTTGATCAAAGCTTTATGTTTCAAAACTTTTTTTTTTATAGCTGGAGCAGACAAGAAATCTGAAGTTGGTGCTGGCTCAGAAAAGTTTGAATTTGTAAGTTATGGAACTCTTGAAAAACAAAGTTAACCATTTCACCACTAAGCAGTTGTAAGAAACTATCTACCCCATCCCTAAGAGAAGGGATATAACTCTGTATCAGCTATTTTAAAAAATCAATTTTTTGGCTATATTCACAGAAAAAAACTAATAAAACCTAACAAAAACCTTCTTTTTATAGCAGAAAAAATAGACCTATGGTTAAGCATCATGTTTGAAGTCATAAATAGGCCTACAGAGCTCAAAAACATTAAAATATCACATCAAATTTAGTTGCCTTTTAATCTCCCGTTTCACTAGATCTAACATATTCAATACTGCATCTAGCATCAATTTTTTATTTTCACTACTATTGTGTGGTTCTAAAACACATACCTCAATCATTATATCCTTATTCTACAGCTTAAACATTAATATTCCCATTAAAATCTTATTCTATTAAAGCCTAAATATGTTCCATTTTCTAGGCTACTAAAAAAACTTAATTTTCAAAAAATCATAAAAATCCAATCTAACATGCTGCAGAGACAAAATAAGCACCTAAAAATAGCATCACTATCGCTCTTCTAGGACAGAGTTAGTAAAGGTATAAATAGTTATTTAAAAACTAGCGGTGCGTGCGTAAACAAAACAACCCAAAATCAGCAATTGTCGGCAACTCTAGTTGTCAAAGGGTTAAATAAAATCTCATTTTTTCTTAAAAAGAAAAAAAAAATTTTTAGTAAATAATTGTTTTATTATTATTAAACATTTAATTGCATCAGCTTTTATAAATTAGCACTAAACATTCATATTATTTTGAAGAGAAATAGATCCACAGAAAATATAATGGTTTTTTACTTCTGTGTTTTAGTATTGTTGGATATAATATGTTGATCTAACTTGTGTTTCACACATTTTTTTTTTGTTTCAGAGAGGAGGATTTGGAAGAGGCCGGGGGAGTGGTGGCTTTGGCGGCACACCAGGTGGACAGTAATAAACTAATTGTTTGGGCGACAAATGGAGATATGTATGGTTGTTAGTTGATGGAATAAATCATTACCCAATCGAAATTCGTTTTAAGTTATATATTTCTGGTATGAGCTATTTATTTCTGGCGAGCTAATGAATGATGTATCTCCAGAATGTTAAATCTTTCAGAACCCATCATACTTTGGTGGAAAGATATAACATTTTGAGGTTGGAGCCATCTCTGCTGACTAAATCGAAATGCCTTATTCAAAGATTAGGCATCCATTATTTTCTGCACTCTTTTTGCGGTTAAAGAAGAGAGAATATGTCAATATTGGATCTTCCTGACTGAAATTCACATTTGGATACTGTACTGGAAAAACCCAAGTTTTTGTAGCCTGCCTAGTGTCACTAGGGCAAATACTTCACTTACAACACTTAGGAGGTAAATTACCGTGTTTGTAATCGTTTCTGCATCCCTGTCCATAAACGTGTCCTAGTGCCCTCTTTTGGAATAGTATTGCCATCCCACCGCCCGTTGAACAAATCCTCTAGGGGGTTATCTCCAGATTGCAAACTTTAATATTGCCAGATTATGGGTGAAGACAATAATCAGAACCACCTTTACTATTCATGGATGATGCAGCAGTAGTGGCACACACAGATGGCTTGCAGTCATTACAGCTTCTCTCAGGTCTTCAAATACCAGTAGTATGGGCTAACTGATAGCACTTTAAAAAGAAATGGGATGGGGTCACCTAATATACCTCCATCCTTGATAAAACTAAAAGCCATACTTGAATTCTGGTACATGGGAACCACAATTCAAGTCGACCTGTCCCTAGAAGAGATTTAAAAAAACGTAGGAAAGGCTGTGTCGACATAGCAAGAAAAAGCAATAATGACATACTTGCTTGAACAGGTCTTCTCAGCTTCTTTACAATCCTCAGACCATGCTGCTTGTGCTGAATTGGTGGACAATTGTACAGGTATCCAAATATTCCTCCTTTATCATTGACTTGCTCAAGAAAAACTAGACTTCCTCATTTTGGGAATGTGGATGTAATCAAACTGAACCTAAGCAGTTGATGTTTACTTGTTGGCATTGATGATTACTACTGGGAAACAGTGCCCTAGACCACACTACGTGGAGAGAGAGATGTTGACCCACTAAGATATGGACAGCCAAGTAGCATTGGCCTCAGCTTAGGAAGAAAAGCATGAAAAATGTCTGGCTCCTATATTACCAAAGAAATGCCACCTCAACTTGCACTATATGTGGATGGGAATGTCTTGAAAATATGACCATATGAGATGAACCATAGATAGTCACTCTATGACTGGAGGGGGCCAACAGCATTAATATATTGTAATTGTATAATATCTTTATTATTATTTGAGAATATTTGGCTTAACATAACACATTGAAATTAAGCTGCTTATTACAACAACAAAAAAAATCATACGTACTTTTTATTTAAGCTGTATCTTTCTCATTTACTCTTGTAGTAAAAATAATAAATTCAGTGTTCAAATTATTTGTGTACTATCTTCTAACGAAATGAATAATCCACTATTATGCAGTCTAGTTATTGGTGAGACAGTAGGAAATGTTGGATGTTCAATTTTAGTTTTACAGAGTTGCAATATTTATTAAGTTGTACATGTCTCTCAATTCATGCACACACTGGCAGGGTCCTAATGATACACTGTAGAAATGCAACGATTAGGGTTTTAAATGATTAATAATCCAATAGGTGTGGAAGATATATAGGTCGCAGGTGGGGCTGCGCAGCCACCGGTAGTACTGCATTCCTCACTAATCTTCGAAGTCAAAAGACAAGCCTTATTGTTATTGATTCAATGGTTAACAATTTAAGCATTCAATCACTTATAGAAAGTTTTATTGTAGCTTTACCTACTGGTTACTTCAAAATAATCGACTGAGAACAATGAGAGCTGGATATTTTAGCCAAATGTTGTGGGCAAGAAATTCATCACTTTCTTTGATCGCAGTTTCTGTGCTAACTGCTTAAACTTAGTATTTGTTTGTCAATTCAACTGAGACTATGAGGACACTGTCCTACTTAACTCCCCCCCCTCCTCATGAAAACCAGTCGAGTACTGGTACGTAATACTCGGTATATACGTTTGACCTTTAATGGACACATTGAATCACTTGTTAAAGTTGTTTGTTGAATAGGTTTGTTAATTCACTAACATTTTACTAATTATTATTATCGGTGACTGGAAGTCACGTCTACTTGGACATTAAAAATACTGCACTTCAACTAGGTCGATGTTTCCATTTAAATTCAATCTAGAACCACGAAAGAATTAACCGTTACCGCATATGTCTATGATCAAGCCTTTGAAAAAAAAAAATCATAATATTTAATGACGCATCCCACTTAACTATACAATCGAAATCTTGCGATGAGGAAATGGGATCTTGTACATCGGGGGTAAAAAACGTTATAGTTTATAAAATAGAGATTGATTCTAATTTTCTATAGTCTATACGTCTAGATTTATAGATATATATCTTATATTTTAAAGTAGAATGTGAGGCGTATGTATGTATGTTACTTATAGACATCAAAACCGCTTGACCAATCTTGATAAAACTAGGCAGGCATGTTCCTTGGGTACTAACTTAGACCGTAGTGTATGTATTGTAGCCCTAAAACAAACTTAAGACCCTCAAAAAAAATAAAGTTGTCCGACTCTATTAAAGCTATAGTATTTATGGATCTAGGCCATGGTTAAGAATGTTGACATGAGAAAAGATCGAAAGGATTTAGACCTAGATCTAATTTTAAGAAATACACTTTGCGCAGATAGTTTTTTACTTTGACACATGAAAATACAAAAGAAGATCCATTGATTTCATTATATAATACAATTAACCTTCAATTATGTGTTTCAAAAACATTTTTTACATAAATTAGTTCCTGATATCTGTGACTACAGATTTCCTGGCGAACATCCTTTCATTAGACATTACCAAATGGTTACACATTTACAGTGATTAACACATCTCTCTACTGAGTCTATTCCTAGGACTAGGTCTAAAACTCTTATTGAGCTCTAAGATGATATGCTTTAACACATAAACATACTAATTATTGTCCATTCATTTCATATTTTAATTAAATTAACATTCACATTTGATTTTCTAAAGCATTTTTAATACATTCGTTCGCTGTTCGCTAAATAAAGCTTCGTAGCCGTGTTGAGATAGGCCTATAGTCATTCATGAACTCTATAAAAGCCAATTTTTAACTCTAGATTAGTGTAGATTTAGATCTATGTCTACCTCAAGATCTACTTTATACTGTAACACACGAACATACAAAATTAAGTCTATTCATCTCAAATTTTAATCAAATATATGTAGGCCTACAAGCAAATGTTTTAATTTGAACAAATGGATTTAAGCTTATTAGCTATTTTGATTTGAGAGCTTCATTCACACTATTTTTATATTGACACATTCGCTTTACATATTACATTATTATTTCGTTTAATTGTTTACAAAACACTCTCAGTGACTCTATCGACAGTAATGCGCAAACAAAGACCCGCGGGTCGCGGGTAACATATGTCTAGTATATATAGATCTATAGACAGTCACTATATTAATATAATCAATAATGACTTTTATGTTGAAATCTACGTTTAGAGATTTAGATTTTACCGATATAACGGGTAGCTAGATGACAGTATCTAGGTCTAGGTCTAGATCTATAATTAGTATAATAATTTTAAAATTAAATAGTATAATTTATTATACTATAACTATAATTAATAATAATTAGAGGTAGATAAAAATAATTATAATGATAATAATGTCATAATATTTAATATAATTTAAAATAAATAATCTAGATCTAAATATTGATTATTATTTCTAACTGTTACTTACTCACTTAGACTTACCTATCTGATATCCCTCCCTCATTTCCTGGTCCTCATAACTTGTTTAGTTGTTATTCTATAGGAGTATAGGTGACATTACTTCAAAGTCTCAGACATAATCATATCAGATGAAACAGATGATCATCATGATTTTGATATTTATAATTAAGTTAGATCTCAATCTATTCTATATTATATAGATCTAAAAAAAAATCTAATCACTTTGATGAGATTAGAATCCTAAAAATAAGAATCTAGATCAAAGGCCCCTAGTTTTTCAGGTCAATTATGATATTATCCCTGGTCTATCAGACCATGAGATCATAAAAATACACAGTCAGATAAAAGCAGTAGCCAATTCAAAACCCAAAAGAAAAATCTTACTCTGGAATAAATGTAACCTAACACAACTACACCAAGCTGCATTAAACTTTCAACAAACATTCTGTTAAAAAAAAGACATTAACCAACCAGTCGATGACCTCTGGAATTTCATTAAAAACCACCTTAAAAGCATTATAGAAAATCATATACCAACTAAATACACATCAAACAAAATAAATAAATGCTGGTTTAATAATAGACTAAAGAAGCTTTGTAAACAGAAGGAAAACCTACCGTATTTTTTGCCGTATAAGACGCTCCGGCATATAAGACGCACCCAATTTTAAAGGAGGAAAATCTAGAAAAAAAAGATTCTGAACCAAATACTGTACTAGTTGGTCCGCCTGATCACTTTCTCACATACACCATACACGTTGTCTGTCATCTACCCAGACGGCACATTGTGACGTAGGGAGGGCGGTGTGTACCGGCAGTAAGCTCAGCATGATGCCCGTGCAGCACATGGTTAGACTGTCGGGAGGGGGGCATGGCGCGCTATAGGAGGGAGAGGGAAGCCCGAACACACACAGCCTGGCCGTGCAGGGAGGGTCACAGAAGTCACCACAGCCCGCAGTACGTGCCCCAAATCCAGCCCGCAGCACACACTGCATAAGGAAAGGACTGTGAGTAAGCGCCACACAAAGTTGGGGGCAGTTTTAATGCATGTAAAATGTGTATTTGCCGCATAAGACGCACCAACTTTTCCCCCCCAGTTTTGGAGAAGAAAAAGTGCGTCTTATACGGCGAAAAATACGGTATATTGATAGAAAATTTAAAGAAACTAAGGTAGAAAGAGTTTACAAAAAGTATATAAAAATTAAACTCTTAACCTAAAAAGTAAGCAGACAGTTGCAGAGTGAATACATAAACAATGTAATATCTAAAGATAACAACAAAAACCTATGGTCATACATTAAGTCTAAGAAAATGGAAACAACAGGCATAGCGCCATTAAAAGATGAACATAACATAATACATAATGATAATGAAACTAAAGCAAACATCCTAAACAAATACTTTGCATCAGCATTCTCAGCCCCAGGAGACAAAGACATATTACTGAATTTGAACCAAGTAGACAACATAGAAGATATAGTAGTACGAGAAAATGGAATTCAAAAACTAGTAGCCAACACCAAACCAAAAAAAGCGTCTGGACCTGATGGTATTCCAGCTAGATTACTCAAAGAACTAAGCAATGAGCTAGCCTCAGTGTTCAAAATACTCTTTCAGGCTTCACTTAACCAGGGCAGAGTACCAAAGGACTGGAAAGAAGCTAATTTCACCCCCCCCTATTTAAAAAAGGAGAAAAATCTGACCCAGGAAACTACAGACCAGTATCACTTACCAGCATCACATGTAAAATCCTAGAACACATAATATGTAGCAGCATCATAAACCACTTAGACAAACAAAATGTCCTCACACCATACCAACATGGCTTTAGGAAATATAGATCATGTGAAACACAATTAATAGGACTAATTGATGATTTTTCTAAAGGTTTAGATAATAGTGAACAAATAGATGCTATTTTACTAGATTTTTCTAAGGCTTTTGACAAAGTTCACCACCATAGTTTGCTTAAAAAATTAAAATATTTTGGCATTAATGGTCCACTGCATCAGTGGATTAAAGATTTTCTGATAGGGAGAGAACAAACTGTAATAATAAATGGCTCTAAATCAACAACGATAACAGTAAACTCAGGTGTACCTCAAGGAACAGTCTTGGGTCCACTACTATTTTTAATTTACATAAATGATTTACCAAATTGCATCACTTCAGGAACAAAAGTCAGATTATTTGCAGACGATTGCATAATATATAGAACAATAAAAACAACACAAGACACAGATATTTTACAAAGAGAATTAGATGAATTACAGAAATGGGAATCAAATTGGAGCATGTCTTCCACCCAGAAAAATGTCAGTTGTTAAGAGTAATAAAAAAACTAAAACAAATTAATTCCACTTATCTTATTCATGGCAAACCAGCAACACAGACTAAAAACGCAAAATACCTAGGTGTTATAATAAATGAAAAACTGTCATGGAATCCACATATTGATGAAACTATAAAAAAATCAAAGCATTAGGAATTTATTAAAAGAAATTTCTATAAATCAAATAAGAACATAAAATTAAAATGTTATTTAACCTTGATTAGACCAATAATAGAATATGCATCCTCTCTTTGGGACCCCTCAACTCAAGAAAACATTAAGAAACTAAAACAGACACAAAATACCAAACGATTATTCACATTTGACTAGAGAAACACTTTTAGTAAAATCACTAAATAAATTTCTAAAGAAAGCCTTCAGGATAGAAGACTCAAAATTAAAGTAGCGATTATACAAAAAACACTGAACCATAATCTTCAAATACAAAAGAACGAAATCTAATAAAATACTCAGAAAGACACAAAGATAAAGGCACATTCCTCGTCCCAGTAAGTTGGGCTAGCGCACCTGCTCTATAAAGGCTTAGTACGTTCCATGTCGCAAAACAAAGATCATGTCCTTTTCCAGGCCTAGGTCGTTTTCCGTTGAGATCTGTCTGGGTTTTCTTGTGTGTATTAGCTTTCGTAACAGTATTTTTTATATGACAGAGTTGTTAGCCCTATGCATAACTATCTGGGGGGCTGCCCCTTTCAGCTCTCTGGATAGCTGCCTTTATTTTCGGGTAAGGTGCCTTAGCCTTTGTGGATCCCTCCACTTCCTGCAAGTCAGCAGGTTTGATTTTGGTCCACCCTGGGTATTTTATTTCCCTGGTACCCACCATATCTGGAGGGCATTCCCCTATCCGCCACCTGGAAAGGCGCTCGATGGGAGATCAAAAACTCCACACGAGTTAGGTTGATATGCTACTTAAAAATATTCCATCATTGTCAAAAGCTTATTTAAAAACTTGTGTGTTAAAAATATTCCATCATAGTCTAAAGCTTATTTAAAAACTTGTGTGCTGATTGTGGCTGCATTTTGTACACAACTTCTTCTTCATTCTCATTTTACATTTTGGAGAGTTCAGATCAGTAACCTATATCTGAGTTAAACCTCGCAGCTCTCCGTATAGTTTTTGTTCGATAGGAGGGTTTTGGAGCCAGAGTCTTGTTCCGGCCTCTTTAAAGACATGTTCAGCATTCTCTGGTGATTCTCCACAAGGGCAGGTTTCGCTCGTCCCAACTTAAAGCTTCCGGAAGTCTGATCCTGTTCCTTTTACGTTTCATGATCCACATGTGTCCTGCTTTCACTCCCCAAATATCTGGTCATTTTATGTAGGCTGCCAGTTCGATCTTATCCTTAAGCCTTAACCCATTAAAAACTGAATCAATAAGAATAATTTAATATTTAAAAAATTTTTCTTATTTTTTTTTAGGATCTAGTCTACAGCAAAGAAAATAAATATTATAGGCTTATTGTGAACTTTTATTTATCCCTATTACCAAAATGTTGTGTCGAGTGGCCTGAGTTACAACTGATTCTTATTGTACATTGTTATGATGACATCAAAAGACTTGTAAGTTCATCTACTCTATAGACTTTTTTTTTTCTATGTTTGTATGTTATTTAGAAATATAGTTCTTGTCTTAATTAGAGAGCTTTTGTAACAATTCAAAATATTTTGTTTAACCTTACCAAATCAAATATCAACCTTTCAATAATTTTATTGACCAATACTTCTATCTTAGAGATTAAGTGGCTACAGCTTAAATCATACTTTGAACTACTTTTTTGCTTGTCTACATGAAAATATTAGAAGTCTATCAATACCAATTGATTTATTTGGTTTCAAAATAAATTTAATGTAACTATTTCTAACACAACTTTTATTTTTTCGAAAATAAATACATTTCCCTTTTTTGTGCATTTAAAAAATAATTTTCCCTTATTTAAGTGTGCATGGTAGAAGCTATTTTTTTAAAAGATATTAATTCATTTTGTTCTCTATTAGAAGCAATTTATATTCTATCTTGAAATTTAACTGAGATACTTTTTCACTTACTGTAATTTTACATCATGCATCACTAGTGAGCGCCACAACTATGAATATGGAGATCTAATTGTGACATGCCCAGTTCATATATCAAAGGGCATTCACAAGAAAGACAATGAACAGATTCTCCAGTACAGCTGTGCTTTGCTGAACTCTGGTGGTGGCATATTGAGAATGAAGAATATTGACTATAACTGTGGCACACAGTCTAAATCTCTTGACATGTGGTGGAGTGGCATGGAATCCAATCTGGCAACAATCCTCTCAGGGGATGACATCTGCAATTACTTTGACTTTGTGGGTAACTACGATGATGAGTATTTTTATCTGTTTGTCAAATCAGCTGAGCACCTTTGTACAGTGGACTACAATTGCAGGCTTCCCACAGATACAGCCACCCACTGTGTGACATATAAATCAGCTATGAAACTCTGTTCAACTCTTGGCAGCAGCAAGTCCCTGTCAGCTTTGCCTCCCATTCCAACCTCATTTGAATATGGCCAGATAGAGGAAAGCTTAAAGCAAGAGGGCAAGCAGATTCAGTTTAAGTTTCTGACTACAGATAATGAGCTGACAAAAAGGACATTACCTGAAAAGGTCAGTTTCTATTGCAGTAGATATATTTCTGCTTTTGCCAACCATGAAGGGGGACACATTTATTTTGGTATTGAAGATTCAACTGCTGCTGTCCTTGGTGAAGAAATGAATGAAAGTGATGAAGCAAGATGTAGTAAGTATTTTTTTATTTAATTTTAAATTCTGTAAACATTGATAACCAAAAATTATAAGACTAATTCACTCTAAAAAGTAAATGTTGAGAGTGATGGATATAATATTGGACATTTTCATTTGTTTTATGAACATCATTTGCACTATCTGTGACATGTAAATGGTTTTAGAAATATTAAATGCTAATACATTTTCATTGAACTGTTACAATTAGTTTTCTTATTTTGTGTAATTTGAATGGAAAAAATAATTTAAAAAAGAAATGAAATGTAAAAATCAATTTGTAAATCAAAACTTAAAGCTTTATAAAGTTTGAGTATAAAGTCTTTCATTTCAATTGGGAAAGATTATTATTAGTCTAGCACAATGACCAACTACCATTACACTACTTATAATGTAAAAAATGCTGATCACTAATTAATTCCAAGATCTTATGAAATACAATTAAGATCTTTCCCTTTCCAGCATAATCTTCCATTTTAAAAGTAGCAAACTATATGTTTGCTACTAGGCTATATCTTTCAGATTACCAACCAAACACCTGACACACTGTTTGATTATACAGCTACCACATTACATTTATGAAAAAGTAGAAGTAAACAAATATAGTGTATATATATACTTTTTTTTTCAGCCAACTTGATTCAAGTTAAAATGAAATCAATTATTTGGGGGGACACAAGATTTTCTGCATTGAAAGGTGTTCACTGGGACATCAAGTTTGTTCCCATATTTCAGTGTCCTAATCAGGTAAACACTTTTTTGTCTTAACATTTTATTTATCATTGATATGATATAGTTGTTGGCTGTCAAACCAATTTTTTAGAGTTTAAGCCTTTAATGCTTTAATATTTTAATATAGACTTGAAAAAGAGTCACTAATTACTGTTAATCTTACCTGTAAATTATAGACATTCTATAATTAAGATTATCTCCTACACATATCTATTTTTTAACATAATTGTGTGTGCCTTTTAATTAGAGGCTTAAATTTTACTAAGTCATTGGTTTTTCCTGATTGATTCATGCCACCAGTTCCATACTCTAAGAAACATTATCATTAGACACAAGCTGACATCTTTTAATTTGTTAAATTAATTCTGTGGCATTTTGCATCTCGTGAGACGATCTTTTCCCTTTGCAACTTCTTTGCAAATTAATATGTTATGGACTTTTACTAAGGATCTCTTTTATAATACATTTTATTGTTCTATTCAAACATTTCAATTTAGCAAAGAAGGAAGGTCATTGTAGTGTCAGTATGTAAAATGTTTGGTGGAGTCTTCACAAGTTGTCCTGAGTCCTATATGATCACCAAAGTGCTGCAGTCAGACAGTCATTATCCTAAATATGGAATCAGAAGACTGGAGTTTGATGAGTGGAAAGCTGAGCTTTTAAACCAAAGTAGAGGTTTGTTTGTATGTGTTATTTGTGATATATTGTGATTTAAAAAATTCAAATTTTGACAAACAATACAATATTATCTGTATTTATGGTTTAGTAATATAGTATTATAAGATACAATATTACTCTCAATTTCTTGGCTATTACTACACTCAACCTTGTTCAGCATGTCTTTGCAGGACTGATTTTGTTTGTTTGATATATATCTAGTAGCATAGCAAAAACAGTATATAGGTCAAAGCAATTACTATTATTGGATCTTATCATGAAGTAAGAACAGTTTCAAAATAACTGAGACTTTGATGAAACCAAGTGTGAAATAGTTTTAACTTTACATAGTTTACTCCCCTTTTTTAAATTTATATGTTTCTTACATTTATTAGTAAAATTATATTTCCACAGATGTAAAATCTCTTCATTCAAGATTTATCAAGATTCCCCTGAGAGCACCCCAGTCGCGGTTAGTGTTTTCACTCCCTCACACACTGCAGGCAGCTAGAGAAAAGGTTATCAAGTGTATGTTGTTTGGTTATATTTAATTTTACTTTTTATTGACTTTGTTCTATCATGCATGAGTTCCATTTTATTTGGTTAAATCCTTCACCTCAAAGGGATCGCCTTCAGTTGCGACTTTTCATGCTCTTTGTATGTCTTGTAGCGTTTTATCCACCTACTTTTATGTTTTATGATCTGTCATCTTCCTAATTTATTACTAATCCTAACCTTTTACTCTTGTCACTATTGGTTTTCTACCATACTTAAAAACTATGAGTATATTTATTTTTAGTTTATTTTAACCCAATAGTTCCAATACTTCCTCTACTCTAAGCAAAGAGGGGTAACTGTGAATTAAAAAATTCTTAAAAAATAAATATTTTGAAAATTTTTTTTTTTTTAGATTTAATAATAATAAATAAATAAACAATTTTAAAACAAATATAACAATATATGTCTAAAAAAATTTATACTTTTAATACTTTTAGAATATGAAAAAGCTTTAAAAATACAAATTTTCCTGGGTGGAGGCTTATACACCTTGGCTAAAAGTCTGTTTCAAAAATTCTTTAAAAGATAATAAAAAAAAGTCATACACAAATAGTCACCAAATAGTCCAATTCTCATTCTAAGCAAGACATGATGAGCTCTTCATATAGAAAAGTTTAAGAAACTGTTGGTAGTGTCCCAACGAATTAATCTAATGTAGGATTTAACCATAAAGGACGCACTTTATAAAATGTTTGTTTTGTAAAATGTTTTACATGTTTCGGATGTTCCTTCAGAGTTGAAGATAGTTTACTTCCTAGTCCAAACCTCCTGCAGGACGACGGTGGATGGGAGCAGGCAGGGTTTGAACCCTCGACAGTCGATAAATCCGAATGACAGTCCAGCGCGCAAACTACAGGACCAGGCAGCCATCCACTTTACTGTGGTTGGAGCTATTAGATTAAATATTGCTGAAGAAGTAAATACTTACAAGTGTAAATGAAAAAACACTTAATATTTCATGTTCTAATTTTCCCCCTATCTTTACTTCAGTATCAACAGGCCTGAATGTCTACCCAAAGAATATATTGCAGTCCTATGGGAATGAAACCATGAAGAAAATAATCTCCAAACTTGCTTGCACATTTTCTGAGGAGCCACATCTTATTATCTCCCTGGAAGCATGGGGGCTAGAGATTGAAAGGCCATTTAAGCCCCCGTCAGTTTTGACCACTCTTGTTGTCATAAGCTCACTTTATGGTCTACATTTGGTTTGCCTTGTATCTAATGTGACCACAGAGGATGATGTCTGGACATATTCCAGGGAAATAGCAGTTAACTTTAAAAAGGTTTTTATAAATACATTTTCTTAAATTTGGTAACTTAAATATGTATTGGCGGTCAGGAGCTATTTCATTAAACTGAATAAACTATTCAGAATGGATTCTTACTACTGATATCCTGATTTTAATGCCGTCTTCTTTCCATGAGACTATTAAAATTTTCTTGACTTTACTTCATAAGGAGAGGTGCTTCAAAAGAATAATGAAATTTCAAACTTGAAATAAAAAATGATGCCTTTGTGTATACTTTGTATATTGCACTCAAATCCAAAAGGTCATGGTCTGAGAAGACTAAAATATTCACATTAAAAGAAAGGAGAGACTAAAGAATGTGCTTTTAAAAAGACTGATAAATTGAAACGAATTGTTCAAAGTCTTTAAAAAATAGTATAAAGTACCTTGAAATGCTGAATTTACACTTTAACATAATTCATAGCTCACTGAAAGGATACAACCATGTTTAAATGTTTTATAATTAGAAAACTGCAGGTTCTATGCCCTAATTAAGCCTTTGATTAAAAAAACAGGTTTTAATCCAACACGGAGGCTGTATCAGTCACCTTGGTGTGAAGATTCATGTTCTGGACATCAACACATCCTTGATACTTGAGAACTTTCAGGGATCCATTGATGTGGACATCTACCCCCAGACTTACAAGCTTAGAGAGGACAACCTGGATGATATCCTCACAGCACTGACCATAGCCTTGGCTTCCTACAAGAATTTAGGGTAAATAGGATGATATGAAAATGTAGTTGTACGTATATGTAGGTAAAGGAATCATGGGGCTGTCCATGTGTCAAGATTCTCTTAAGCTTGCTTTTGTGATCTAAGGTACCCTATGCATTTAGTTGCAAAGTTGAAAAATAAATTGGTTTTCTACTTAATTTGGTACATTTTCTTAAAAATAAAAAAAAAATATAAGGAAATTCTATTGCAAGTTAAATTTGTAAACATTTTCAGTTGAAAAATTTTTTTTTAATGCAAATTATTAAAACCAGAAACTATGTAATAGTGTTTAAAAAAGAGCATATTTTCATTAGCTTGTACACACACAAAACAACTTTGCTGTGCATTGTATTACTCTCTTCCACTTCAGTGCTAGATTTTGTAATTCCTTATAGGGCTGAGAAAAACACAGACTCTGACTACTACTTCTTACTGACCTGTGATCAGTTGGAGTTGCTGTGGTGTCATCAGTTTACAAAAGAGCTCTGGATACATGGACCTCCTGGATCAGGTAAAACCATTGCAGCTCTGGAGATGATCAAAGAATTCAGGAGACGAGGCTGTCAGAAAGAAGAGATATTGTATGTAGCTGAGAATCCTTTGTTGTGCTCATTTATCAGGTGATTAGCTGTTTTTTTTCTCAATATTTTAATAAGTAAGAACAAGTCTCTTAAACTTACTAAATCAAAGTGAGGGTATCAAGTTTATATTCTGGAGTTGGCAGTGACATTGATTTTTTTAGCTGAACCTTCTCTAATGGCCATATGATTTTGTTGGGGAAAAATTAAGATCCATGTCAGTGTCAATGTTAATGAAATTTTCATCATTAGTTAAATGGATTACTAGGTCATGAAAAAAAAACTTAAGTCATAAAGAAATAATTAGCAAGTTTAATAACAAAAATGCTTTCCATCAGATTTGATCTTTGCTAAAGGAAGATAACTGCTACATGAAGATGCTTACTAGACTTTGAAATTATGCGTTTTAGATGGGCTTTTCTAGGACATTAAAAAAAGGTCCATACTATTTTATTTTTTTTTCTTAACACTTTTTTTAAAGTTATTATATTGTAATAATTAAAAACGAAATGTTCTTGCAGTTCTTTCAGCCTATGTCAAGTAGTTAGCAGAAGAGAACTAATGGCAGACTCATCAAGCCCTGACATTGTTTTGAAAAAGTATTCCCCAGTAAAAAATGTCGTCGTTGATGAAGCTCAGAACTTCAAAGATCGAGATGGTGATTGGTATTTCCTCTTGGAAAAATTCTCACAGCAAAATGTGGTAGATCTTAAATCCATTGACAGGGGCTACTTTTGGGTGTTCATGGATTATGCTCAGAAGGTGCACAAGTTTGAGGCTGGTCTTCCAGGACTGATTGGGAAAAACAACTTTATGCTCAGAGAGATTTCACGCAACTCTAAGGAGATTTACGACTATGCTACTAAGTTGATGGAGAGTTCAAGTGGGTCATCGGCCAACAATGGCTTGCCTGTGACTTCTCAGTTAGGTCATGAGTACAAGTCAGGGCAAGATGTCAATGTAGTCAAGTGTAATAATTCTGACTTAAAAGATACTCTCTATAAGGTGCTGAAACAGTTCACTGATATGGGTGTTGACCTTAGTGACATCGCCATCTTAGTCAGTAAAAAAGCAGAGGCTGAACTGATTGAGAGAGCAGTTGCAGAGGCTAACATTCTGGACTCCATAAAGAAGAATGCACCAGATGCAAATGCTATTGACTTTATTGATGGAAAATTTAGCATGATTCCCATGGAGACAGAGACCAACGGACCGTCCAAGCAGTTGGTGATTTCCACAGTGAGGGAGTTTAGTGGTTTAGACAAGCCTGTTGTCATTGGCTTTGACCCGCACATCAACCAGGACCATGCCAACATGGACAAATTCCTTCTGAACTTGGTGACCAGGGCCAAAGACTCTCTGGTCATACTGACTACCTCAGACCAAATGGCAAATAAATTGAAAATAGACAAGTAAATCAGCATGGTTGTTTACAATGACTCTCTTGATGTTATAGAAACTAAACCTTTGTAATGGAAGTTAAGCACAATTTAATTTTCTATGGCTGTGGACTCTTCCTGCTAATTTCATCTACATCAACTCTTAATATAAGTATTTTATATTTTTGTAACCTTTGTTTTTTAAATATTGTCTAATAGACACATTAGCTTTTATAATATATTTATACTATAAAGTATAAAGTAAGGCATATGTATGTATGTATGTGACGAATAGACATCAAAACCGCTTGAGCAATCTTGATAAAACTTGGCAGGCATGTTCCTTGGGACCGTAGTGTATGTATTGTTGCCCTAAAACAAACTTAAGACCCTAAAAAAAAATAAAGTTGTCCGTCTCTATTAAAGCTATAGTATTTATGGATCTAGGCCATGGTTAACAATTTTGACTTGAGAAAAGATTGAAAGGATTTAGACCTAGATCTAATTTTAAGAAACACAGAAACACAACACAGAATGAACTCTATAAAAGCCAAAATTTAACTCTAGATTAGTGTAGATTTAGATCTATTTCTACCTCAAGATCTACTTTATACTTTAACACATGAACATACAAAATTAAGTCTATTCATCTCAAATTTTTAATCAAATATATGTAGGCCTACAAGCAAATGTTTTAATTTGAAAAAATGGATTTAAGCTTATTAGCTATTTTGATTTGATAGCTTCATTCACACTATTTTTATATTGACACATTCGCTTTACTTATTAAATTATTATTTTGTTTAATTGTTTACAAAACACTCTCAGTGACTATATCGACAGTAATGCGCAAATAAAGACCCGCGGGTAACATATGTCTAGTACTATATATTTAGTTTGTAAAAGCTTTTGTGTTAAATCTTTATATAATTTTGCATTCAGTAAGATGCAGTCAAATTCAGAATGTTCTAGTTCATTTTTAATATTGCCTGGAATTTTGCGCAGAATTTTTTACTGTTTCAGATTATTGCATTCTAGCCCAAATCTCTTAAATGGCGGTGGGCAGTGTTTCAAAACCGAGATCATTAAAGGACAGTTCAGAGCGCACATCACATGACCACTATATATATAACCATATATACATAACCAACTTAGCTAATTATTAAAAGTTATGTGTTAACATAGTTTTAATTATTTTTTTTGTTAAACATTGTTGCTTATATTTAATATTTATTATCCCATGCAGCATTCAATATTTTCCTATAAAGAATTTCTACAAGATGTTTCTATTGTTTTTTTAAAAATCTTTTTGAATCTCTGTTTTGTACCTACATTTGCTCAATGTGTTGAAGTTATGTTATTGTAATGAGGTCTCATTACACTTGTTGTATGAAGCTTCTTTACATTATTATTACAAAATTTTCTTAACATATCATAATTTTATGTATATATTTAATTGTATTTACATGTCTTAGAAAAAAAAATATCTTTAGCACTTTTGTTGTACTGTAACTTCCTTCAGTTCAAAGTGAAATGAGATATAAAGCCTGGGCATTAGCTATGTTGCCCACACAGCAGTTCTCCCCTCCACTCCATGCAACTAATGTGTGGAAAGGAATGGCAGGTGCTAATACAATTAGGGATCAACTGCATCACAGATTCTGTCAGGGCATAGCATTGTGTGCTGCAAGCTGCCTAAACCTCATCAAATCCCTTATTTTTCTCAGGGTTGACTTCAAAGTCTTTCCCATGTTTGGGTATAGCTGAAAGGCAGCACAAGTTTAAGCCTAGAGTTTTCCTTCTCCTAGGTAAGGGGCATGGTGGCTGAGTGGTGAAGGGCTTGGCTTCTGAACTGAGGGGTCTCTGAGAAGACTGGGATTTTGAATTTTGGGATTTATAGTATGATTAGTTGGGGAAAGTAAAGGTGGTTGACCACTCGACACACTTGTTAACCATCGGCCATAGAAATAGATAACTTTTACATCATCTGCCTAATAGATCGCAAGGTCTGAAAAGGAAACTTTATTACTTTACTTTTTCTCCAAGGCTAATGAGCCCTCTCCCTTTTCCTGTCAGTGATTAAGTTCTTCTGGACCCGATATGTGAGCCACTTGCCAAGGTCAGGAGTTAGACTGATTGTTAGAGTCTGAGCAGTTAGACTGATTGTTAGAGTCTGTTTGAGACTATGCCATTCTAAGCATTTTATAGGTCAAATATTGGAGTGCTAATATCCTTTACCTCTCCTGTTGTTAACAATCTTGCTGAACTACCTTGTGTTCTATTAGTTTGAATGTCCAACAAACTTGGCACATTGTATTTGATGATGACTAATAGAAGGATCCCAAGGTCTGCACAATCATTGCTCAAAATGTGTTACATTAAATTATCTGTTGTCATCAAGAAAAATCAGAATTTAAAGAAAATCAAGTCATAGTTGTATAAAAGAAATGTGCATAAAATATTTTTAACTTTTTCAACTTCTTTCATACTGTTTAGTGAGAAATGTTTTTATCCTTGAAAGTTAATTCAACTTTAATAAAATAATATAAATATCATGTCAGGGACACACAAAATGAATCTCTTTTGTGAGGTAGTTGATGCACCAATGCTGATTTAGTCTTGGTCCTCTACTCTTTTTATAGGCTGCCAAGGATATGCAAAGAAACCTATTGATGACATCTTCTTTTGTCTTTTTCTTTCTTTTCTACATTAGTTGGCATCTAGTAAGAAATCAGTTATTTTACTTTTTCATGGGTCTTCACCACAATGATCATCAAACATGTCTTATAGTTGGTTGTTTGTTATTTCAAATTTGAGCAGAGTGGCTGTATGTCATAAACAATTTGTATTGAAATGAAATAATCCTGTCTCCTCATGAGACATATTGTGACAATTCAAATTTCATTATCCTTGTATATTACAAGCATTTATAACCAGTTAGCTATTGTTAAAATAATGAATTCCTTATTACACTTTTAAGAAAAAAAAAAAAGCTTTTTGTTTTACATTTTAATGTAACATTTCTGTTCTATCTGCTTGTCAGCTTTGGTGTATACTTCTTAGCAAGAGCAGTACGTGTGATTACATGTTCTTGTTCTTTTTCATGATTTTACTCATAATTAATTTCCTTTCATAATAAACATTTTATAGCAACAGCAAACATGAATTATTTTGTTTATCTATAGACAAATTAATAACAAAAAATATGACAGAAAATTTTGTGTATTTAAAATAAATGCATATATTAGCAACATAGTGTGAACAAACAGTTCAAATATAACAAGATATTAGCATTCTAAAACAATTATGATCCAAATGTAAAGGTCTACCTTTTCTTTCAACCACTCACACACATTTAACAATATTGTAAGGGACTTTATGTTTTATGTATGGGTTTTATGTTAGTAGTAGCTTGTAAGTAACAGAATCAACATTTTCTTTGGGTATTTCTACTTTGTGAAAAAAGACATGTGAGGTGTTGGGTTCAATTACTGAGATAAATTATTCAGACTTAAACTGCTTGCTAGAAATGTATAGGTCATAGCATCACACAAAATTGTTAGGAAGTATGTAAATACAGTCCTGCACTAAAGGCTACCCACTAGAAGTTAAATAAAAACTTCAAGGAATGCATGTCTCACACTGGGTGACATTTTAAGGATGTCCTCAGAAAATCAAGGAACTGGTCAACAGTGATGCCCTGATTGTCCATTAGAATACAGAACAAGTGACAATAGCACACTTTCAAAATTAAGGAAGTTATGGGAATAGTCTTTGTAATTAATATTGCCAAGAAGCACTAAGTCATCATTCTTTGGTCTTGTAATATTAAACTTTTTGTTAAAGATTACCTGGCAAATACAGTATTTGGAACTACAAACTGAAATACATTTTTTAGGCTAATAGTAAAATATAACAGATTGGAGTTAATATAATGATAAAGTTCTGTAAAATAGTTATTACTAAATATGAAGGACAGTTAAGTAAATAAGGACTAAAATATAATTGGATGTACCAGGTAAATAAATATTAAATACTCTCTGCAGCTCTTATTGGGTGCAATGCACTGTACAAAGGCTACACATTAACAAGAACAACTTTTAAATTTTGACAGAAATAAAAATGGCCATGTGCATAGTATGTTAAATAGAGAGACAAGAAACAATTTTAGTTTATGAATTCTCTGCATGTAACCCACAGAGTTTATCTACCAGAAGACCTATACCAAGAGTGAAGCAATGTTTCAAAATGAGTTATACCACAAAGAAAATAACCATGAAGAAAATAGAGGCATTAATGCAGATGAAATAGCTGCCCATTAAGAGAAGCTAACATGTAGGAGAGAATTTAGAAAAAGAAATGAAAAACTTATCCAAAAAACATATTTCAAATATTTTTAACAAATATTTTTGGGATACTCTTATTGCAAAAGACTTTTGAATTTCAGTAATCATCTCTTACATCAGTGTTTCCCCTTTTTCCTTAATGGAATATTTCACACATTTTGAGTATTAAGCGCGACACTTTGCTTTTTTTTTTCTAGGAGAGATTAATTCACGTGGTAGCCTACTAGTTAATTATTCCAGTAGTTTGTGAAACACCTATTCAGGCTTCATGGAACACTAGGGTTCTGCAGAACACAGTTTGTGAAAAACTGTCTTACATAAACAATTTTTCTTAAAATACGGGAGTAAATTTATCGTTTGGTTTCATTTATGCAAGCTACAATTTGCAGAACTATCTATAAATTCTTCTACAAAGGGGAGTGAAAGTTGCCCATCATCAAAATCCACAGAAGACCCAGGGGCTAATTATGACTAAGATGGATTGATGATGTAAAAGCAAATCCACAAGAGGTCACAGAGTTCTGAGAGGATGAAAATGTTGCAGGCTACATGAGTACTTACACAGGGCATACCACACACATTGCTTTGCCACTGAGATGGATTCTACAAAAATATCTATATATCATTCAAGACATTAATTCTTAGTCCCCTTATGTTACATTGTTGGACAGCACTGCTATAATCCGGAGCAACTGGGAAATTGCCAGGAGGCATGTTGCCTAAATCGTGACCTCTGTGTCGAAGGTGCCATCCAAATGGGCCTGTTTTATGCAGATGATAGAGAAGAGAGCTGACTTGTAGTAACAGTCCCAATAGCTATTAATGAATCGAGGGTATAACTTATAAATGGGGAGGATTTTTTGAGATCATCAGCTAGGCTTTTAAGTGAGTGCTAATGCTTAATATTCACAAGTAACTTGTGAAATAAGGTTTCTGCATATAAAGAACAGGTTGAAAAGCATCATCACAGATGAACACTTACAGAGTTTCATTTTGAAGACTGAGGATAATGACATTCACAAGACATTGTTTTGGACACAAGCATAAACAACCTGTAAGCGAGTAGTTTGTTGATAAGGGACTTTTCTTATCTCTTGAATCTGTTGCAAGAATGTTTCATTTTACTTCCTTTTCAAATTTTTGGTTTGTTTTACATATTTTGGTTGTAACTTCAAAATAGCCCAAACATTTTACAGGAGTGGGGGAGGGAGAGATAGAAGTATGGGGCAGGGGCATAACACATGAAAGGTAACCATCACATATTATGCTTTATTCTTTTAGTTATATCAAAATAATGTAATAAATAATTAAGATTGCTTAGATTTTCTTTCTTTTACAAATTTCCCCTAACCACTTAACCTATTTATATCTAAAATACAATTTTAGAAACCCACGTTTGCATACATGCATTCAGTTTTATTTATATCATACACAATCAAGTTGTGAGCCAAATCGTATGGTAATGCCCGGGCCGATTTTGACGCCCAGTCCTCCCTGGCTATAACCTACCTAGCTAAAACCATAAACTAGTATGTAATCTGATTGCTGGGAGACAGTGGGACGAACTGTAAAGTAGATGTGTATGTGAAGTAAACAATCTGCACATAACAAGATTTGATTGATGGGACGGACATGTACGTTTGATTGATGGGACTGACATTTATGTTTCCACCCATTCCTTCAGAAATAGTCACTCTTAGCCTAAAACCTCCTTCAAGATAGTGGATAGCAGTTTTTGAACCTAGGTCCATCAAGAAGACAATCCAGGGCTCATACTGCATGCCCAGGAAGCCATTCAAAATATTTTAAATTCAAGGAAAAATTTACTTTAATATTATTCTTTTAAATGTACCCAATACAGGTATCAATTTAAATTAATGAAAATTTTGCATATATAAAAGCCATGTATTTGCATTAGCCATATTGCAACAAGCTCTAAATGAAAAAATATATTCTTGAAATATATTGCCATTATGTATCCACAGCAGCTGTAGGGTCATCTTTAAACATCAGGTGCAGGTCTTTGAGAGAATTGAGAACTTGACTTTGACTCAATCGAGAAAGCAGACTCTGCACTTTCTGCTTCCCACTGCCAGCGGCACTGTCTGCAACAGTTTCAGGTAGTTTCACTTGAACTAGAACTTTTTTATGAAAGAGGTGAGCTTCAGGAAGTGGCCACTTAAGGTTCAGGTGATGTCTGTGAAGCTGAGGACAGTTTGAAATGAAAAATTTTTTGTAACAATATTTATACAAGAAACCATTTTTTAAAAATTAGTACAGGCATAATGTCTTTAAATCCAAATATGTCTTGATGGAATGATACTGAAGCTATGGAAATGTTGAAACAGTTCAAAGTGTTTTCAATTTTTACATTAAATATATAACAGCTTAAATCAGTTCTCTGTTTATATTGAGATTTTTTTAAAAAAGAAAAATCTGAATTGATTAACAAAACAAAAAGGAATAAAAACAAAGTGAATTTGTAGCTTACTTTTAAAACATTGACACAACTAAAATTATTTAATTTAAATAGTTTAGTCATTTTCAATGATGACTAATCCCAAATTAGTATAATAAACATTTTCTTTATTAGCTTGTGAAAATAATATCCATAGCAATTAATAAATGAATAATTTTATAGAGTATTAAAAAAAAGCAACAGAAATTTAGGGGAATAATTGAAGGAAATGTTTCAAGTACATTTGGAGGACTTCAACATGTCAAAATAGTTAGGCACTTGTTTTTACACATTATTTGACGATGTGCTTAACACTACAAAACAAAAGGAGGGTAAGACACAAAATGGTTTAAAAAATAGAGGAAGTGAAAGTTAGTGGTCTATCAAATACAAGCCAGTTATTTTCTAAAAATTAGATTTTAAATTTCAGTTTTATGTTAACTAATTTATTTTTTTATTTAAATCACTTACCCTTAAAATAATTTACATGTACTGTAGTCGTACTACTTGATGCGCATTTAAAAATTCAACCGTCACATATTAAATAGTAACAGTACTGATATTCTGTAAAGGGCTGCAAGTGTACTACTATAACAATGTGCTTGAAAAATAACATATAAACAGCAAAAATGTTTAAACCAATGATTCTAAACCTGTGGGTTGTGGTCCCCAAAAAAGTATTTACAAAAAAATTTGCAAAGTACCAAATGTCTCTTAACACTTAAGTATAATCTGTAACTACTTCAAAGCTAATTCACTTTATCTCTGTTCTTTACTTAACCTACAATATTTACAATGATAAAGTTTGCAGTTTAAATGGCTGGAGAATGTATTTCTGCAGCTTAGAATGCAGGAAACTGCCTGGGTTTAGCCTAAGACTTTACCCTGAATACCATCCGGGAGAATACAGTGCTTTTTCAGAAATGGGCCCTACTCTTTTTCCATCTGAGGCTTCACAGTTAAAAGGTTGAGACACTGGTTTAAACTTAAAAAAAAAATGCACATGCACAACTTACTTTATAAAGAGCCCCATTGCCACAGTGCCAGACAATGCCTTCAATCAAAGACTCTGGAGACTCACTGGTAAACCAATCACATAAACTTTTATAATCAGATGGCCTGGGACACTCTACTGATATACTTCCATGAGGTACCAAAATGTGAACTGGAGATTGCTTTGTGCCTAAACCTGTAGAGTTTGAAAAGTGAATCCAAAGTAAAAATGTTACATTCATTATCATAGTCTTTTGATAAGTGGCTACCAGTTATATGGGGCATGCTTCATTTTTCAGAAATGTATTTGTAATTTTGAAGATTACATTTACTTTACAAAATGACAGCTTAAGACTCAAAATAGATTGGGAGCCAGAGATCTATATACAATAGGATAGTTGCATTCTGGATGAAATACTTTCTCTACAGAGTCTGCTTTGGATGTGCACCAAGTGGACACCCCCAAAAAAACCCAACATGTTTGTTTAGTAGTGTACAAAAAACATTTACCTAAGTTTTTCTTTTAGTACAATGAAGGGACTTGACAGTTGCTTTAGAAAAAAAAAATCCACTTGAATACTAGTTATTCTACAGATTGCAAACTTTATAAATCTAGGTCTCGAGGACAAGATTGAGATGCACTTCTTGTAAGTTGTTAGTTTTCTAAAACACAAAAAACTATATATGTAACTTACTGTAAGGATTTCCATTAATATTGGTGCCTATTAATTCACAAGTCTGACCACAGAGAGAGGACAATGACTGAGACTTTAGCACAAGACTGTCTGGCTCATTAGTATCCTGACTGAAATAAAAAGAGCGAACCTTACAGAAAAAAAAAACAAACAAAGAAAGAAAACAAAAACAACACCTAGGAATAAGAAATGAAATCTAACATTTTCTACCTAAGCACAAGTGCTACTCCCAACTCAAGGTCCACAGACGAGAGGTGCCAACACTGCTGACGACAGCCTGGTTCAATAGGTATCCATCCTAAAAAAAAAAAGATTATAAAATGCCACTTTTATTCAAACTAAACTAACAATTAATCTCTTCATTAAAATCAATATTTCTTTTGCTTTTTTTCAGCAGAGAATCACATATCAAAGCCAATAACTGTATAAGTAGGACTCTTGCATAATTTAGTTTATTATTTAGTGGGGAAAAATTAAGAGAGATTGATAAAATAGGGATTGTTAAAAAAAAAAGTTAGTCCAGTTAATAACTATAAATAAGGTAAGGTTAAGAGGTTATTAAGACAGTAACATTATCCACCATTGATAACCACATAATAAGGCATTGTCTTCAAGTTCCAAGATTTTGGATGAGTGCCTTATTTCATGTGACCATGAAGAACCAATGGTGACATGCACATTTTGTGACATCTGATGCAGACCAAGCAGTTGTATACAGGGTGTCTTTTAAGTTATCTTTTCCTTCACCTGTCTTCAGTTACCATATAGCTTGAAGGTAATGCACAAGGTGAGGTTGTAAAAGAAACTTGCTAGCATCATTGACATCCACCAGTTTCAAAGGTGAAACTATTTTTCTATTACAACTTGGTAGCAAAGTAAAGGAATGTGAAAAGGTCCTTCTCAGGATTTGCCTCTATTAGCATTGCCTAAAATTGATATACATTTCATTAAAATTGTGCTGAGTGCTCTTTTCAAATAGAAAACAACCAATAGAATTTCTGTTGGCTAACAACAAAAAGCAATCAGATACTTATCAAGTTAAATCAGCCATGGAGCATTAGTATTAGTGAAAGAATGGTTCTCTCATTTCATTTAAGTTCAAAATATTTCCTTTTCTAGATTTAATTTCCAATTTAATGAGTGACTTGAATATTGGCGCTATGTCAAAATCTCACCTGGTGTGTGTCCAAGCTTGTCTGGCATAACAAAACCATCTTTCTTTTCAAGTTGAGTAGCTGGAACCCAATGCTGAGGTGGTTCCTACACAAATATAATAATTCACCTTTACAATAAAAATGTGTCAGAAAGTTGAATTTGAGGCATATACATGCATTAAACCAGTGATTCCCAAAGTGGTCTATATAGACCCCCAGGGGTCTATGAAGATTTACAAGGGCTCTACGAAAGTGAAGTGAGATGTCCACAGGGGTCTACGATTATAGATTTGATTCAAGCAGGTCGTGACTTTGATTTTTACATCCCATTAATGTAATTATTTCATACCCTAATATATTATTTGTACCTTAGTTAATCCTTTAAATATTTATCCTGCTATTCAAATGAAAAATTATTGTATTTAATTACAATACTAATTTAAAGAGCTTAATTTAGTCTACATGTAACTAATGTTTAACATAAAGAGATGTAGACTGTACAACAAAGATTATTTAAAATTTGGATTCATTACTTTCTAGTCAAACAAGGGGTTGTCTAAGTGCCTTTTTATGATGCTTTGACACTAATCATGCTAGAGAATCATCTAAGATGATGCCACCCTAACAAAATAGATAAAGATTTGAAAAACTTTCGCACACTCAAGGTAAAGAATAGAACCACAAATTCTCTCGACATCATATAAAGAAGACAATGGTTTGTGAAGTCTTACAATATCTCTATACTTATAGCAAAATATGGAAAACACTATAGATAAAAGATTGATTTTACCAGCCATTGTAGTTTTAATAACTTTTTTACACAAACCTACATCTGATATTATTTAAAGAACTCTTTAAAGCAATGATACAGTTCACAGGCACATCGGTGGCATTAGTTATAAAATTAAAAGCTTCTTATAATTCTTTGCAAATAACATTTATACAGTTTGGTATCAGCGGCATCACAGGCTCTGACAGGGTATAGCACAGTGTGCTGCAAACTGCCCAAGGGTCGCCGGCTCCTAATTGTTCCTCAGGGTTGACCCACAAAAGCTTTCCCATGTTTGGGTATAGCTGTAAGGCAGCAGAGTTTTGAATTCAGGTGGGTAGCAAGCCAAGGCTATTTCGCCCTTCCTGCTCAAAGCTTACTGGTTTAGAAGCCAGTTACTCACCTTTGCCCCTTCTCTCTAAGTGAAAACAGCTCTGTGCCACATGTGAAAGATCAAGAAATACGTGAGAAACTGCTCTTTGCAAAAACTTTTACAATGATATTTAAGGCATATTAATTAATTAATAATTAATGTTTGAAGGACTACTTCATAGAACAACAAATTCCCATATGAAACATAAATTCAGTAGCAATGGATGATAAACCTGGAAAAAAAAAAAATTTCCAGTGTGTTTGGTGATTTCAGGAATACATATTAATTATTTTAATTGGTTTAAATTTGAGTTTTATCAATAAAAAAGATCTTTATAACTTAATTTGTAGCTTTAAATTATTTTTTCACTCTTAAAATCACTATAGTTAGAAATTAGTTTTCAAAAAAATGTTGATGAATTAGCAAAAATGCTATACAAATTAAGCAGGGGGTCTATCAAAAACCAGAAAACATGGAAAGGGGTTTACGAGACATAAAAGTTTGGGAACCACTGCATTAATCAATCTATTTAATACTTATAATGTAAAATAAAAAAAAACCTTGAAATCTTTTTTTGGGTCCCATTTAAACACTTCTTCTGTGTTTCCTTCATTCTGTATTTGCTTTAGTTTAGATTTATTAAATAAAGCTAATCGTCTTTCACCAGCTTTGCTTGGCTTACGATCATATCTAGCCCACAACCAGGGTCTGCCTGGCAGAAAGTATTTTAGTTAGTAAAAGAAGGAAAAATTTACAAAGAATAATTTAAATGGAAAAAAAAATTATTCAGAGAAAAAACACAAAAGGAAGTTTTATATTGGGTTGTATAATAATAAAATAAGAACATTTTTTGAAATTATAATATATTTAGAAAAGTGAAATAGTTCTTCTACAACATAAAATATGAAGTTTTCACTGAAGCAACTCTCTGATACATATATATTTCATCTAATAGTAACAATTGTAACATAAGAACAAGGTAGTACACGTTATTAGTTTAGTTTGATGACAGCATGCATGTTTTTTTTTAAAAATAATAATAAAAAAAAAAAAAAAACTAGATGTAGATCGAGATCTTAATAATTCTTTTATTTTCTTTTGCTCTATAAATTCCTAATAAAAAGCTTGTTGAAAAAAAAAAATTGATAAAATAGGATTGACCTCACATCAACTGATTGTATTGCTATAGGATTTGTTGAAAGTTTTTTTTTCTGACAATGGTTTCAATAGATAAGTTAATAAACAGGGAAAAAAAGTGCTGAACCTTGGAATTCTTGTACCAAGCAGCAAGTGCCATCCAGTTTTTCAGTGACTTTTGCAGTTGTGTTGACACCATCTTGTTCAGCAACCAGATTCATTTCTCCTGTAGCCACCACTCTGTATAGCTGATTGTGTCTCTTGCTAGAGGCTTCATCACACACATCAATATCATACACACAGGAAATCTTTTGCTGCACAGGATTCATTTCAAAACTGTAAAAGTAGAAATACTTCAAGTAAGCAGTAAAAAAAAACAACAACACTGAATTACCCTCAATAGATTAGATTTAAATAGAAAAGACTCTATAAATAATAGTTTTATATTAAATTGAAAATTATATGTGTTACATTTATATGTGTATTTATGTTTATGTATGTTGTGTGTGTGTTTGTTAGTTTACTTGTAGTCTCTCATATTGTACTATTCAGTATGTTCATATGCTCACATGTTTTTCTCAAGTATGTTATTGGTGTGTATTTAAGTCTCCTGTTAGTTTTCTTTTGGTTACATTGAATACCAATAGACTTCTTTGTTTACAGATTTTACCCCATGCAGGACACAGCTCCTTTTAAATGGGTGATTTTGTCCACAAAATTTACATTTGCGCTGTTTACTGTTATGAGCAGCATTTTGTTGTAGAATACTTTTGCAAGAAGAAACAGCAAAAATCTCATTCTGAGGTGGTGAGGTGATGCATCAGATGTACATGTCTCTAGTACCTTTAGCTGCAAGTCAGCAGCTTTATTTGCCTTGCAGATTTCTATACAAGTCTTGAGAGTTAGATTATGTTCTTGTAAGAGTTCTTTTTTTTTGTCCTTGTGTCTTTGATGTCAACTACCATTTGGCCTCTTATTAGTGACTCTTCCATATAGTTGCAAAAATTGCAGGTTTTAGCGAGTATGTGTATAGCTAGTATGTAATCCTCTACAGTTTCTTGCGGTTTCTGCTGTCTGTTTTTAAAAACATATAATATCTTTCATGCGTTTCATTCTTTAGACCTATGAAAGGCTCATCAAATGCACATATTATATCTTGAACATTGTGCTTTGGTTTAAAAGTGATACTGTTGTATACTGCCAACGCCTCTGGGCGACAGTGTGCAAGAACAGTACTTTGGCATATTCTTCATCTATATCGTTTATTCTTTCTATAGTGCAATAGTTTAGGCACATTTGCTTGAAAAGCTTCCATTCCTCACACCTTTTCTTCACATTTAAAGGAGGTGGAGGGTTAATTCTTGGTTTAAAGTGATTGGTTTTACTTACAGTATGATTATCCATTTTAGAACTTTCAGATAGCTGCCACCATGTTATATTATCAATTAGGATGTAAAAACAAAACTGATGTTTAAGTTACAACTTCATTTTATTGACATGACAAGAAAGTGAAAAAAAAACCCAGGAGACTTTATTATATTATAGATGTCTAGAGACTAGAATCTATTACAATCTATAATATTATAATAGTATGAACTGGATAGCCAGTATATAGATATAGGTCAGTATACTGAGTATAAGTATAGGTACAGCTTTAACTCATAACATTAACTGTGATCTTACCAGTAACCAAGTAAAGGACCGGACTGGGGACCCTCGGTAGATCTAGACTTGTTCTCTAGATCGTCTGTAGATCAATAAGATTTACTTTAGTTTAGTATTAAAATAAGTGTAGATCTATGTAAGGACAGTAACAATAACTTCAACTTATTGTCCGCAGTGGACCCGAAAACTCTAACCAAGTCGTCCAAGTCTATGACTATCATTATGTAAATTAAAGAAGAGTGGTGTCCCTTTATTAGATCTACTATAAGACAACAACATACTGAAACTGTGAGACATAGCTTTCTTTTGTTAGTAATAAAATCATAGATCTAATACACAAATAATAGTCTAGATCTAGATTTCTAGAGCTAGATTTTCTATAGATATGAGATATAGAATTCTAGATCTACTGTCTTTATAGATCTAGATTCCTAACCCGGACCCCTCAACTCAAGAAAACATTAAGAAACTGGAACAAACACAAAATAGAGCAGTGAGATTCATAACAAACGAATATTCACATTTGACTAGAGTAACACCATTAGTAAAATCACTAAATTTAGAAAGCCTTCAGGACAGAAGACTCAAAAGTTAAGTAGCAATTATACATAAAACACTGAACCATAATCTTCAAATAGATAAAACTTAATAAAATACTCTGAAAGACACAAAAATAAAGGCACATTCCTCATCCCATATGCTAGGACAAATTTGTACAAATACTCCTTCTTCCCTAGTGCTATTAGAGCATGGAATGGGTTGCCTGAGCTAGCCATAAAAACCAGTGACTTGGCAGAATTTAAGTCATTGGTTAATATGCATGACTAAATGCATGACGCATAGGACGTAATCATCTTCTTTTTTGAAGTAACGTCTATATTATATAAGATAAGATAAGATAGACAGTTCTAGATCTAGATTCTAGTCATTTAACTTAATTTTAAGTCATTCTAATGATTAATGATTCTATGACTATACTATACTATATTACTAGTATTATACTTTTATAGTATATGATATCCCAACATTCTAATAAATTTAAATAAATATTCTAAAAATCTAACTAGACAATCTAGTAACAATCTAGTTTTTAGTCTAGACTGAAGACAACATTAGATTATTTAGATGATTAGTCATTAGTAGTAATTAGTACTTATTAAAATGATTGATAATTGACAATTGTAACATAAGTTATAAGATTCTTATTATATTAATTAATTATTATAATTATTATATTATTATTAATATTATATTATATTCTTATAATATTACTTATTTAACTTATTAGACTTTTATTAAACGTTGCTGCTCTCTTCACTTCAATTTCAATGAGGTAGTTTCTGAACTACTTTAACCAAAGTCACTTGATTGTAGGACAACAAAGAGGAGAATGGCCTTGTCTTATTATATTTCCATTGCTGTTGCTCCTCTATTTTTACGAAATTTTACATTTACAAACATTTTAAAATATACAGAGTACATCAACGAACTTCCTGAATATTCAAATAATTATATGAATGTTTTCATAAAGGGCCAAGAACTGTTTAAGGATGGGTTTAAATTATCAATGATATTTCCTTTATAGTCATGACAAGCATCAACACTTTGCCGATGATACATTCACATACAGAAGAAGATGTTTTTACAAACGTTCTTGTAAGATTAAAAAAAAAGGCTTGGTATAAACTACACAAAATACACATACACACACACACATATCTATCTATCTATCTATCTATCTATATATATATATATATATATATATATATATAATATATATATAGATAGATATAATATATTATATATAATATGCATATTAGTTGAAACATTGTTATCTTCATAAACTTCAGCTATTTTTTAACATTATGCATTTCATATTCCACTAATTTCGAATACATTATGCACATCGATAACATTAAGAATTATTTTTTATGTTGGATACATGATGTATTATTATTATGTTATTAAAAGTTCTATCATTTTTAAGAAATTCACTGTGATACTATATACAAAATGTTACATTAAGGTTTCAAAAATGCGTCGACGAAATAGATCTAGATCCATTTTATTACTTAGAAACCAAATTTAACAATGAAAGGGCGTAAGACACATTTGGCCTGTGTAACTGTAAGAGTAGATCTAGATTTATCCTTGACTATCAGATGTGTTGTTTGTTCGCTAAACAACTGAAGCCTATTACGCACAAGGAAAAACTCATGGCAGTCTTTTTATCTTTTATAAACACTAGTCGAAATATCGACTACACACTAGCCCTAGAGCTATCTGACCAATACACACTGGTCTGCTGTCCAATTTTTAGTGTTCTACTCAAGTTCAAGCTTGTTTACTTTTGGGCAGAGAGGAAGGGGGGATGAAAGTGTTACTTTTTTTCTAGGACTGGTTACCCGAATGCTAAGAACTGTAAGTGTAGTCATTCATTGTAGATCAAGAAATCTTGATCTCAGTATGGCAGATTATAGGCCAACGCTTCAGTACCTTCTATCAAAGGTTTAACTATTTGTTTTAGTTGAAACTATAAAAAAATGTATCTCTAGATTTTCCTGTTATTAACAAATTATAGCTTAGCGCTAATGAGTAAACTGAAACCACTAAATATTGACTTAAAACACTTCAGATTCCCACTACAAACTGACTAAAACTAAGCATGGTGCGCGATGTATACACACAGCCAAGTGACTCGGGGGGAATCCGGAACTACCTCATTAATCATTTGTTAATTAATTTTTAGATCTAGATCTAATAGTAGTACCACCCTCACTTACTCACTAATCAAGTCTAATCTAAGTATTAGATCTAGAATCTAGTTTAGTTAGTATTAATTAGTATTATGATACTATTACTATTAATATTTAATATTGATTAAATCTAGATGTAATTAATTATCAGCCTTATGCCTTATTATAATAATACTGGTCTAGATTTATCTAGATTTACTACTATAATATAGACGAGTCATAGTGAGTATAGTCTTATATTTATACAATAGGCTTATTAATAATTAGGTAAAAGATTTATTTTAATAGATCTATATGATAATATAATATGATTATGATATTATGAGTAGTATATATTACGTCATCGACAATGACTTTGTATGAGTTATGCTCAAGTAATAGTTATATTTATAATATAATTATGACAATTTTTTCAATGCTGAATATTAAGAATGCGTGCAGTGATTCACATGACTATGCAGACCTAGTTGCGACCTGCATATTTTCCAGCATCTCATGCAGACAAAAAAATATTTATGTCCTTACAGCCTTGCTCAGTTGCAAATAAATTATGTTTATTATTTAACTTATTTTGTTCCCTTTTAGAATCATCTGAAGAAAAGATAAAAACCTTTGTTTTTGCCAACATTGTTTACCATGAGCGGCAGTTTGGAGAGGATGGCAGCAGAAGATAAGCTGACCAAAGAAACTTGGATGAAGCAGCTGATGACCCAACATGTCAGCAGAGCAGACATGAACAAGCTAATTATGAATTATCTAGTTACAGGTATCTTTGGCATAGTTTTTATACAGTCCTTCGGCTTAATTTTCTCCTAGCAAGTGAATTTTAAAAGTTACTGGCTCAATTAAGGACTATACATGCTTTTTTGGGGGGGGGGGGGGGGGGGTTTGTAAAGATTTGGTCTATACTATGGGCATAATTTGGCAAAATTTAAGTCATTGGTTAACATGCATGACTAGATGCATGACGCGTAGGATGTAATCATCTCCTTTTTTTGATGTAATGTCTGTATTTTTATAAGATAGGATAATTATATAATATAAGCAAAATTTCTTAAAAATTACCCTGGGTAATGTATTCATGCATGTACTTAAATTTCTAAAAAAATTTGGAAGGCTAACTTATCCATTTGTATCTCTATCTAAATTTTACTTTGGCCTTTGCTGCACCGATTTCATCCAATATTAAAATGTAGTAGTTGGACAGTAATCTCTCACTTATTGAGGGGAAAATCTAAATAAACCAGAAAGATAAATAGCCTAAATATTTCATTAAATCAATTAAAATTTTGTAAAATTCTTTCATATAATTGCTTTTTTTAGTCCATTGTCATGTATGAAGTGCACTATTCTTTATGATTTTCTTTTTAAACCCTTTTTATCTATTTTTAGTTCATTTTGTTTCTGTATGTTATTAATTTGAATAATGTAGTAGACCCTGTGCACCCTGTTGGTTTCAGGGTAGGTGTGTAAATGAAAGCACTGATTTTTAGTGTACTGTTAAGTATTTAATAGATTACATGCCTAAAAATTTCATTTTATCTTTATTGTGTGTAAAAAGTATTTAAAAAATTATTTACAGACTAGGTCTGTGAAAAAAATATATCATTTACACATATTTCTTACATACATTACATTTATTGTTCATGTCCACATCCGAGTAAAATTTACTTATGTTAAACCAAAACTTAGGAATTGCTCTATTAAATAAACATTTGTATTTCCAGCTCAAAAACATTATAGAATGATTGTTTAATGCATAGGTTGGGTTAAGAATACTAAACGGATGGTACCCGTTAAATACATTTATAAATTGCTCATTGGCAAAAATAATTTTTTCTTGGGTGGTCTTGGAATGCATTCTTGCAAAAAATGAGGGATCACTATGTTCTATTAATACAGAACCCCATCCCCAAGTAAACATTGTGATATAAATAAAATGGTACAGTGGTTTGTTGCTGATGTAAGGGGTCTTGTTTAGAATGAATCTTAGTCGAGACATTTTTTTCAAACTCCTATGCCCCCTCATATTTAAGGATTACATGACATCTGTTAAAAAGGCTAAAAATAGATGATGGTTATGCTTGCCACATGGTCTACACAAAACTTGCAACTCTCAACTTCATCAGCATTATAGATATTCAAGTTTCTAAGGAAACTGAAGAATAAAAAAGAAAAGAAAATATTCTTAAGTTTTAAAACTTTGATGATTACATATCTATTGACAATATTAAAATAGTTAAATGCAAAGCCGTTGAAAAAAGTATTTTTATTCTTTTCACATAGAGGGATTCAAGGAGGCAGCTGAAAAATTCAGTATTGAATCTGGTGTTAGTCCTTCAGTCAATCTTGATAGTCTAGATGATAGGATTCGCATACGCCAAGCCATTCTGGATGGACGAATTATGGATGCCATAGGTCTGATTAACTCATTGTACCCTGAGCTGCTGGACAATGACAGATATTTGTTCTTCAGGCTGCAGGTGAGATAATTGGTCAGATCAGTTCTTATGTAATGAATCAAACAAGATAACTATATTTTATTCGGTCTTAAAAGAATGTACTTCAGAGTTTTGGGTAATGAAAATCATTTTAAAAATAATTTCCGAAAAAGTCTAAAGTTTGGAGCAATATTTGTAAAAGTCTAATTCAATAGTTACTGTTGATATTTTCTGATTTATTGTGTACATGTATTTTAAATATACATTTTTGAATGAAATTCATAATTTTATAGTCAATTTTTTTTTTAAAGTCATGTTGTAAGAATTCTTTCATTAATTCTTATGGTATTCATTATTTAAACTAACATAAACTAATTTAAAATAGTAAAGACAATCAAAAAAAGAAACAGAACAAAAGAAGATAGCCTTTATTTCCTACATATTTGTTTTAATGCCAATTGTGTAAAAAAAAAATGGCATTAATTTTTTATTTTTTTAAAATCTAGCAACAACAACTTATTGAGCTGATTAAATGTAAAGATCTAGAGAAGGCCTTAAGTTATGCACAGTGCAAGTTGGCAGAAAGAGTGGAAGAAAATCCAAATGTTCTTCCAGAGCTAGAGAAAACTCTGGCATTGCTAGCTTTTGAAAAACCAGAATCGTCTCCCTTTGGTGATCTTTTGCACCCTTCCCAGAGACAGAAGGTAAAAAAAAAAAACACTCTTTAAGTAGTGGTACTTGGAGAAGTTAATTTTAAGGTAAACTGTTAAAGTATTGATGATATACTTTTCCCAACTCATAGGTAATGGCAGTTTTTTTTTTGCATGTGGATAACCACAAGATTTTCTTTGAATCATAATAAAGAATTGTTTTTACAACATACTTATCTTAGAAGCTTAACAGAATGGGGTAATGTCTTTAAAATGCTTAGAACTACTGCATAGTATTTCTGATTTAATCTTTGCCTTTTGGTCCAATCAACTTACCTAAAGACAGCAACTACAAGTAAGTAAAAACAGCAAGTCAGTTTACCAACAATTCACCCTTTCTCCCTTTTAGTTGTAAGATCAGAATTTTATTGTACAAGCTCTGCACACATGCTACATTGAAGAGTATTGGTAGGAATGACACAAAGACACAAGCATATTTCTTGTTTCCTATACTAGGCCAATTCATGCTAGTGTTTCTTCTTTCCTAATGTCAATTAGGGCATCATCCAAGGAAACTAATGACTTAGTAGAGTTTAAGTCTCTATTTAACATGCATGGCTAGATTAACACATGGATGTGTATAGGACATAATTATCTTCTCTTTTAAAGAAATGCCTGTAGTTTTTAATATAAGTTGGCAATAACCATTCAGTTCTTGTAAACTACTGCCTCCATAGAACTTTTAGGTGTGTCTCTCACATGCTTTGTAGTACCAAATGTCTTACTCAGTTTGCAGACATCAGACTGACGTTGACAGCGTGTTTGTTTTGTTAACACTGATGTTGTTGATTGTTTCTGGCTTAGGTTGCTAGTGAAGTCAATTTGTGAACACTGATATGTTGTTGATTGTTTCTGGCTTAGCTGGCTAGCGAAGTCAATTTGTGAACACTGATATGTTGTTGATTGTTTCTGGCTTAGGTTGCTAGTAAAGTCAATTTGTGAACACTGATATGTTGTTGATTGTTTCTGGCTTAGCTGGCTAGTGAAGTCAATTTGTGAACACTGATATGTTGTTGATTGTTTCTGGCTTAGGTTGCTAGTGAAGTCAATGCTGCCATCTTAGAGACTGATTCCACTCCACGTCTGGCCAATCTTTTGAAACTTCTTTTATGGGCACAAGAAGAGTTGGACAAAAGAAAGGTAACTTATGGCAATGTTAAGCTGTTAAGCATTTTGATGCATATCTTTTAATGACACTTATAATTACTTATATTAGGATGGTAGCCTTGGTAGGGTTGTCCAAAAAAAAATTTTTTTGTGTAAATATCTATAGAACAAAATCCCTTACTTACTTACTGATTGACTTAATGACTCCTCATTAATTCTCACACTCAGGGGCAGTTCTTCATTTAAACATATCCTGTTATTTTCTTACCATTTATTTGAAATAGATCAGAATTTTAAATATTTGATACACCTTGGCACTATGGCCAACTCTCTCATTTAAAAATTGTCCTTGTTTTATTTCAAATTTGTTTTGTTGCTTCAATTTTTTGAAAATCTTGTGCATTCATTTCTATTCTTGCTTTATTTCCTTATAATTTAAATAAGGACAATATAAAAAAAACTCTTTCTAAAAAAAAAAACCTAGATAAACCACTTTTTGAAAAAAAAACAACTACCAGCTGTAATGTATCAAGTTTGTGTGGCTGGTGACTAAATTGTGAAAGTGGTTGCAGTATTTTATTTGAGAAGGCAACAGATAAGTTGTTTTTATCCATTGCAACTAGATCTTGAGTCTAGTTCTAGAACTGATGAAACTGAGAAATGTCTCAGACTGTATTTATGTATACGTATGTTGGTGGGGGATTTAGTCCTTAGGATTATGAAAACTGAAGGCTATGGGCTATAATCAAGGGTGCCAAAAAGTATATGTGGATAAGCACTAAGGACAAGGCAAATCAGAGACATTTTATTCTTATGGGCTTAAAGGGTCAAATGAGAGTATATGATGGTATAGTTATATTTTATGTGTAGTAGCTGGCAGCAGATGGCATGTGAGAGAGACAGTTGGAGAGCTCTCATGAAGGACACAGGGCACACATTTGATGCCCAAGGAAAAATCCTTTGTAGAAGACTGGTGCAGAAGAAAAAAACACTTAAATATACTCCTGCAGGACATCAGCTTTGTCTGCATCACATGTGGGAAAATATGCATATCGCAACTGGGTTTGCATGGCCATCTGAAACACTGTACTCATCCTTAGTCTTCCTACTCGATTCCTAAGAAAAAAGTAACTGTTGTAAGGAGGAAGGCCAAATTTATGAAGGGTGTTGTTTCTTTAACCCTTAAAGTGCTGAGCTGTTTTACAATGAGTGCATAAACAATGAAGGCTAAACTGCCACACAGGCCTTAAGGGTTAAGAAGAAAAAAAGGATTTCATCTTTATGGGCTAATATAAATGCTTATGCTAAAGAAGTTTATGTGAAGAAATCAAAGACATTCATTTTTAGAAAATTGTGTACAAATAATTTTAATACTTGTTTAATTAAATAATTATTTTAAAATAAATGGTAAACCTAGGCTTTTAGTTGGTTATGCCTTTAATTGGCATACCAAATGATTTATTAAAGCCTAGTTAGGTACTAAAAAAAACACAATTATAAAAGGATTGAAATAATTTTCCTTTTTTTTTTTTTAGGTGCCTTTCCCACACATGACAAACATTGCTGAAGGTGTTATTGAGGATCCTTGATTTAGTGAAGAATGTGTATTTATGTATATAGTGAATAAAATGAATTACTGTCTGTGTTGAATATGTCATTATTGGCGATGCTTTATTTAGTGGACTTCATTTCTATGTAGTTGTGTCAGTCACTTCTGATACTGTTCTATTTCATTGATTATATCAGGATATATATATATATGTAATTAAAATGGGATTTTTTTTATTTCATTGGTAAAATTTTTGTGTTGATTGATATGAGACTGAATGTCATTACAACATTAGTGTACTTGGTTTTCAATGCATAAACTTGTTCAAGTACAAAAGTGACCTTTCACCTCATTTTCTAGAAATTTGCTGTGTAGCAGTTGATCATTTTAACTGGGTATCAATCTGAAATGTTTCAATGAGGGTACATGGCAAGCTTATAAAACCAGGCTGATAAAAAATACTTTCTCTGTGTCAATGTAACAGTTTCTTTGCTTGGGTGTTCTACTTCAAGCCCCACCAGCTATGGTATATCTTTGCTTGGGTCTTCCAACTTCAAGCTCCACCAGCTATAGTATATCTTTGATTGGGTCTTCCAACTTCAAGTCCCACCAGCTATGTTATATCTTTGCTTGGGTGTTCCAACTTCTAGACCCACCAGCTATGGTATATCTTTGCTTGGGTCTTCCAACTTCAAGCTCCACCAGCTATAGTATATCTTTGATTGGGTCTTCCAACTTCAAGTCCCACCAGCTATGTTATATCTTTGCTTGGGTGTTCCAACTTCTAGACCCACCAGCTATGGTATATCTTTGCTTGGGTCTTCCAACTTCAAGTCCCACCAGCAATGGTATATCTTTGCTTGGGTCTTCCAACTTCAAAGTCCCGCCAGATATGGTATATCAAGTGATCTTTTATTTCCCTCAATGACTAGCATTCAACTGGTGAGGACATTTGTGTCCCAACCTCTATCCTCTCAAAGAAGTTATCCTGTCCTGATGCTCTTAACACCGCCCTATTGTTCCAAAGGTATCCCTTTTTTGATAATTCTACTGACATTGGTTCCCTATATTGCTGTTTTTTTTAATGAAAAGGTCAGGAAACTTGATGTATTGGCTGTAACCTGCAGCCTCTGTCACACACACACACAGATTTTAATATCAATGTCTGCTATTACATCAATAAAATTTGACTTTATGAAATTTAATGCATTTCTCAATATTTAAACTATTCTTTTCTTATTTAATGTAGATTGATCAACTTACAAAATTGTCAAATAAAAAGTTAAGCTTGAATCAAATTAAGAAATGACAATTTTGTGGAGCAAATAGTCACGTGTCTTATGGGAATATCTCTATTTCCTAGAAGGTCACTCGACTTTAAGGGACTGTAATTTATAATTTTGAGTTTCTTTTTTTTAGCTGATTTATGTATTCGCTTAATGTATCTTTCTTGTATCTACTTATTTATAAAATAAAGTTACCTTTCAGACCTTGTGATCTATAGGGCAAATGATATAAAGGTCATCATGTGGCCAGCACAACGACCAACTTTCTTTACTTTTTCCCCAACTAATGTCATATACCCATTAGAGCTGGGTGGATGCAAAGGTGCATTAAAGATCTCGAATTGAAAAATCCAATTCTTCACCAGGACCCCTGATTTGGAAGCCAAGCACTTTAGCACTCAGCCACCACGCCTCGCCTCCTTACTTTTTAAAATAATTATTTTGTATCTATTCAAGGGAGCAGGATAGAATAGGAATGTCTTTGAAAATTTTCTATGAATCTTTAGAGAAGAACATACAAAAAAAAAAGAATCTTTTCTGTTACTGTTTAGCATTCGTATAGGCCTATAATCAGAATAGCAATTAAATTAACTGTTTATTAACAGAATATCCATTAAACGAAATAAAATGGGAAACTATTGTACAAACTTTTAATTAGCAGTTCATAATTTACAAAGAAAATATGAAGTATAGCTTTTCAGCTGATGACCTTGATCGAATCTACACAAAAGAATAATTAAATACCCCATGGAACTGAATACCCCATCAATTAACTCCAGACCATTCGTTATAGAAGGCTTTAACACTGACCTGCAATGTCACTACCTGTGGGCAGTTTAAACCAATAGCTCCTCGTTACCACCTGTGACTTGGCCACAGGTTGTCACGTTGCATGTCAGTGTTCAGGCCTTCTGTAACGATTGGACTCCACAAGATTTATTGAATGAGCTCAGCAAACGGCCCTTAAAGTGAAATGATTGATCATAAGACAAAACCCTCTAAACAAATCCGGGTTACGCCCATGTATAAATCTATTCAAGTGTAGGCCTTAAGAAAATTCTAGTTCGGTGATCTAGACTTATAAAAACATGTTTAAAAAGTTGTCTAGATATCCATGTGGATGGCTACCTGGTTGTGCGGCATGCGCACTGGAGTGTCGTTGGGTCGTTTCCATGGCACGGGTTCATACTCTGCCGGCTGCCATCCCCCGTCGTCCTGTGGGAAGTTTGGGATAGGAAGTAGATTATCTTCAACTCTGAAACAGCCTTGAGATTGTGTATTAATAAATGTCATAAATAAAATAAACCTCTGTAGAAACCATAACATAATATTATCACAGACTAATGTTATCAGTCCAGCAAATGATTTCTACATACATTATTTATTGAACTCTTCACTAAATACATGCGGGAATTCCCACTCACTTGTGTTCACAACATCAAGACGTTAGCCAAATTTAATGTTAAGATGATTGTATTTTGACAAAATTATAACGGTCAAACCAGAGTTTTCCATGTGTGGTCAATTAGGTAATAATTGCTTACCCATAGGTAAACTGTCAAATTTTTAGGAAAGCTTGCAAGCAACTAAGAGGAATTGATTAAAGAAAGCATTAAAAATATGCTAAGTACAAAGGTTATTAGTAATGATATAAAAGCGGGTTACATTAGACGACGAACTGTAGAATGCAGTGCACTAAGCAAAAAAGAACAACACATTTTCAAATAAACAGCAATAAATTATGTTGAGAATAGACAGGAGCTAAGCTGTCAAACATTTCTATTGTCTTTGACCTTTTTGCAGAGGAAGAAGAAAAAATTCTGAAAACTTTGAAGCTTCTGGTGCTTACAAACGCTCTGTCTGTGACCGTGAGTGTGTTTCTAGGATTGGTCTCTTTATTCAAAGGGAAAAGAGTGAGTCAGAAAGACACAAAGATAGAGGCACATTTATTATTCCATACGCTAGAACTAATTCGTACAAGCCATAAAAGAATGGAATGGGTTGCCTGACTAGGCCAGGAAAATCAACAACTTAGCAGAGTTTAAGACATTAATTAACATTCATGACTAAATTTACACATGAAATTCGTAGGACGTAATTATCTTCTTTTTCTTTTGAAGTAGGCCTAACGTTTGTAATATATAAGTCATTGGTTAATATGCATGACTAGATGCATGACTCGAAGAAAGTAATCATCTTCTTTTTGAAAGTAACATCTGTATTTTATAAGAGAAGATGTCTGGAGACGTAAAAAACCCTGACGTACCGCGGTGCACCAATTCACCTAGTTGATCTAGATCAAAGGAACAACTCCACAAACAATTCACCTAGTTTATTTAGATCAAAGGAACAACCCCACACACAATTCACCTAGTTCATCTAGATCAAAGGAACAACCCCACAAACAATTTACCTAGTTGATCTAGATCAAACGACAACCCCACAAACAATTCACCTAGTTTATCTAGATCAAAGGAACAACCCCACAAACAATTCACCTAGTTTATCTAGATCAAAGGAAAACCCCACAAACAATTCTGCACTATCCCAAAATACCAAGACTGTATCTATAAATTCAATTTAGTAAATAGTATTTTTAAAAATGCATGTTTGTCTAAGTGTATAGATAGATCTAGATTCTAGATGTATTGGAAAAGAAAATCTAAAAAATAGAGCTATCGCTAGTTTTTGAAAGGTAAACTTTAAAAAAAAATAATTTATCTAATAAGTTTTATATCTCACTATGTGTATGCAGAGATCAATCGATGCATACAAAATTATTTTGTTATTGATGGTCCATTGCATCAGTGGATTAAAGATTTTCTGATAGGGAGAGAACAAACTGTAATAATAAATGGCATTAAATCAACACCAATAACATTAAACTCGGGTGTACCTTTTTTGAAGTAACTTCTGTATTAGATAAGATAAGAACAGTCTTAGGTCCACTACTATTTTTAATTTACATAAATGATTTACCAAACTGCATTAGTTCAGGAACAAGAGTCGGATTATTTGCAGACGATTGCATAATATATAGAACAATAAAAATAACACAAGATAAAGAAATTTTACAAAGAGAATGGGAATCAAATTGGAGCATGTCTTTCCATCCAGAATAATGTCAGTTATGAAGAGTAACAAAAAACAAAAACTAAAACAAATTAATTCCACTTATCTAATTCATGGTAAACCAGTAACACAGACTAAAAACACAAATTACTTGGGTGTTGTAATAAATGAAAAACTGTCATGGAATCCCCATATTGATGAAACTAAAAAAAAATCAAACAAAACATTAGGGTTTATTAAAAGAAATTTCTATAAATCAAATAAGAACATAACACTAAAATGTTATTTAAGCTTGGTTAGGCCAATAATAGAATATGCATCCTTTGTTTGGCACCCTTCAACTCAAGAAAACATTAAGAAACTGGAACAGGCACAAAATAGAGCAGTGAGATTCATAACAAACGAATTTTCACATTTGACTAGAGTAACACCTTTAGAAGACTTAAAAGTAAAGTAGCAATTATACATAAAACACTGAACCATAATCTTCAAATACAAAAACAAAATTTGATAAAATACTCAGAAAGACACAAAGATACAGACATATCCGTTGTTCCATACGCTAGGACAAATTTGTACAAATGCTTCTTCTTCCCAAGTGCTATTAGAGCATGGAATGGGTTGCCTGAGCTAGCCAGAAAAACAAGTGTCTTAGCAGAATTTCGGTCATTGGTTAATATGCATGACTAAATGCATGACGCGTAGGACGTAATCATCTTCTTTTTTGAAGTGACGTCTGTATTATATGAGATAAGATAAGATAGAGATACTGAGATATATCTATAAAATAAGTATAATTCTATTCTAGATGTAAAAAAATGTTTGTAAAATGTTTTACATGTTTCGGATGTTCCCTCAGAGTTGTAGATAGTTTACTTCCTAGTCCAAACCTCCCGCAGGACGATGGGGGATGCGTTTGAACCCGGGACCATCGATAAATCCAAACAACAGTTCATCGCGCAAACCGCACGACCTGGTAACCATCCTCGACAAGGCAACCACCCTAGATGACTAGATCTAGGTGTAGGCCTACTAGGGGCGTTGGTATTGGAAGTGCTTTCAATTATTTTCCTTGACGTTTAATCAGTTAGCTCATTTTTTTTAGGAAAAAAAAAGGAATTTGAATAATCACTTATTTGTTTTAATTCCTGAAACAAAAAAAAAGTATGGTTTATCGATAGGTTTGCAAAGACTGCCTTTTTTGAAAAATATTTAATCAGTTTAAAAGGTTAAAAGGATTGTATGCACGCACTGCCCTTGACGCAATAAAGCTCCATGCTGACATTACTCATAGGCAAACTAGGCAGCTTCCCTGGCCCTCCGATTGGTGGGGGCCTTGCACAGGACGCCAACATTTTTTAGAAAAGAGATAGCGAAACTTGTCCTCTCATTGCGTCACCATCAAATTTTTTTTTCTTATTTTTCTATTTCATTTTTGGCCTCCATTTATCTAAGGCCAACCCTGGTCCAGTCATTTGGTAGTGTTTTTTTAAGATTTGCCTGTCTCCTAATAGGACAGGGCCCCCCTCATGCACTAGTACTATCGTTTAGTTCCTTTAGTGGTCTGTCGAAATCGCTTCTGAGAACCAAGCAGTCGTTGAGGATGTGTTCTACGGTCTCGTCCTCCTTGTGGCAGTGTCGAAATAAGTTTCAATCGGACAGTGTCTCGTGCGAAAACGTGCCGAAATTGCTTGCTCCTTTCTGTCTAGCTGACTCCATTCGTCCTTTCTGTTTAAGCGTTTAAAAACCTTCCAGACTTCCCGTCCCGTGCTACACTGCTTCCAACTATAGTACCACTTGGACTTGTTGCATTCACAAATCCTTGCTTTTGCAATCTCGTATATTTGTGGCTCCTGTGGGTCTAATTTGTGGCTCCTGTGGGTCTTGGAGCGTTCCTAGCTTGGCCTAACTGTCGGCCTTCTCGTTTCCTTTGATTCCACAATGCGATGGGACCCATTGCATCAACATATGTAGGCTACCTTGTGCTTTCCTTCTAGGCGTTCCACACACGTCATTGCCTTTTCCAGTGGGGTAGACAACGTCTCTGGGCTCTCGAGAGATTGTGGGCAGGAAGGTTAATCTGTAAAGAGGGTCACGTGGGCCGTTGTCCTATGTGCCCCACCGAGTTTTTAGTTTCTTCCTCGACGTGTGTATAACTACATTCAACACAAAATTAGTAACTAGTATCATGTCTATGTTATGCGATAAAAAAGTCAACACAAAAAAAACAACAAAAAAACCACATCGAAGCAAACAAACAAAAAACATACAGTCATCTAAATTTAAAAAATGCCCATGTTTTGCTTTGCCTGTCTTCAAGTTGTCCTAAACATGGCAGCCAAACCCATCAAAGTTGTGATCACTGGAGCCAGTGGGGAGATTGGTCTGATGGTCAGCTACATGATGGCCAAGGAAGAAATCTGCGGAGCTGGCCAGCTCATCGACCTGGTCATGGTGGAGAATCGGAGCAGGATGAAGCAGTTGAGAGGTGCAGTGGGTGAGGTGGGTAACAGATGGTCTCTCGTTATGTCTGTCTCTCGATCCCTCCCCTCTCTCTCTCTCTAAAGACGTAGCTCTCCCAATAACCGTGTTTTATTGAACTTAAAATTTAGACAATCAGAAGAATTGGGTTCAAGCAGTGCAGCTTTTATTCATCTCACTGTTCCTAATCATCTCACTGTTTCTTTAGTTTGTGTCTTTTTATTCATGCCACTGTTTCTTTAGTTTGTGTCTTTTTATTTATGCCACTGTTCCTTGAGTGATGTCTTTTTTCATGTCACTGTTCCTTTAGTGGTGTCTTTTTAAAAATTTATCACTGTTCCTTGAGAAGTGTCTTTTTATTTATGTCACTGTTCCTTTGGTGTTTTTTTTAATTCATGTCATTGTTCCTTGAGTGGTGTTTCTTTTTATTCATGTCACTGTTTCTTGAGTGGTGTGTCTTTTTATTCATGTCACTGTTTCTTGAGTGGTGTGTCTTTTTATTCATGTCACTGTTTCTTGAATAGTGTGTCTTTTCATTCATGGCACTATTTCATGCCTGCCCCCTCCCCCCTCTAGATAAAAACATGCAACTTGACTAACGTCCAGAACTACATAACCACTGACAATCTGATTGAGGCATTTACCGATGCAGATATTATTTTCTTAGTGGGAGGTCTCTTTTCTGCGCCAGGATTCTCACGGAATGACGTCATCGGAATGAATGCTTTGGAATTCAAGGTCAGTTATTTTTATTATGTTCAACCAATCAAAACACTAGAAAAAATGTGAAGATTATTTTAAAAACGTTTTCCCGCCTGATAAAATGTTAGAGGCTTTGGGAAGTTGCAAGGCCAGATTTAATGCAGTGTAGACAGTGCAGCCTCCTAGGGCCTCACCCTCAAATTGTTTCCTCCACAAGCTTAAAAAAAAAAGTAATGTACAAACACTATCGGTAATGATACAAAAACAGATACGGGTTGCATAGAACATTTACAATTGTATAGACCCCTCAAGCTACACTAGAATACAATGCACTCAGCAATAGAAATATACATTTTCAAAAAAACATATTTCAGTAAATTGTGCTGAGAATAGACAGGAGTTATTTTGTCATACATTCACACAAAAATCTTGCACAGGACCCCCGACTTAAATCGGGCCCTGGAAGAATATTCGAGCTATAATAACGACGGATTAAATCTCAGATGACCAGGACTCGTTTAGACTCTCACTGTCAACCATTTAGGCAGTCTAGTGGATGTAGATAATACCTAGAAAGAAACATTCAAAATACAATGTATTTGTTTTCTTGTATATTTTACGACTTAAATCATTAGCAAAAAGAGCTTTCGTTTCATGATTTTCTTATTATCAAATCAATATCATTCATTTAGCGCTACATATAGTCACATCAAAACATACTAACTTACATAATGTAGTCATTACCAGGTAGCCCAATTTCGCTTTCATTTGGTTGTGTTGATAGGAAATTGGTTTGGCCTTGTCCAAAGTGGCCAAAGCAACAGTGAAGATTGTTGTTGTGGTGGAGCCTCAGAATATCAACCTAATGGTATTGAGGTAATGTATTTTTTAAAAAATATTGGCCAACAAATGGTTGCTTTAGATAAATCGTTCCGAGACATGACGCTAAACTGCGCTCCTCTTTCCTTAGCACTTTTGGAGCTCAAAAGTGCCCTACTTCTTTTCTATCGTTGTGTCTGCCTCCTCTTTTCCTAAGTCTGCCTTCATTGATCATCACACTGTCTCCTTATCTTTAAAATCTCACTACGTCCTAGACCAGCCCGTTTGCCGTGGACTGCGACGGGTAAGGGGGGATAAAGAGATCCTGGTGTTTGAGTGGTGGCTATCTGAGGATAAACCACCATAACACAATACTTTGGCTCCAATTTCCCCTAGACCTGAGGCCCAGATGGCCCACTCTGGGTCAACCGGCTGGTCATGCCGAGGGCGGTGGCTGGAGGGTCAATCAGGGAGCTGCTGTATCGGACACATGTCCGATGCAGCAGCTGACTGAGTATAGCACCTGTGTAGCCCTGGCGGGCTCATTCTGGACATCCGAATGGCCCGTCCCCTTGCTGGACTCGATGGCGGGTGGGGAGCACAGGTGCCGAACTAACAAGAGAATATATATGGATAAAAAAAAACCAATAAACTACTTGCCCCAGATTTAAGTCTGGGCAAGAGACGCCGTATTGAGGCAAAAAAGGAGGAGGCCACAAAAAGCTGTACTACCTGGCCATCATTTTTGGTGGTCAGGTGCACAGAGGAGGGGAAAAGCCTGACAAAGCTGAGCCCTTTTATCTATAAGGGTCTCAAGTCAGTAGTGGGAGAGCCCAAGAGTGTGTCTAAGCTACACAAGTCAATGGAACTTCTTGTAGAAGTAGATAGCAAGACACACTCTGATGGGCTTTTAAGATGCATCTGTGATCTCCAAGTGGAAGTCATGCCACACAAGAGTCTGAACACCAGCTGAGGTGTAATCAGCTCTAGGGACCTACTGGAATGTTCCGAGAAGGAAATAGTGGAGGGCATTGAAGGAGTCACCCATGCCCGGCGCATTACCAGGCGCAGGGATGGTGAGGAGGTCAAAACCTCACATTCGGAACTAGGGCACCGCCAGAGTATGTGAACGCAGGATACCTACGAGTTCCAGTGAAGCCCTACATACCTAACCCCATGAGGTGCTTCAAGTGCTAGGGTTATGGACACGGCGCGGCAGTCTGCAAGAGGAACACCGTGTATGCCAGATGTGCTGGAGAGGGTCATGAGGACAAGGTCTGCACAGCCCAGTTCAAATGCCCAAACTGTCACGCTGGCCACTCAGCCTACTCCAAGGACTGCCTTGTGTGGAAACAGGAGGTTGCCGTGAAGGAGTACAAGGCAAGAAATCGGCTGTATTGGCCCTACCCAAGGGCCAATTTGGCTTGACAAAGACCTACGCTCAGGCTGTTGCTAATATAGGAAGATCCATAGCCACACAGACGGACACATTGACCCCACCACCCCCTCCTCCTCCTCCAACCCAGAAGAAAACACCGCCAAAGAACACACCTCTGAAGAAACAAGAAAGCCCTGTTGTCATGCTAAAGAACAGGTTCTCTGTGCTCGCTGATGAGAGCATGGAGACTGAACAGCATGTCAAAACCAACACTCCGGGAGAACCCGGAGACATCATGTCTGACACAGGTTCTCCTCAGAGAACCCAGCCAGACACCCTAACCTCTACCGAATTAGAGGTTGACCAACTCCCTAAGGGGAGAAATCAAAGCGGAGAGGATGCCCTATGTGAGAGAGGAGTGAATAACCCCGCTCTAACCAGAGGGATCTCCTCTCTCCAGAGAGAAAGACTTCCCCCAAAAGGGAGTTGTCCTCCTTTCCATTTAAACCCAATAATAAAAATACCAAGGTCACTGGAATAAAGGGAAACCCCTCCGGGGGCCTCCCAAGGCCAAATAGCTCCAAGTAGGTCATTTAGAATAAACCATGGATTCCAGAATTGTACAGTGGAATTGTAGAGGCCTCAAGGCCAATTATGAGGAAATGCAGCTACTGATGCACTCTGAGACTCCTGTAGCTGTCTGCTTACAGGAATAATTTCAGAAAGATAGCATCAGTTTCCGAAGCTACAATGCTTACAGCAAGAATGTTGAGGATGCAGAGAGAGCATCAGGTGGAGTCTGTATCCCTGTGAAGGACAGCATCCCCCATTAGAGGGTAGAACTACAGACCACACTACAGGCCGTAGCAGCTAGGATAACCCTTCACAAGGTTATCATTTGCTGAAGCCTGTATCTACCACCAGGCGCTCCATTAAATCCAACAGACATGGAGGACCTATTGAAACAACTCACCCGGCCTTATATAATCCTTGGGGATTTCAATGCCCATAACACCATGTGGGGATCCAACAATACCGACACAAGAGGTCGTATGCTGGAGGATATCTTCCTCCAACATTATTTATGCATACTTAATGATGCATCACCGACCTACTTGCACAAAGGAACTGTATCTCTCACATGCATTGACCTCACCGTATGCGTCCCTGGACTTGTGGACGACTTTAAATGGTCAGTTAGCAATGATCTACGGGGAAGTGATCACTTCCCAATCATCATTACTAACAATCTCCCCTCATTTGGACGACCTCAGCGGTGGAAACTGAATAAGGCCGATTGGGAACAATTCCAAAAAAGATGCTCCGAGGATATCACAGAAAATATCCTCGATGAACAGAACCCAGCTGATACCTTTGCTAGCAAGCTACTTAATATAGCCAGGAAAGTTGACCCCTAACCTCCGCAAATCTAAAACGGCCTAGCAAACCATGGTTTGATACAGCTTGCAAAAGTGCTATTGGCGATAGGAAAAAACGACTGGCTGCATTTATAAAGAATCCTTCCCAGGAAAACCTAAAGCTATTCAGGATAACTGTGTGTGGCAAACAAGCGCTTTCCCAAACAGCTGGAGGAAAGCCACAGTTACACCGATACCTAAACCGGGAAGAGACGGCTCTGACCCAGCTAACTATCGACCAATAGCACTAACAAGCTGCATCTGCAAAACCATGGAAAGAATGATTAACAGTAGGCTGGTCTGGTACCTGGAGAGGAATAGAGTGATCTCCAACTACCAGTGTGGATTCCGGTAGGGGCGGACAACAACTGACCAGCTGGTAAGGCTGGAAGCTTATATTAGAAATGCATTACTCAGAAGAGAACATCTAGTAGCTGTATTCTTCTATATAGAAAAGGCCTATGACACAACCTGGAAACATGGCATTCTACGTGACCTGGAGCTTATGGGGCTTAAGGGACACCTCCCCCGTTTTGTGGGGGAATTCCTGAAAGACCGAAAATTTCAGGTTCGAGTGGGCAACTCCGCTTCTGACACTCATGACCAGGAAATGGGTGTACCCCAGGGCAGAATTATGTTAGTCAGCCTGTTCAACATTAAAATAAATAGCATCATAAATGCTCTGTCCCCTGGCATAGAGTGCTCTTTGTATGTTAATGACTTTGTCATTTTTACTTATGGGAAAAACATGAACACCTTAGAAAGAAAATTACAGTTATGTTTAAACAAAATTCAGGGTTGGGCAAACGATAATGTTTTTAAATTTTCGGACTCCAAAACAGTTAGTATGCATTTTTGTAATTTAAGGGGACTCCATCCAGACCCTGAACTATTTATACACAAAAAGAAGATCCCTGTCGTGAAAACTACAAACTTTTTAGGCCTCACCTTAGATTCCAAATTTAATTTTCTCCCTCACATTAAGGAACTTCAGAAAAAATGCCAAAAGTCATTAAACATACTCAGAGTACTCAGCCATACGGACTGGGGAGCTGACAGAGATACCTTGTTGCTGCTATATCGGAGTCTAATTCGATCCAAGCTAGACTACGGATCCATAATATATAGAGCAGCAAGGAAGTCGTACCTAAAAATACTGGAACCAATACAAAATGCTGCCCTGCGTCTCTGTCTCGCGCGTTTCGTACATCACCTATCCCAAGTCTCCATGTGGAGGCTGGAGAACTCCCCATGGATATAAGAATGAAAAAGCTTGCAATGCAGTATATAGTCACGCTAAAATCCAACCCCACGAACCCTGCTTTCGACTCCATATTTAACCCCACAGAGGTAGAATTATGCAATCGAAGGTCTAACGTCATACAGCCGTTGGGCCTTCGAATGAGAGAACCCATCCAAAATTTAACCCCACCCATTGACCAAATCTCTAAAATAGAAACCCCTCAGAATCCTCCTTGGCTAATGAATAAACCCAAATTAAATTTATCCCTCCTTAATTTCAAAAAAGAAAATACAGACCCAAGCATACTACAAGTCCACTTTAGGGAACTGCAAGAGAGCTACGGAGATTGTGGCACCATCTAAACAGACGGATCCAAAATGGATGGAAAGGTCGCGTGTGTCTGCTCCTTTCGGAACAAAACAATCTCCCGTAGACACCCCGATGGCTGCTCCATCTTTACGGCCGAATTTCATGCAATATCGCTTGCACTTATGGCCGTTAAAGCATCAGAAAAGAGGAAATTTATAATCTGCTCCGACTCCAAATCTGCATTACAAGCTTTGGGGCGGATGAAGACTGACATCCCATTGAGCCTGAAGCTGTTGGACCAAATAACAGCCGACCGTAGGAATGTCACATTCATCTGGGTCCCCTCCCATGTTGGCATTGAGGGAAACGAAGCCGCAGACAGAGAAGCAAAGAGAGCCCTAAATCATGCGGTGTCAGGAACCCAAATTCCCTGCTCGGACTTGAGACAAAGTATTGCCTCTGCCACCTATCGAGAGTGGCAGAACCGATGGGAGGCTGAGACTCACAATAAACTCAGGCAGATTGTGGCGGATGTCAGGTGGCGGCCCACGACCATGTCCAGACTTAGGATTGGCCACACCTACATCACGCACTCTTTTGTGCTGAAGAGAGACGAGCCCCCACTTTGTGAGTACCGTGACTCTCGCCTCACCGTGGGAAATATCCTCGTTGATTGCCCCAGATACCAGGATGTCAGGGAGAAATATTTTAGAGCCACTAACTTAAAAATACTATTTGATAATGTCGACCCTGGGAAGGTACTGGGCTTTATCCGGGAAGTGGGGTTATCTACGAAGATCTGATTTATGAATTTGTGAACATGTACTATTTACATTAGATTTTTAGCAAATAATTAAATTTTTACTACCTTTACTATTTTAACTGTGAATAGACCTTGATTTTAATGATATGACTGTATAGAATTTGGCCCTTGTTGTTTAGAGAGAGAGTAGTCCTTAGGGGATTGCAGGCACGACATGGCCTAAATTGTGCCGATATGCCTATAATCAAAATCAAATCAAATCTTTAGATAAAAAGTTTCAATCGAGCTATAGAGATCTAAGGTGCTTGGAGATGTTAGTGTCACACGTTTTCATGGCATTTGGACCAAATAAAACAAAACGCGTTTACTTCCCTCAACAAAATGAGTTCAACTTTCCTTTAAATGACGATTAAAAATCCCAGCCGCCAAATGGATTCGAACCCGAAACTTCCTTTTCATTATTAAAGCGCTTTACCACTCAGCCTTATGTATTTCAATATTAAAAAAATTAAAATGAACTGTCACTTTATATTTCATTGTTAATTTACTTATAATTAATATTTATTTTCAATACGAAATAACGTGATACTATGAATATGAAACAGTGTCCATATGTCAATAATCATTCTCGCTTTTGGTTAATTCTTTAGCAGAACGCACCGGTACGGCTTGTGCCGGCACGTTTTTCAATGTGAGGAAAACATTTCTACTTTTCTTGTATTTTTTTAACGTTAATTATTCATTAATGAGTAGTTCAAAGGTTAGAGGCACAACCCATCAATGTGTACCAGCACCGGTTGGTTTTTGTACAAAAAAAAACCCCCACTTTAGTCAACGGAAACATGCGCCTCACACTTTGTATGTTACCTTGAGGATAATTTTTTATGTTTTTTTTTAGTTATTTCGCACCAGATCTGAAACCCTGCAACCTGACAGCTCTGTCCAGGGTTGACCATAACCGAGCTCAGACGATGTTAGCAAGAATGTTGAATATATCGTCTGACAAAGTAAGTCTCGTCTCAGGAGGATCTTAATTGACATCGCAGCTCTATTTGGTAATGTCCGTTGTTGGCAGTGGCTGCCTTTTCTAACAGAAAGAGATATGAATGTACACTACATGCATACTTCATACATTCCTCATATCTAAGGAAATATCTTTCATGTGGAAAATAAATTGCATCAACATAATCTATTTTCAAAATCATAAAAGTAAAAATGATTCTAAATGTTACTAAAAACTATAACAAACACATGACAACTTGCAGTCTTAATTATTCCATTTAAATACATAGGTAGCATGTTTCTTATTTGTATATATAGAGTCTGAGTTTGGTTCCAAATGTAATGCAAAGTGTTTTGATTTTGGATCCCATCAGCAGCAAGGTTGAGAGAGGGATCATGAAGTCTCCCATAATCCCTTAAATCTAAAGCCCAGGAATGCACCCGTAGCCTGTAGGAAACTTTGGTACTGCTGCAAAGCGGCTATATATATACATATATACATATACATATATATAGGCCTATAAACCTGGGCGGACTGGCTATATGGGCATTCGGGCAAATGCCCGGTGGGCGGTACCCAAATTGGCAGGCAGGGCCACCAAAGGGGCCGCATGGATGCCAGTATTAAAGGATTTAGAGTATTCTCTTTTAAGGGGGGTCCTCTTAGCCTCGAGTTAAACAATCTTTTACAGACTCTTAAATGTAATAGCAATTTAATGTAACACATTTTCCGAAATAATAACCCGCAGACAGTGCTACTAGCAAGTTGTACTGTACTAGGACCTACACAATTTAGCGATTAAAAAAAGCAACATAAGATCTATATTTCTTATAAGGATATAGTGTTCATTGTATGCACGTGTACAGTTATCGATAAATTATCAAAGTTAACATTGACTTTGAGGACAGGTAGACTTAGAATTAAAGGTTCATCATATGACATACCTGTTATGGGCCGGATGGTATAGAAATGCGCGGGCCGATTTTGACACCTTGTCCGCCCCTGATAGGCCTACTGAGAAAGAGAGTCTAACTAAAGGTTTCCTATTTAATTGTGTGTGCAACACATAGGCCCTACACTAAAATGTATTGGCCTATCCATGGCCTATCTATAGACCTATATCCGTACATATTATTGAACAGGTGGCCATTCAGTGTAAAACGACAGGCAGTGTCAATTATATTTAAAACCCATATGTGCTTATTATTGTCCAGATTGTTCATCTCACTATGTGGGGGAACAGATCAATCACAATTTTTCCCGACATAAGACACGCCAAGATTGAAATCAAAGGGAAACTACTGCCTGCCTACGAGGCCATTAAAGATGATTTCTACCTCAAGTACAAATTCACTGAAGAGCTCCAAAACAGAGAAGCAGAAATTTTAAAAGTAAGTATTGCAGAAGCAGTATGACTAACACTTATTTCTACAGACCAAATCTATATCTAGACGTCTATTTGATCATTACCCCACCCCTAATAGTACGTAAGGATCATTCAATCTTCACTGCTATTTTTTTTAAATTTAGCATGCATTCAGTATTATTACTAATTAAGAGAATTAATCAACAGCTTAGAGTTAGACTTAGATTCTAGAGTAAGTTAGAGTAGTATCAGTACTAGTGTTATACCGATATTTACTTGTGTAACAGGCAGTGGTTACGCCGTATAGATCTACCGTCTCTTACCGTCACCTAAATTAAAAGGTAACGTAACACAAATAGTCCAATATTTAAACTACAATTTTACATACTTATTCATAATGTGTCTTAAAACGAATAGATATTAATTAATAATATCGTTTTATCCCGTGCTTTTAAGAATGTCCTGTATAATACTGTTGTAACCCTGCCCTGCACCAGTGCTTGTGGTGCGTTCGAGCGCACTATTGAACCAGAACAGGAAGGCGCTAGGATAGAAGAAAGAACAGGATGGCAAGCGATTGTGAAAAGTCAGAATTGGTGGAAGCTAAGAAGCCGTCTTTTGTTTCCTGAAGGCTGTAGTGGGGACCTGGAGCGAAGTGGGGAAGGCTGTCGTTGGTCGGCATTCAGGTTGCTGGTGAAAGGACTGGTAGAATTAGTAACAAGACTCTTGGAATGCAGAAGCCTGTTATGGTTTTGTGTTTGTCCTTGTAAATAAACACACTTATTTATTTACTGTAGAACCTCGTTGAGCTGCCTGCCTTAGAGTTACAACAATACTGTCTTTAATTCAGTCACAATAAGCAATGGCACTTGATTTCAGACATCAATTTGGTCCAACACCAAGCTCGAGCCTGTCTTTATGGTCCCTTAAGCTATGTCTTATTTATTCTCTAACTCTTGTACTGCTTTCACATTTGATAAATTGTTATGCTCCAATCAAGTGTTATAACACACAAGCTAGTCCGCACAGCTTTTCAGACGCCCTTGAAAGATTTGGATATCGCTATAGTAAACCGTTAAAACGTTTAATTAGAGGGAAAATGGTCGTCGAGTCTTCTACTCAAAGCTTCTCTATTTTGCCTTCCCTTAAATCGGCCCTGCTGCGATAGTTTACAATCAAAGCAAAAGATCCTGCCTGCTAACCCTTGTCTGAATAGATCCGACGTGAACATTACCTATATGATTTTATAGTTTTAGACTTTAAACAAAGAGACAGCAACTTTATGTATTTCTTTTCATGCTCATACCGAGGATGGACAAACAAAGATAGACTTGAATAATAAATAGCCTAGAATTAATCTTGTTTTAAGAAGAACACATAACTGAAATAAGGTTACATGCCAAAATTTCGTACGACAAAGTAGCACTGACAAAATGGTGTCTTTAAAATGTCGGTAAAAAAAAATATTTATCTGGAGGCAACAGAGGTTTGAATTCTGAGTTTTTCTTCTCCCTCGGGCAGGAGGAACTCGTTAGCTTTAGGTGGCAACCAATCTTTTGTCCTACACGCTAAGCTCCTAAACGTTATCACCTACAGCAAATCGGGGGTGGGATCGTGACCTGTCGAAGTCGCCGGTGGGATGGGGCTGGGGGGCGTGAGACAGCGGGTAGATTGGTCATGAGGCCATAAGGTGAAAATCTGCAAAATCCCTAACTCAGATTTGACACTATGTTTCAGAAGAGAAAAGAAATAAAATAGATTCTAGAAACAACATTTTAGACACATGCAGATCTAGGTTTTATAAAAGACTAAAGACTGAATCATTTATTTCAAAATAAAGTGCTGCACATATTTGAATGACTGGTTGTTGAGCGTCTCGCTAATGACACACATGTCCTGGGTTCGAACCTTATACTAAACTATTTTTGTCAAGGACAAATAAAATATATATTGTTATGACTCTACATTGCGCACTGTTTTATTGGTGCGAGACTGTGCACCATGAGACACAGGACAGAGACACGCTAATGGATAGAGGAAGTCAAAGATGGCCGATAATTAGATCTAGGATGTAAACAAGAAAGAAGTGATGCTATTATTGGTTACTCTAGTGGTTGCTCTAGTGGTACATTTGTTATCGCATTACTATTGTTCTGTTATTAAACTGGATATATCCTTTTCGTTGAGGTTCTTTGGGCTCGCTGTTGGCTGAGTGACAGCAATATGTTAAATGTTTTTCTTTGAGGTTCAGAGTGTGCCGATTTAAATTATTCCGACAGCGGATTCCAGCGGTGGTTGATTTTGAAACGAATACGATGCCAATGCCCACTCATTCTCATCGTATGACCTCAAAACCATCCATTCAAAGTTCGTTTGTTTTTTTTGTGATCGGTTTGAAAGTCTTACCTTCAAGATTACAAAAGAGAGTTTGTGAGAGTTGGCGCGAAGGGGTTTAATGAACCCGGGCCCACGACCAATAGGAGACCACAATATGGTGTAGCAACCATGGCGCAGCAACCATGGCGCGAAGGAATCCATTACGCTTGGGCCCATGTCTCATGGCCAGTTGGAGCCCACAACTTAGGAAGAACATTTGTTTGTTCATTTGAAACACTTTTAAGTCGTTTAACTCTGTTAAGAAGTTGTAAAAACATTGACTTTTAAGACAATATTACTTATATGCAGTCCTAACTGAATCAAACGTTATGAAATAATTATTTATTAAAAAAAAAGGTACGATCTTTACATTGGAATTTTTTTTGTCACACGCTAAATTTGTCTTATTGGTTGGAGGGGGGCCCACCAAGATGTTATTGAACCCGGGCCCACGAGTACCTTGCTACGCCACTGGTAGTATCCTAGTATCGCGTCAAAACTTAGAACAAACAAAGTATATTTATCTAAGGGAAAGAACTCAACATTTACAACCACATCTCTCAATAATGTAGTAGTTATTTCCCTTATTCGATATCAACAAAATAATTAATAACCAATAATTAATTGACTGGAGGCGCTTGGCTGAGCGGTAAAGTGCTTGCCTTCCAAACCGGTGGTACCGGGTTCGAATCCTTTTGAAGAATGGGATTTTTAATTTTGGGATCTTTGGGCGCCTCTGATTAGTTTTTAAATTGACTCATGTTGTTAGGCACAAGAACTAATTGTTTAAGATTTCAACTTGACCCGAGAAAGGGTATAGGAGAAATAATTTGAACCATTATATAAATTATAAGGGAACCAAACCATTACATATTTAGACATATATGTGAATACTGAATGATTAATCTCTCTTGTTGGTATCAAACAAAATAATTAACTTATTAGTTAATTTGTATTTTTTATTTATGTCTTGCCAATGAATATTTGTGCAAAGTTTCAACTTAATCCAAGATTGGTTGTGGGAGAAATAATGTTTAGAAACTTTGTACGAGACAGATTGAGTTGATCTCAGCTTTGTAAAAAAACTATCACCAGAAACCTTCGCTGGGCATAGTCCCATGTCCAGTGTTTTAGAGAAACGTAATGTTAGTTACTATACCTGAAATAGACTTACTTACTTAGACTTAGGTCCTCCCGCGCCGTTCGGCGCATTGGGCGGCAAGCTGTCTCCATAAAGATCTGTCACTGGCAATGTCTGAAGCCTCCTCCCACCTGGTGTCTACTGTTCTGAGGTCCTCCATGAAGGTGTGTCGCCAAGTAATACGAGGACGTCCCTGTTTGCGCTTTCCTTGTTTTGGCTTCCATGTTATCGCAACTCTTGGTGTGCGTAATTCATTTTGACGTAGAACATGTCCCGCAAACCTCATGCGACGCTCAGTCACAACCTCACCAAGTGTTCGACTCCCAGTTCGGCATAAGATTTCCTTGTTTGAGACCCGATCTGTGTAACTGACTCCCAAAATCCGTCTCAGCCATCTCTGTTGAGCCACATTTAGTCTTTTCTCAATTTTGACAGATGACTTCCACGTCTCACATGCATATGTAGCAGTTGGAATGACGATTGTGTTGAGAAGGTGTATTTTTGTCTCGAGTCCAATGGCTTGGCTAGTCCAAATAAGCTGCAGCCTTTGGAAAATGCTCCCTGCCTTTCCTATTCGGCACTCTACATCATTGTAAGCATCTCCATCATTTGTTATGATGCTGCCAAGGTACGTGAACTTGTCCAGCTCTTCAAGCTTTGACTCGCCAAGTCTGACGGGGACACCCTTTGCCTTATATCCCACTCGCATAATTTTAGTCTTATCCAAGTTTATGCGGAGGCCAATTTTGGGTGCCTCTCTGTCTAGGCTCTCCGTCATTTCTTGAATGCATTTATTTGTAACCCCGAGTAGTGCAACATCATCAGCAAAGTCCAAGTCCGTAAATCGGAGCTGTTCATGCCATGGAATACCAAAGGAAGTCTGGTTCATTGCTCTCCTCATTATGTAGTCGATGGCTAGGAGGAAAAGGAAGGGAGATAAGATGCATCCATGTCTCACATCTGTCTCGATTGTAAAAAACTCTGTTGTTCCCTCTTCTGTGTTAATGCAGCAACTAGATTGACTGTAAAGGTGTCGTAGGATCTGGACGAATTTTCCTGGGATACCGTATTCTCTAACTATTTTCCATAGTGATTCTCGGTGGACACTATCAAACGCTTTTTTGAAGTCCACGAAACTGATCGTAAGCCGTTGTTGGTACTCAAGACTTTGTTCTATGATATTTCGTAGAACGAAAATCTGCTCTGTACATGATCTGCCTCTTCGGAAACCTGCTTGTTCTTCTCTGAGCCTTTCATCTACAGACTGTTGAAGCCGTCTCAACAAAACAGTGCTGAAAACTTTGCCCGGGACAGAGAGGAGAGTAATGCCCCTCCAGTTGTTGCAGTCTGCCAAGTTGCCCTTTTTTGGAAGCTTTACAATCACTCCCTTTTGCCAGTCCTCTGGGACTTTTGAAGTTCGCCAACAGAGATTTAAGAGATCAGTCATTCTGTTAACAATGCACTGTCCCCCATATTTTAGCAGCTGAACTAGACCTACATATAACTAAATAACGAAAGAAACATTTAAAGAGCCACTAGACTGGTTTCAATTCACGACTTCATTCTTCGAACTAGTTCGAACCAATATTCATTTTTATTTATTTGTAATTTTATTTTTTTTAGTGCTTTTGCATAGCGAAACTGTCATGCTTCTTGAATGCTCAGTGCACTATGGTCCAAACTTTCATGCTTCTAGAATGCTCAGTGCAATATGGTCCAAACTTTCATGCTTCTAGAATGCTCAGCGCACTTTGGTCCAAACTTTCATGCATATAGCATGCTCAATGCACTATGGTCCAAACTTTCATGCTTCTAGAATGCTCAGTGCATTATGGTCCAAACTTTCATGCTTATAGCATGCTCAGTGCACTATGGTCCAAACTTTCATCCTTCTATTATGCTTAATGCACTATGGTCCAAACTTTCATCATCCTTCTAGCATGCTCAGTGCGTTATGTTTCAAACTCTTTTGTGGAATGGAAAAGGGGGGGGGGGGCATAGGGGTATTTGGAAATCGGGTATTGAACTCGAGCCCATTACACAAATTCTGCAACCATACCCGTGAAGATCACGTGACGGAGTGTGTCTATGGCCTACATCTATATACTGACAACGTAACAAATTTCTTTTCCTAGATGGTTTATTTTAAATTTGTAGAGATTTAAGTAATATATATCTATAAAAGAAAAGATAAATGACCTCGCTGTGCCTTGAAAGCAGGGTCTGAAAATATTACATTATCGTAAACCAAAAAGAATATGGAATAGAAACAAGATTTATTTAAACTGCTATGTAATTGAAATTACAACACTAACCCATTTGTCAATGTGTATGCATTAAAATGGCCAGACTTTGAAGAAAGACCATGCCAGATGAATAAACAATGGTGTAACAGAAATGAACGAATCTATAGTTTTATCTGTAGAAACGCAAGACCAGCGGATGCTTCCAGACTGTCGCTATAGCAGCAGTTCAGCACATGAGGGACTGGATTCACGGGACCAAGCCTGGAGACTGGACATCCATGATCGTCATGTCTGATGGCAGTTACGGCATTGACAAAGGTAGGTCACTTTGACACAAAAGTAATTGATTCTCATAAGTTAAATCATCGAATTTTTATTTTAATGAGCTTTTCTAAAATAACCATAGTAGAAGGGAAGATGAAATTTTAACTCTTTAGTACATAATAACCCACAAAAGGGCCATATTGATTTCCAATGCAGGATTTAAGGATAGGGTACACATGCTATTGACTTTCTTTGGGTGAAAAGGGGCACACAAAGATTACCTGAGTAAGTTTATTATGAATAATAAGAACTATTATTTGACTATCTAAATACGTTAAACCCTGTTGGTATCCGAAAATCCTATTTGACACAAACACATAATATCTAGACTTACAAATGGCCCATATCTCAAATAGCTTTGTGCCCTATCAAGTCTAAATCCGGTCCTGTTAATTCCTGACAAGAAACAGTCGTCACTCAAGTTCAAAATATTATGAGGATATATGCCTTTATACTATCTCACAGTTAAACAGAAAGACATCGTGGAAGCAGCTTCTCCCTTCTGTATACATTGTAGTGATAACCCTGATGATTATAGCTCTAGAAACATTTCGTAGAACTTTTTGAAACTTCAATTAATCGCAGCAACGTTTTACGTTTATATTTTGAAGATCCCCTTTATTTCATTGTAATGCTCGAAAAAAAGACGGGGGGGGGGGGGGGGGGGGAGAAGCTAAAGCGTTATGGAGAAATATGGGGATGATATAATGAAGTCTAAACAAAAACAACAACACAAGACGATGAAAAGAGGACTTTTGGTAGATTATGAAATAAGTAGTTAAAAAAAAACAACAATATGAATGACGCTTTATGAAACTTTGACTGTTGTCAACTAAAATTGCTTTTTGCTATAAGCAATGTTCAAAAGGTACAAACAAATGATTGTATGCTTTTAAAATACATAGCTCATCAAAACATTTATATAAAATTACACCAGATACACCGGAATCTCCATATATGAAAAGCCAGCATATCTTAATGTCGTAATATAATAAAAATCACCATCATCTTTGTGTTTACTCCGCAGGTTTGGCGTACAGTTTCCCTGTCAGGGTATCAGCAGCTGGCGAGTGGGAAATTGTTTCTGACCTGGACATCAACTATTATGAAAGAGAAAAACTAGATGTAAGAGAACAGTCTGTAAAACATAGAGTAGTTCTATATACAGTGGCCCACCAGGGAAGTGCGGGCCGCAGGAGGAAAAGCTCTAATCGCCTCATCGTGGCACCTCCATGTCCATAGAAATGTCTGTCCAGGGAAGCGTTTAAACTAAGAACTAGAGTAAACATAGCCTCCATATGGACGGTGATAGTTCCTCCACTGAACGTGAGTTGAAGTAAGTATCAGGAGCGTCTCTTGATGAAGACGGATATAAAGTCTAGGTATAATACTGTCGACATGTTTTTAAAATATAACATATAAAGAGTGGACTAATTTAACACGAAGCGTTTCTTTATAATATGCTGCCTTTTTATTGCTCCACTCATCAGCCATTAGCAACACAAATTTGGCATAAAAATGCCTATATAATATACTGATGATATAGCTATCTTTTTGTAAATCATCACAGATTTCTACCTCAATATTACAGAGCTAATCATTTTCATTTATCTATCTATTTGGTAAGTTATAAACTAATAGTGACTACAACCAGTCGGCAGTATGTATACAGACAAACTGAAATCTAAGCAAAGTTTCAGGGCAACACACATGTCAGAGGCAGAGATGTCAGAGGTAGAAATGCTAGAGGCAGTGCGAGGGTGACATCTAAATTTAGACCCTAGCCACATGCGCCACACTTAAGCAGAAATATATTTGAAAGGACAGTTCATTGTTTCCATGAGACTGGACATTGTGAAACTTTTAATACAAATACAAGACATTGTTTATTATGTCGTAAAAACTTTATGAATGTTTAGAGACAACAAGAAAATAAAGATCGAATTACAAAGTGCATAAATAAGGCGGAAGTGGCTGTTGGTAAGGGAAGCGGGTGATATGTGTCAGAAGACTATTCTTTCGATTTTTATACCTTCCAAAGTTTACTTCTTTTATAGTGGATGTAAACCTATTGAATAATTTTTATGCCAAATTTGTGTTGCTAATGGCTGATGAGGGGAGCAATAAAAAGGCAGCATATTATAAAGAAACGCTTCGTGTTAAATTAGTCCACTCTTTATATGTTATATTTTAAAAACATGTCGACAGTATTATACCTAGACTTTATATCCGTCTTCATCAAGAGACGCTCCTGATACTTACTTCAACTCCCCCACCCCGTTATTAATAGCCGGGAGAGGTAAAATAGCCCTAACTCCTACGAAGCGTATATTCCTAAATATCATGACCAAAAACACACACACAAACACTTTTATTGCGGCGATTCTTAATTCTACATTTAGCTTTCATGTAAATCTATATCCAGTTGTTATAAGCTAGTGTTTGACATTCAGACGTCATCATCTTCTTTTTTGATAAGATAAAATATATAAAATTTCATATTATAGTAATTTCTCCACACAAACACACTCACAGACACTCGGGACGCGTGGAAACTAAATCTATGGCATATTTAGATTTTTGCACATTATGCTTCGCAAGTAGCCATGCGCCCCACTTCTTTTTGTTCTGTTCCAAGTATCACAACTAGATCTGTTTATATTAAAATCCTGATATTTTTTCATTATTTGGATTTACACATTTTTGTCTACCCACAGACCTAGGCTTACTGTTTATAATTAGAATCTTTTTGTTTGCGTAGGGCGTACGCCTATAGATATAGTCTGTTTATAACTATGTTCTTTCAAAAAAAAAGTTTAGATCTCAATGTTCTAGTTCACCTTGAATTCTATATGTTCTAGTTCACCTTGAATTCTATATGTTCTAGTTCACCTTGAATTCTATATGTTCTAGTTCACCTTGAATTCTTAATGTTCAAGTTCACCTTGAATTCTAAATGTTCTAGTTCACCTTGAATTCTATATGTTCTAGTTCACCTTGAATTCTATATGTTCTAGTTCACCTTGAATTCTTAATGTTCTAGTTCACCTTGAATTCTATATGTTCTAGTTCACCTTGAATTCTATATGTTCTAGTTCACCTTGAATTCTAAATGTTCTAGTTCACATTGAATTCTAAATCTTTTTGTTCACGTGGAGATCTACTTGTTCGCAGGAAAGAGTCAACGAGATAAAGGCAGAGAGGATGTTCGCCTACGGTATACTTGAGCTTCCTGAGGCCAAGATAGAGGTGCAGAAAGACGAAGAGGGCGCCGTAGACCAAGCACGCGCCACGAAGTGGAGCTTTGGGCACGCCGAACCCTTGCCTTGCAGCATTCTTGGGATCCTAGAGCAAGACAGGCTGGGCACCATGTGATAAGGGAGAGGCTGGGTTATCAAGTCACCGTAACCCCAAAGAGTGGCTGATGGGAATGGAGTGCCCCAGATGAGAGGATTTAACTCAAGCCACTATCTTGTTAACAGCTCTTAGAGATGTCAAAAATATATTCAATTAAAATTATCCTAAAATAAACACGTATTGTTTCATTCTCTTTTTACAAAGCTTATATCAACTCTGTCTGTCTGGAAAAAGTTTGTACACTTTATTTCTCCCACACCCTATTCTCGGATCAAGCTGAAATTTTGCACAATTATTTCTTGACAACACAAGAATCACTAAATAAAATAACCAATTAGTTAATGAACTATTGGTAATTAATTATTTTGTTTAGTATGGGTATCTCGAACAAGGGAAAGAAATTGTTATTGACTGAAGAGGTGGTATAAGCTGAATTAGTTTCCTTTATAGGTCGTCGTCTGAGTGAACACAAACCTGAAAAATAAGACGAAACTATAAAAACAATAAAAAAAAAAACACTAAACAATCTTCCATGTTCATAGGCTCTTCACTAGCAGAGTGGTTACCGTGTTGGCTTGAGAAACCTGAGAAGGTTTTAGCCCACAAGCTTGAATTTAGGTCGTTAATGTTTTTTCTTATAAATACATTTTTAAAAAGCTATCACCCAGATACCCCGTTTTTTCTCTCCAACCTCTTTCCAACTGGTCCAGACAAGTGATACGATCATAGCGTTTTGATAACGGTAAAAGCATGAAATTGCGCTAAACAAAAACAATAGGTAGGGCCTACAAATATTTCTATTGCACAGATTTATTATTGTTACAAATGTAATGACATGACTGATCCAAACTAATTGATACAACTGCACTTAATATAAGCTTTGTTGTTTTATTTTTGTATTATTTGCATGTTTACCTTTTTTTAAGGTATATAAACTAGTGTAACAGAGAGTCTATATAAACTAGTGTAACAGAGAGTCTATATAAAGTAGTGTAACAGAGAGTCTATATAAACTAGTGTAACAGAGAGTCTATATAAAGTAGTGTAACAGAGAGTCTATATAAACTAGTGTAACAGAGAGTCTATGTAAACTAGTGTAACAGAGAGTCTATGTAAAGTAATGTAACAGAGAGTCTATATAAAGTAGTGTAACAGAGAGTCTATATAAATATAAAGTAGTGTAACAGAGAGTCTATATAAAGTAGTGTAACAGAGAGTCTATATAAAGTAGTGTAACAGATAGTCTATATAAAGTAGTGTAACAGAGAGTCTATATAAAGTAGTGTAACTGAGAGTCTATATAAACTAGTGTAAAAGAGAGTCTATATAAACTAGTGTAACAGAGAGTCTATATAAACTAGTGTAACAGAGAGTCTATGTAAAGTAATGTAACAGAGAGACTATATAAAGTAGTGTAACAGAGAGTCTATATAAAGTAGTGTAACAGAGAGTCTATATAAAGTAGTGTAACAGAGAGTCTATATAAATATAAAGTAGTGTAACAGAGAGTCTATATAAAGTAGTGTAACAGAGAGTCTATATAAAGTAGTGTAACAGATAGTCTATATAAAGTAGTGTAACAGAGAGTCTATATAAAGTAGTGTAACTGAGAGTCTATATAAACTAGTGTAAAAGAGAGTCTATATAAACTAGTGTAACAGAGAGTCTATGTAAAGTAATGTAACAGAGAGTCTATGTAAAGTAATGTAACAGAGAGTCTATATAAAGTAGTGTAACAGAGAGTCTATATAAAGTAGTGTAACAGAGAGTCTATATAAATATAAAGTAGTGTAACAGAGAGTCTATATAAATATAAAGTAGTGTAACAGAGAGTCTATATAAAGTAGTGTAACAGAGAGTCTATATAAACTAGTGTAACAGAGAGTCTATGTAAAGTAATGTAACAGAGAGTCTATATAAAGTAGTGTTACAGAGAGTCTATATAAACTAGTGTAACAGAGAGTCTATATAAAGTAGTGTTACAGAGAGTCTATATAAAGTAGTGTAACAGAGAGTCTATATAAATATAAAGTAGTGTAACAGAGAGTCTATATAAATATAAAGTAGTGTAACAGAGAGTCTATATAAAGTAGTGTAACAGAGAGTCTATATAAACTAGTGTAACAGAGAGTCTATGTAAAGTAATGTAACAGAGAGTCTATATAAAGTAGTGTTACAGAGAGTCTATATAAAGTAGTGTAACAGAGAGTCTATATAAAGTAGTGTAACATAGAGTCTATATAAAGTAGTGTTACAGAGAGTCTATATAAAGTAGTGTTACAGAGAGTCTATATAAAGTAGTGTTACAGAGAGTCTATATAAAGTAGTGTTACAGAGAGTCTATATAAAGTAGTGTTACAGAGAGTCTATATAAAGTAGTGTTACAGAGAGTCTATATAAAGTAGTGTAACAGAGAGTCTATATAAAGTAGTGTTACAGAGAGTCTATATAAAGTAGTGTAACAGAGAGTCTATATAAATATAAAGTAGTGTAACAGAGAGTCTATATAAAGTAGTGTAACAGAGAGTCTATATAAACTAGTGTAACAGAGAGTCTATGTAAAGTAATGTAACAGAGAGTCTATATAAAGTAGTGTTACAGAGAGTCTATATAAACTAGTGTAACAGAGAGTCTATATAAAGTAGTGTTACAGAGAGTCTATATAAAGTAGTGTAACAGAGAGTCTATATAAATATAAAGTAGTGTAACAGAGAGTCTATATAAATATAAAGTAGTGTAACAGAGAGTCTATATAAAGTAGTGTAACAGAGAGTCTATATAAACTAGTGTAACAGAGAGTCTATGTAAAGTAATGTAACAGAGAGTCTATATAAAGTAGTGTTACAGAGAGTCTATATAAAGTAGTGTAACAGAGAGTCTATATAAAGTAGTGTAACATAGAGTCTATATAAAGTAGTGTTACAGAGAGTCTATATAAAGTAGTGTTACAGAGAGTCTATATAAAGTAGTGTTACAGAGAGTCTATATAAAGTAGTGTTACAGAGAGTCTATATAAAGTAGTGTTACAGAGAGTCTATATAAAGTAGTGTTACAGAGAGTCTATATAAAGTAGTGTAACAGAGAGTCTATATAAAGTAGTGTTACAGAGAGTCTATATAAAGTAGTGTTACAGAGAGTCTATATAAAGTAGTGTTACAGAGAGTCTATATAAAGTAGTGTTACAGAGAGTCTATATAAAGTAGTGTTACAGAGAGTCTATATAAAGTAGTGTTACAGAGAGTCTATATAAAGTAGTGTTACAGAGAGTCTATATAAAGTAGTGTAACAGAGAGTCTATATAAAGTAGTGTTACAGAGAGTCTATATAAAGTAGTGTTACAGAGAGTCTATATAAAGTAGTGTTACAGAGAGTCTATATAAAGTAGTGTTACAGAGAGTCTATATAAAGTAGTGTTACAGAGAGTCTATATAAAGTAGTGTTACAGAGAGTCTATATAAAGTAGTGTTACAGAGAGTCTATATAAAGTAGTGTTACAGAGAGTCTATATAAAGTAGTGTTACAGAGAGTCTATATAAAGTAGTGTTACAGAGAGTCTATATAAAGTAGTGTTACAGAGAGTCTATATAAAGTAGTGTTACAGAGAGTCTATATAAAGTAGTGTTACAGAGAGTCTATATAAAGTAGTGTTACAGAGAGTCTATATAAAGTAGTGTTACAGAGAGTCTATATAAAGTAGTGTAACTGAGAGTCTATATAAAGTAGTGTTACAGAGAGTCTATATAAAGTAGTGTTACAGAGAGTCTATATAAAGTAGTGTAACTGAGAGTCTATATAAAGTAGTGTTACAGAGAGTCTATATAAAGTAGTGTTACAGAGAGTCTATATAAAGTAGTGTTACAGAGAGTCTATATAAAGTAGTGTAACTGAGAGTCTATATAAAGTAGTGTAACTGAGAGTCTAAGTAACGACTTCGTTTTGTTCTATTCTCTCCTGACAAAATTCTGTTCCTAAAATCTTTCTTAGAAAAATTCTGAGTCTATGTCGTCTCTAACCACTTTCTGCTGGTTGAACGGTTCTAAAAATAATAATAATAAGGCCTGTCTTGGGGTCTCTTAATATTGTACATTAAGCGGCAATGTTACTTTTGTGTGTGCTGTTGATGACCTCCTTCAGTCGTAGAACGACAAGGGTTCATTTCGTAATACACTTTTTCAAGTGGCTTTAGAGACCTATTTTGGAGAGACACTCCACATATATCGCAGGCCAAAGTGGCTTTCGCTTTGGTGGTAGAGGAGCCGGCCAATTGTCGTCAGGCAGGCTTTTCTTCCAGAGCTGAGGCCCATGTAATCCAGCACTTTCTAAACGTTGCTTCTCGACGTCAAGAGCTACAATAATATATAGGTCACACGTTCAGTCTGTATACGTTTTTAAACACGTTTGCATTGTGTCCAAATCTTTTTTAAAACTTCTCTTTGAAGATGATACACTTCTTCTTCTTCTAGCCAGCTTTATTGCTGCTGAGCTGTGAGCTCTTTTGCAGACTGTGCCAAGGAAAAAAAGTGCGCTGTTTTCTTCAGTTGTTCAGCACCTGCCGTACAGAGTGTTGGTTATGTTGGGCTGTAGTGGAAGTAGGGTCTGCCTAAGGTGGATTAGGGAGGGGCATTCAAAGAGGATATGGTTTACGGTTTCAAAGGGGTGGGCGCAGTGTCTACAAAGGGGCAGTTGTGTGGAGTTTATTTTGTTCAGGTGGTAATTTAATAGTGGTGTGTGTCATGTTCTTAGTTGGAAGATTGTAGATTGTTCTTTGCGGGGGAGGAAGTTAATACTGTCCAGTTTGTTAGGCGCAGTCATTTCTTTGTACATGGCTCTGCCTGTGTTTCCTGATGCCCATTGGTTGAGCCACTCCTCTTCGTGATTGTTGACTAACATTGACCTTAGGGTGAGGTAGTTAACAAGTCTATCTGGTTGTTCCATAGATGAACCTGCCTTTGATAGCTTATCTGCCTTTTCATTTCCTATGATGCCAATGTGTCCAGGGATCCACTGTAGTGTGATATTGATATTTAATTTTGATATCATCTGATGGATTATCACAATGAGTGTTGTCAACTCTCTTGGGCTGTTTGAGGTGCTGCTGTTAAGTGCTTGCAGAGTAGATTGGGAGTCTGTAAACACAACAATATCTGATGGTGCTTGCACTCCTTCATATAATTTGTTTTCCACTGTCTGTAGTGCTATGGTAATTGCCTCAATTTCGGCTTGAAAGTTTGAGCAGTAATCGCCACAGGGTGCGCTTATCTCAAAGTGTTTATTTTTAGGGAAGACCAGGAAGGCACCAAGACCAGCATTGATGGTAACTTTGAAAGCCGATCCGTCTGTATATAGATGGATAGCTGTTTTTTGATAGCTTTCAATTGTTTCAAGCGTGCCTACTTTGAGCTCCAGTGGATTAGATTCTTTTGTTAAGGTGTTATTTAGTAGATGTGTTTTGATGGTTGGTTGTTTATAGTTTAGTCCGGGTGTAATGTTTGAAAACCTGGTAATTTTTTCTCTGTTATTGGGTAGGTGGTGTTTTAGGGCTAGTTCGTCAGTAAGTTGGATCAGAGTCCTTTGCTTTTTTTGGTTGTTTTTCCTATTTCTCTGTGTTAGTAATTTATTTGGATGATCGTCCTCCTACCTTCTGTATCTCTCAAAAGCCTCTAATGCTGCTCTGTTGCGCCTTAACTTAAGAGGTTCAATATTGGAGTCTATTTCACAGGCTGCTGTGGAAGTAGTTCTCATACCTCCACTAATTAGCCGTAGGGCTTGGTTTTGGATGGTCTCTAATGATGATTGATAGGTTTTGTTGGCAGCTACTTGTATGGAGAGACAGTTATCCATTACAGCTCTGACATATCCAGTGTATAACTGTCTTAAGGTTTTCTTTTCAGCTCCCCAGGATGTTCCTGCTAGGTGTTTTATTAAGTTTAATCTTTGTGATGCCTTTTCTTTTAAATCTGCCATAAAGTGTTTTAGAGACAGTCTTTGGTCTAGTTTTACACCAAGATATGTTGGATTTTCTTCTTTATTTATTGGCTGAGAGTCTATTTTTAGGATGTAGTTTCTTTTTGCTGTTTTGTTGCTGTGGCTAAAGATTGAATAAACTGATTTTTCTTTGTTTATTTCCATTTTCCATAATTTTGAATATGTGGAGATAGTTGTGAGGGCTCTATTTAGTTTGGATCTAGTCAGCACTGGATATTTCTCTGTAGTCCAAATTAAAAAGGTCGTCTGCATAAAGTGCCTTACCTTTATGCCTTATTGACCGAAATTCGTGAAGATTAGAAAGAGAGTGCAGCTAAGGGCTGAACCTTGTGGTAGTCCTTCTTCCAAATTTTTTTTTACTAGAGATGGCATCTCCGAATCGGGTTTGAATGGTTCTGTTTTTTAAGAATGCCCTGATCCAGCTGTACATTTTTTCCATGGATGCCCATTTTTTTCATCTTCAAAAATAGACCTTTTCTCCACACTCTATCATAGGCTTGCTGCAAATCTATAAATACTGCTGTAGTGTGCTTGTTTTCATGAAACCCTTCTACTGTGTCCTGGATAAAACGAAAGAGGTGGTCTTCTGTTCTACTTGCTTTCCTGAAGGCAGCTTGTTCATTGTGGAGTGAGCAAGTACTTTCTAGCCACCAATAAAGTCGGTTATTTATCATTTTTTCTGCCATTTTGCCAATGTTGGATGTTAGAGATATTGGTCTATAACTATTTGAGTCTTCAGGTAGTTTATTTTTCTTTAAAATGGGTATTATGTTTGCGGTTCTCCATTCCTGTGGTATGTCTCCAGTTTTCCATGTATGGTTGATAAAGTTAAGCATACAGTTTTGGGCCTGTGGTCCTAGTCCCCGAATCATTTCATTTGTTATTTTATCGGGTCCAGGGGATTTTCTTGACTTTAGACTTTTTAGAGCAGTGTTGAGCTCATGTAGAGTGAAGGGAGTGTCAAAGATCTGACAGTTGACTGTTGAAGCTTTTTCTTCTTTCTTTAAGATATTACTGAAGGCCTGGCCCAGTTGTTTTCTTGGCTTCGACTTGTTAATGCTGGCAAAATTTTTATTGAAGGTTTCAGCCTTTTTAAGGTTTTCTGTTATTATGTCGTCAGTGCCTTTTATAGGTTGGGGGTTTGTTATTTGTTTATTTCCTGCTAGCCGGTGCAGAAGGGTCCAGGCCTTTCGACCATCCTTGTTTAGATCTAGTTGTTCGCATGTTGTGGTCCACATTTTCTTTTTTTCTGTTTTAATTTTGTATCTTATAAGCCCTGTACGTTGTCTTGTTCTCTCTGGTAGGGTTTTTTTCTATAGTCTTCCTGGCCATGTTTCTTTTTTACTAATTTATCTAGTTCAGGTGTCCAAAAAGGTTTGTATTTCTTAACTTGGCCTCGAGGGATGTGTTTTTTGCTGCTTGTAAGATGTTGGAGGCTATAGTTGTATAGGTTGAATTGACGTCTGTCTCCATTATGCTTGATAGTCATGTGTCTGTTTCTTGTGGAAAAAGCTGCCCAGTTAGCTTTTTTATAGTTCCATCTAGTTGTTTTGCTGGATTGGTATCTACCTGGCGTTCCAATATTGAGGAGTATAGGCCCGTGGTCACTACCTATGTCTTCAAGTACTGTTATTTTAGAAGAGTCAGTAATGTCTGTAGAGATAAAAGTTAGGTCAGGTCTGCTAGTTATGTTGTGTGCTCTCTGTAGAAAAGTTGGAGGTGAAGTTTTGTTTTGCAGAAGTTGTAGGTTAGAGGCATTTGTTACTTCCTCTTTTTCTTTGCCTTATCACAGGCAGTCCTGGAAGAAACTGCCATGCGCAGACCTTTTACGAGGCGACGTCTGAGCTCGTATGGATTTTTTGTTAAATTCCTTGGCATTTAGTGTAGGCTGGGTGTTTCCTCAGGCTTTTTTGAAAAATATATAAATATATAGTCCCCGCATTTTAAGGGAGTTTTCGGTCTTGACAATTTTCTCCAATACTGACATAAAAGGAAATATCTAGGTCTGAAGACTTTAACCGGAATAACCATGGAACAAGGTGGAGTTGGCCAATGGTCCATTCTCCGCCATCCATAGAGCTCTCCAAATGGAACTTTTCTGCAGTAGAAAGCTTAAAGTGGACTGTGCCCTGGGTATGCCCTGTGGAATCGTCACATCCTGGATCCAGGCCCCTTCACGATATCACATTCACCAGATCCAGAAAAAAACACACTTTATGATGGATTTATATCTAGTATTAGAATGTAGTGAGACAAGGACCTCCGTCTGGTGTAGTGCAATCCAGACCTCCGTCAAAAAGCACCTAGAGGGGGGGGGGGGGAAAGGTCCACTATTATTCACTTAGTGAAATGCAAGTGGAAAGGCAGTGGCGTTATTTATTTCTCTTGGTCATTTCCAAGCCCCGATACCCACACGGGGGAGTATCGCCACAGAGTGGAGGTTTGGAGTCAGAGTTTTCTTTCTCCTAGATGGGTTGCGTTATTTAGGCTGACGTGCCCCATCAACACGAAGCTAAACTGGTTTTGAGGCGCCTGTGTTCCGCCTTTCACCCCTTCTCCTGTCAGTTTGTAAGAACAGGTTCCTCTTCACACACACTTCATCACGGAACTCAAAACGCCATCAAACTGAAAAGCAAACGTTTCATGGTCAGAATCCATTTCCTTGCACAATGAAAGTAATAACCACGCACTGAAAGAGAAGCTTCCGGGTGTATTTAATTTGTACAGCATTATTTTTTTTATTCAATGCCTCGTGCAAATGTCTCGCTAATTCTCTTCCACGCTTACGTAAGATATGAAGGACGCATCCCAATGTTGGATGCAGCGAATCCTTATGTTGGATGCAACAAATCCTTATATTGGATGCAACGAATCCTTATATTGGATGCAACGAATCCTTATGTTTGATGCAACGAATCCTTATGTTTGATGCAACGAATCCTTATATTGGATGCAACGAATCCTTATATTGGATGCAACGAATCCTTATATTGCATGCAACGAATCCTTATATTGGATGCAACGAATCCTTATGTTGGATGCAACGAATCCTTATGTTGGATGCAACGAATCCTTATGTTGGATGCAACGAATCCTTATATTGGATGCAACGAATCCTTATGTTGGATGCAACGAATCCTTATGTTGGATGCAACGAATCCTTATATTGGATGCAACGAATCCTTATGTTTGATGCAACGAATCCTTATGTTGGATGCAACGAATCCTTATGTTGGATGCAACGAATCCTTATGTTGGATGCAACGAATCCTTATATTGGATGCAACGAATCCTTATATTGGATGCAACGAATCCTTATATTGGATGCAACGAATCCTTATATTGGATGCAACGAATCCTTATGTTGGATGCAACGAATCCTTATGTTGGATGCAACGAATCCTTATGTTGGATGCAACGAATCCTTATGTTGGATGCAACGAATCCTTATGTTGGATGCAACGAATCCTTATGTTGGATGCAACGAATCCTTTTGTTGGATGCAACGAATCCTTATATTGGATGCAACGAATCCTTATGTTGGATGCAACGAATCCTTATGTTGGATGCAACGAGAAAAAAAAAGCTGTTAGAATTATTTTGTTTTCTTGCTCTCGCAATGAAAGCAACTTATCGCCCTGTCATTGCTGAACAAATCGTCACACATCAAATCCACTTTACGACATTAATATGATTGACACATAATTTCAATGCGTGATGCTGACAGTTTCTCATGTCTTTTGGCTCATTCTTTATATTATACCATTCTCTGGTGTTTTTTAAAACATCTTTGGCGTTTTTCCCCAACATAGAAAAAGAATGATACAGAACTAGATGTAGGCCTTAATATGGGCTCATGTTCTGTGTTTTTTTTAAATCAAAAATATTCTTTAAAATGTGTACATGTATATGCAATGGATTCAGATTTAATTTTTAAAAATTTAATTTTTAATTTAAACAAATCTAAAAAGTAGATCTGTTCCCATCTGTTTTTTTTTTTGGATATAAACAAATGCTTTATTTACAAAACGTACTCGCTTTTTTTTTAACCTGGTTTCCCTAGATCTTATTCGACGTTTTAAATAACAAGACGTGAACGTAGGTGTGAAATGAAAAAGTTATTGCTCAACACAAAATCCAATCAATCAGTCAACCCAGCCAATGACGGGCAATAAATGCTAGTAGAGTGGGAATAAATCCGCATCAAACTAGCGTCATAAAAAACTTGTCCACCTTGAACATGGTTCGAATTAAACAACGCAAGCTTGAGTAAAAAAATAAAACTACATTTAGAATGAAGAGGGAAAGTTTGAAAGGAACATACAGAACACGTTGAAAATATAGAAGTAAAGTTTAGAATGAAGGACCAAAGTTTAGAATGAAGCACCAAAGTTTAGAATGAAGGACCAAAGTTTAGAATGAAGGACCAAAGTTTAGCACGAAGGACCAAAGTTTAGAATGAAGGACCAAAGTTTAGAATGAAGGACCAAAGTTTAGAATGAAGGACCAAATTGTAGAATGAAGGACTAAAGTTTAGAATGAAGGACAAAAGTTTAGAATGAAGGACCAAAATTTGAATGAATGACAAAAGTTTAGAATGAAGGACCAAAATTTGAATGAAGGACCAAAGTTTAGAATGAAGAATCAAAGTTTAGAATGAAGGACCAAAGTTTAGAATGAAGGACCAAAGTTTAGAATGAAGGACCAAAGTTTAGAATGAAGGACCAAAGTTTAGAATGAAGGACAAAAGTTTAGAATGAAGGACCAAAATTTGAATGAATGACAAAAATTTAGAATGAAGGACCAAAATTTGAATGAAGGACCAAAGTTTAGAATGAAGAATCAAAGTTTAGAATGAAGGACCAAAGTTTAGAATGAAGGACCAAAGTTTAGAATGAAGGACCAAAGTTTAGAATGAAGGACCAAATTGTAGAATGAAGGACTAAAGTTTAGAATGAAGGACAAAAGTTTAGAATGAAGGACCAAAATTTGAATGAATGACAAAAGTTTAGAATGAAGGACCAAAATTTTAATGAAGGACCAAAGTTTAGAATGAAGAATCAAAGTTTAGAATGAAGGACCAAAGTTTAGAATGAAGGACCAAAGTTTGAATGAATGACAAAAGTTTAGAATGAAGGACCAAAATTTGAATGAATGACAAAAGTTTAGAATGAAGGACCAAAATTTGAATGAAGGACCAAAGTTTAGAATGAAGAATCAAAGTTTAGAATGAAGGACCAAAGTTTAGAATGAAGGACCAAAGTTTAGAATGAAGGACCAAAGTTTAGAATGAAGGACCAAAGTTTAGAATGAAGGACAAAAGTTTAGAATGAAGGACCAAAATTTGAATGAATGACAAAAATTTAGAATGAAGGACCAAAATTTGAATGAAGGACCAAAGTTTAGAATGAAGAATCAAAGTTTAGAATGAAGGACCAAAGTTTAGAATGAAGGACCAAAGTTTAGAATGAAGGACCAAAGTTTAGAATGAAGGACCAAATTGTCGAATGAAGGACTAAAGTTTAGAATGAAGGACAAAAGTTTAGAATGAAGGACCAAAATTTGAATGAATGACAAAAATTTAGAATGAAGGACCAAAATTTGAATGAAGGACCAAAGTTTAGAATGAAGAATCAAAGTTTAGAATGAAGGACCAAAGTTTAGAATGAAGGACCAAAGTTTAGAATGAAGGACCAAAGTTTAGAATGAAGGACCAAAGTTTAGAATGAAGGACCAAAGTTTAGAATGAAGGACTAAAGTTTAGAATGAAGGACCAAAGTTTAGAATGAAGGACCAAAGTTTAGAATGAAGGACCAAAGTTTAGAATGAAGGACTAAAGTTTAGAATGAAGGACCAAAGTTTAGAATGAAGGACCAAAGTTTAGAATGAAGGACCAAAGTTTAGAATGAAGGACCAAAGTTTAGAATGAGTTCTATATGTCTTACAACAGTGATGCCCAACCTAATTCGACCTTCGGGCCAATTTAATTTCCGACACTCGTGACGCGGGCCACGTGAACGAAAAGGTGCAAAAACCAAATGAAATGGATCTGAAACTATTTGATTTGAAACTCGTGGATCCAGTATTTCATTAATCAAAAGAATATTTGAAATTTAACTTTTTTTTCATGCGTCAGAAAATGGCTGCTTTTCTCTACTTAAAATATGAGCTATACTGTATGTAGCTTTACAACCGACTCATTTTCATTGCCTCACATCTCTAGACGTAGTTTTATTCGCGGCTCAAACCAAGAATGTCAGTCATATTTGTTTTATAATGCCGTCTTTATATTTTTTCTTTTTTTTAACAGCCACACTTCCTTGATGAAACAAATATGTTGGCAACAGTAAAGATCCGTTCACATTCCCTGGTAGATTCTACATTCAGAGTCCCATTTTATAAATGCACAAAAGTTAAAGGCCATGGTACCAATCCATTAGAGAAAAATTGAGGGCCCTAACGTAGGTAAAGATATATATTTTCAAGCTTTTAAAAAAAATTAGATGGGAGGGAGGGATTTTTTTAACACTTTGTGCAGACGTTTTGGCGGGCCGTTTAGAACCACGTCGTGGGCCGGATCTGGCCCGCGGGCCGTATTTTTGGCATCACTGTCTTACAAAATATATCTTTTTGGTAAACCGTAAACGAAATCTAATTTCTACTCTTGATCTGCACATAATAGGTTACACAACAAATGTAGACTATTTTCAGAGACTCTCTGTAACAGATTAGGTTATATAACAAATGTAGACTATTCTCAGAGACTGTCTCTATAACAGATTCATATTGATAGGAATTTGCTATCCAAATATATTGATGGAAGTCAGGAAAATTAATTGAAAAAATTGTCGAGCCAAATTCATCAAAGGAAGAATGTTCATTAGAATCAAGTTTACCAAAAGAAAAAAAGGTTATCAAAGGAAGAATGTTCATTAGAATCAAGTTTACCAAAAGAAAAAAAGGTTATCAAAGGAAGAATGTTCACTAGAATCAAGTTTACCAAAGGAAAAAAAGGTTATCAAAGGAAGAATGTTCACTAGAATCAAGTTTACCAAAGGAAAAAAAGGTTATCAAAGGAAGAATGTTCATTAGAATCAAGTTTACCAAAGGAAAAAAGGTTGTCAAAGGAAGAATGTTCATTAGAGTCAAGGCTGTCAAATAAAGAATGTCCATTAGAGTTAATGTTACCAAAAGAAGAATGTTTCATAGAGTCCAAGTTATCCAACAAAACAATGTTCTATGCTCTACAGTCTTTTTTTTTTTTCAGATTCAAACTTTAAAACACAATATAAAGCTTTTCTTCAAGTCCGTGCTGTATTTCACGTGGACATTCAGTCCTAGCTGCGACCTAGATATTTTGCCAAACCCAGAGCAAACATAGTCGTATTCTGCCGGTGGTTGGTTTCGGTTCTCTTTTCGCCGTCTACGTCTGTCCTTGGCAGTAGATTTGTTTTGGTCTCAAATGTGTATCCCGAGGCCTTAGTAAGACATCTTAAGCTGTCTCAAAAGCCTCCTGCTGCCAGGTGCTCTCTTCTGTTTCGGTTAAAGAAAGCTGGCGCCTAAAAGCTGGGCTTCAAAACTTTTTTCATTTGTGAGAGACAGCACTACATTGTAAAAAAATCCAAATATCTCAATATCTTGTAAGATACTTAACCTAAACAAATTAATACATGGCTTGATTTTTAAATTTTTTTTTTTTTACAGAGCATCATCAGCATGTCATAAATGAAATCGACAAGTTAACAAAATTAAATCAATTAACTCTTGGCCTGTTGATTCAGCTAATTCGATATGACCAATTAACAAATTGTCCAATTTGCTATAAAAAAAAATGATCGACCGATTTAGTCTAGTTAAGAGACGTATTTAAAATCAAAACTGTTAGGCGGGTCGTTGACACCATCGCTGCTTTTATTGCGCAGTCATCACTCGGCCAGATGCATAGTGAGACACAAACGCTGCTGTAGAAGTCCCCTGGTGGGACCATCAGGAGAACGTCAGGCCAGGTCAATGATTTGAAGGTTGAGGGCAATGAGATATAAGGGTGAGGCAGATAAGGCGAAGGTAGACTGGAGAGAGGCACAGCAGAACTGAACAAGTCCAGGCAACAGCATCAACAGCTGAGGAGGTAAGCTCATCTCGTTGAAACAATTGTTGTGATTTGTACCAACAAATGAATACGTTTAAAAAATTATTGTGATTAGTAAAAATAAATATGTTTCAACAATTCTTGTGATTTTTTACAAATTTTATAAAATACAGACTTTACTTTAAAAGAAGATGATCACGTCTTACGCGTGTCCCTAGGGCAATCTAGTCATGCATGTTAATCAATGATTTAAATGACAAATACATAAATATATTTAAACAATTATTGTGATCTATACACATAAATATGTTTTTATAAATCTTCTCGACTACTGATTTTTGTTTTTCTAAAGCGCTTGGCTTCAGGGGGTCCGAAAGGGGGGACTTTCCTTTTTTTTAAAAAATTGTTTGAACATCTTTTTTTTTTAAATTACTTCTCGTACTAAAATAATACTAATTCTAATTAAGATGATCAATTTTGTGTAAAACTTTTATTTTCAGTGTCAAAATGTCAAGGTCAATGGTATTCTTAGTGTTGTCTGCACTTATAACTTATGTCACAGCTCAAAGTAAGATCTTGATATGAATTTTAGAAGTTTGTTTCGTTTTTTTTTTAAATATTTAAGTTAATGTTTTTGTTATAGACTACTATAAGGATGATGAGGCTAAATGGTTTCACCACTCGGGCTCTTATCACAAAATGCGATTTCAGGTAGAAACTTGGATATTTTTTACTGTACAGTGTAAGACACAAATGATGTCCGTGAATTTGCCAAACACCTTAACTGCTAAATGATCTACCTGACCTCCAGCGCGGTACGAAAAGGGAGGGTCGCGCTAGCTAAAGGGAACTCTCATATTGGAGCCAGGAAAAAGTCAATTAGGATGAAATGGTGGACGACAGTTCCACTGTATGTAGTTCATTAAAAACTTTTTCCACCTTTGTCCTTAAAAATGTTCAGTGAAAAAATGGTGAACACAATATTTGAACTCTATTAAATCTTTAAATTAGTGTAAGAGATCTATATCGGTTCTCATTACTACGTTGACATCCGATAGGTGTCGCTTTAAAATCTCATTCACTTTAAAATGAATATATTAACTAAGAGTAAGCGTATTAAAAAAAAAGAACTCTCTTTCTTTCTAAGGTCAGCTGTGTAGCGGCAAATACTGTATCGTGGGTCAAGCTCAGTGTATCAATGACACTTGTGTCTGCAACAACCCACCCTACACCCACGGAGACGGCTACTTCAACTGTTACAGGAAAAGTAGGATCATTTTTTTGAAATCAGTTTTAATAAACTTAGATCTTGTTTTTACTTTTTTTTTGTTCTCTTTTTGTTTACATTGACCAAGTCACACGTCATTTAGTAGGCTTATTAAGGGGCTAAACATAAAACACAAAATATCTACTATAATTTCGTGTACGCGCAAGTTTTCTTTTTGTTTGGCACAAAAAGTGTCCTTCACCTTGTCATTTATTTTCAAAAGGCCAAATTGCTGCTGAAATTCTGAACGATCCAGTCCTGAATACTTTGGGCAACGAGTCGGCTTCCTTGACTGTTCCTTGTCGTATCTTGGTAGTGAACACGAAACAAGAGTTAAAACGTTACGTTGGCAAGCTCACCAACATTGGATTCTGTTATGTTCAGGTAACTTGGGATCAGTGCTAGGGTGGGTGGGTGGGTGGGGGGGGGGGTTCAAGTTTAAAAGTGTCCCCCGGACCCCAACTTCAGGGGTACCCCAAATGAATGTCCTATTTTTTACATTAAATATTACGACACTGCCATGTTATCTTGCTATTCACGTGGAGTCAAAAATACTAGACAGCATTGATCTAGAAGATGTTATAGAGGCTACCCAGAAAACAAGACTTGAGGCGATATGACTTGTGATTTTTCACTTGTGTATTATCTCGTCAACAAACAACGGTATTAATCATTAAAAGAGTCTTAATGATTTTTTTGTGTGTTAATTTTACTTGTATAATGTACCAATTGGAATTTAGACATATACTTATTAAGCACATTATCTCATGTCATGATGTCAAATGTTAAAATGCAGGGGCCCCTAAAAAGGTCAAGTCTCCCGGGCCCCCAAATCCCTAGCTACGCCACCACTTGTGAATCTTGTGATGTAGGATACTGTAAAGATATGTCATATGCCAGGCTCTATGTTACGTGGCCTACGAGACTAATCGATAAAGAAGGCCTGAAAACTGACCTGCGACGTCGCAACCTGTGGGAAGTTTAGACCAGTGTTTATGCCTTCTCACCACACGTAGTATTACTACAAGACATCTTTTTGTTTTGTTGTTGATGTGCTGAGAATTTTGTCTTTTTATGTACATGTCATTCGCTCCGGGCTATCGTCACGATAGTCCAGGGTTCAAACCTTACAAGACCTCATCCAATGCCATCGTGCATGAGGTTTCAGCTAGGTCGTAATGACCTTCATTTCGGAAGAAAATTCTGTAACGATCACATTTACACTTGCAAGTCACGTGATCTTGTCTGTAGGGAGGCGTGGGTGGAGAATTTAGAATTTTTAAACACAAAAATTGTTAATCTAAGAATAGACATTGCATCTGGACACAATTGTCGTCTAATTAATGACATAGGGGGTAGTTATGTCGGTTGAGTTAGGAAATATCCGATAAAAAAGTCCTTGGCAAAGTATTTCACTTATCTTTTGTGTTGAGTTATGATCCGTACTGATGCTAAATAATGGCCAACTTAATAATAAAAATTACTTTGTTCTAAAAATTTGATTCTGCAGTTCTGCTTTTTAAAATAAATTATTCATCAATACTTTTGTATTCCATCATTGTATGCAAATCATTGTTACTTTCGAGACATTATGATACTGTTGTTTTGAATTGAATATCCATGGGATTCCAGAAGGTTAAATCATATCTATTTTTATTTGGCAGGTACACAGTTTCCAGTCAAGGTCCCGTGGTAAATTTTATGTGTCTGGTTATGAAGTTGCCATCAAACTTGAATACGTTAATGGTACTGTAAAGAATGTATCCTCCATTGTCTTTGGACCCCAAGGGGGAGTAAGTAGCTATGCAATTTCTATCACATCTTCTGTGTCTAGTTGTCTACTTACGAACAAAACGGAAGCCTGTTGGTCGTGAGATTACTGGGCAGTTGAAAAGATAGTCTTAAGGTCCTATTAAGATGCTATGAGGGGGCTGAGTGGTGAAGTGCTTGACTTTCGAACCGGAAGGGGGGTTCTTGGGTTTGATTCTCGGTGAAAATTAGAATTTCGAATGTTGAAATTTTATAGGACGTTCTTGAATCCACTCAGCTTTGATTGGTACCTGATTTAGTTGGGAAAGCAAAGGCAACTGGTCTTTGTGCTGGCCACACGACACCGTCGTTAACCGTCGGACACAGTAACAGACGACCTTTACAGCATCTGCTCTAAAGATCGCAAGGTCTGAAAGGGGAACTTAACTTTTTTTTAAAGATGCAAGATGCTGTGATGACGTAGATGTGTTCATCCAGCTCTTGAAGAGTAGATCTAAGACCTATACCTAAACGAGACCTCTGTTTACACATGAGACCTGTACTCTGACCTGAGACCTGCACACCGTTTTGATACATGTACTTTGATTTCTTTAATCTTGTCAAAGTCACCAAGACTTTCTTTCAAATTTACTCACTTCAACATTAAACATTCACAAAACTCAGTATGTGCAAATTTGCCTCACTGTGCAATATGGCTATAGGATTGGGAGTTTATTTATTACATTTTATTTTAGATACCAATTTTTAGTTTGCGATATATGAATAAAATGTGGGTTTCATCGGAGAACTGCCTAATCTGGAAACCACTGCGCGATTCATCTCAAATATAGTATTACTGATCTGAACCCTCCGACATGTACAATGTGAACGAAGAAGAAGAAGAACTATTGCTTTTTCATTTTAAGATACATTATGTGTGGTTATGCAGGGGCGGGCCTTGCAGTTGCTGAATATTGCCATCCATAGGCCCTGCGTCTGAGATGTCCCGGTGAACCGGAGATTTTACCGTCGCTATCTGAGATGAACTCCAATTAGTGACAAGGCAGGGAGACCTAGGTCTCCCGTAGTGCCCTGGTAAGGAATTCTGCTGTTTGGCGTAGTGCCTCATAGCTTCCATACAAACATAGTGAACCACTGGATACGTCTTCCCGCAGCTCTTGCAAGACGTGCGCCACCGTCTCTTCTGATTCCCCGCAGTGTCGGCAACGGGCATCAAAATTTGGCCGGAACCGGGCGAAGTTCGCACCTATGGGGCAGTGTCCCGTACGCCACTGTGCTATTGTTGTTTGTTCCGACCTTTTTAGCCTCCACCACGGGTCCTCTCGACTCCCCTGGCAGTGTTGAAGTCATCCCAGGATTTTAACCATTTTTCATGTACCCACTCTCGTATAACTGTGGTAGCCTGTTGAAACGTACTTGGTGACTCGAAAGTGTGCACGGCCAGCGCTCCTTCTCGTGCTAGAGCATCAGCCACGGCATTGCCCCTCACGCCGCAGTGCGAGGGCACCCACTGCATAAAGATGACAGCTCCAATAAATAGGCGGATGTTATTTGCGGCGCCTAATGCCTCTTCCAATTTGGACTTTCCCCCTAAGCCAGCCATGGCTTGGAGGCAGGATTGGGAATCGGTAACCATTACAACGGTTGTCGCAACGTTTATCTTTTCGCGCATTTTTTTGAGCAGATAATTGAGTGTGTTGGTTATCGCCGTTAATTCTGCATTAAAGCTACATGCAGCGAGGCCGCATGTGCCTGACAGCATGTCTGGTTCGTGGTCTGGGTAACAGATATAGGCCCCATACCCAGCTCTGACGGGGTCCTTCATGACCGACCCGTCTGTGTAACAGTAAATGGCGTCGGCCGGGTAGGTCTTTAGTGTGTCTATTGCCATTTTTCTTAGTAAATCCGGGTGTGTGTGTCGTTTTGTGGCCCTCTCAAACCCGTGTATAGTAAAATTTATGGGAGGAATGGGCTGTCTCCTCCAGGGCGGGCACGTGCTTATCCGTCGGATTGGGACCCGGTCAGTGGAGAGGCCAGCTTGAGCTTTCAAATTTGACGCGCAGTGCATGAATGATGTCCGTTTTATCCTGTTTTTTACTCTCCACTGAGTGACTAATGTATGGGTCGGTAGCCCTGGTTCGCCCCTTTTGTAGCGTTCCAGGGCCGTTAGCACGGCGCGCTCTCTCTTCAGGCTGAGAGGAGCCACGTTGGACATGATTTCTGCAGCGGAAGTTGGGCTCGTTCTATAGGTGCCGCAAATGAATCTGAGAGCCTGGGCCTGTACACGGTCGAGTGATTCGAGAGCCGTCTTGCTTGCGCACACCTGTACGGGCAGGCTGTACTCGATTTGGGATCTGACAGCCCCTGCGTACAGTGTGCGAGCGTGTCAGCTCCTTGTTGAGGGCTATAGACGTGGCTGTCTTCTTTTCGGACTTGCTTATCGAAGCGAAATATTTATTAACCAAGTCGGCCATTTTTTGATCTTTTGCCACTCGATCCCCACTGGGTGACAATATTAGGGTGGCTGTACGCGACGAATCTTTGGCCTCAAGATTGCGAAGAAGACGCCAGGCTTTGGAAGTATCCCGAAGATCCAGCCCGGCACAGTGGTCCGCCCGTACACGTTGGGCCACCTCGCTGGCCTTCCGGCATAATGCGTTGAACTCCCTGCAGCATTCGGGGGTCCCCTTTTTTTGTGCTCTGCGCCTCGCCCGTTTCCTGACCCTGACTATTCGATCTAATTCTAGTGACCAGGCGGGTCTATGCCGTATGCCGGGATAGGTCCGCGGGATATACTTACTAGCCGCACCCAAAATCGCTGCAGTGATTTCGCCGTATTTGGTGTCGACTGTCCCTTCCTCCACCGCGATACCCGACAGGGCGGAGTCGACAGTGGCCCCATACGCTGGCCAGTCAGCCTTAGTGTAGCTCCATTTTTTGGGCCGTTAAGTGGCTACACCCCTGGCCTCTGAGAGGGCAATAGTGATTTCAATGGGCCTATGATCACTTCCAACATCCTCAAGCACATTAATTGTGGTTTTCCCCTCTAGGTCTGCGGAGATAAGAGTTAGGTCGAGACCCGTTGCCAGTGTGTAGGGGGGTTGTCGGGCTGTGTTTATTCTGTAGGCACAATAAGTTCGTAGTGTTGAGAATTTCTTGGACTTTTTGGCCCGAGGAGTCGGTTGCGTCATAGCCCCATGCAGGAGACTTGGCATTTAGGTCCCCAGCTAATAGAGTTTTAGTGAGAATATTCTTATTGCCGAGGTTAATGGCAGGTTCATGTTTTGGCGGGTTGTAACAATTAATGACCGTAGAAATTAGCTGGGCATCTACCACAAATTCTAAATGTAACATACCGCTTCTCCATTATTAAATAAACTGGTCAACTCCATCGAGTTTAGTTGAAAGGATTATTTTCTAGCTTTCTTTTACTTTACTATCAAAATGTTTCTGATAATACTAAGGCTTGTCTTCGAGTCCGAAGATTAAATGGGAGTACAGTATTTTATGTGGCTACGCAGCCTAGCTGAGATTTACATATTTTGTCACATCCAACGCAGACCAGCCACACGTCTGCCGGTGGTCGATTTAGAGTTGTTTTTAACCCGTCTATTTCTGTTTTCGGCAGTAGATTTCCTTTTGGTTTCGAATGTGTAGCCCGCTGCTGTTGCAAATAAACCTCCAGCTGTCTCATTCGAAAGTTGTGGCATAGGCCCCGCTCATTTCTAAGATGGGACAGTAAAATCTCTCATTTTCTATTTGAACGTAATCGAGCAGTCAATCATGCTATCATAAGGTATGACGTAGATCTATGTTTTATAACAACTGGTCCAGCACTAGAGACGGTCAAGCCAGTGAGCTTTGAGGTATGGTCCCTATTTACACTTCCATACCCTTTCGCCTCACATATTTCACTCGTCCGGGACCTCTTGTCCTGCTGAAGCCTCCTCTGGGTCTTAATCACAATGAGAGAGTTATTATAATGTATTTAGTACTTCACCTTCGCCTATCCCTTAGTTGGTCAGTCGGGGCACCACACAAGATTTGTCCCGCGCCTTTCTCCATTCCTCTCTCTTTTGGCTTGGGTAGAGCAGGCCCGTCCATCCTTTTATACTGTCTTCCCTGCGCTTTCTCTGTCAGCTTTTTCTTCTTTTCGTGGTACTGTTCACTGAAGAAAGGTCTTTGCGAGTACCGTAGACCTTGCTATACTAGATAACTTAATTTGATCTTTCTATTGATTTAGTGGTAGATAGTTTTTTATGGTGCTGTTATGAGTATAATAACAGAGTCGAAGAATATGTCCGTTTAGTATGTCCATAATACACTGAATGACTATACAACATATATCTCTAACATTTCGTGAACACATTCTTATGGACGAGTTACAAGCACATGTAAACATAAGAACGACAACCGATACAGTATCTAATTTTCATTACAGGTGCTCCAATTTTTTATAGAAAATATGTAAAGAGAATAGTAGAACTTCATTGTAGCAACTTTAATGTTCAATGTTTATTTCCCCAAGACTCCGTAGCTTAGATGTGAAACAACGCAATCACCCGAGGATCTATTGAGTCCACTCCGTTTGGTTTAACTTTTCTATATATATGAACTTTACCCATGTTATTGTGATATTGAAAAACATCTTCAATTCTATATTGATGTTGACAAACATCTCCCATTCTACTTTGATATGAACCCACTCTCAGGTCCAAGAGAACGGTACTGACAACGCTTTCCTGCCTGATGGACCCTACGCCAATGACAACGTGGACTACACTGACGCTGCCAACAACGTTCGCATCACACGTTACTACGACAGCAACAACGACCAGTACGTTTTTGAGGTAAAGGTTGTGAGCACGCTATCTTGGTAGGGTTGGGAAATCAACAAAACTCAAAAATTTTACTTGCAAACTAAATTTGTAAAATGGTAACTATGGATAAAAACAAATAACTAACATTTAAATTTCTAGATCTATAATTATGATCAAACAGATGATCTTTTATAGTAGGATTTTACAAAAATAAAGGGGAGGAGAGTCGATAACCGCAAATCTATGGGCGCAAGATCCAAGAATCAAGCTCATTTTATTCCAAAAATTAAATATCGTCTTCCTGCCTTTTCGTTCATTTTCACTTAATAATTAACTCGTTTAATATGTGCAATTGAATGACGCTACTGGTGTACAATGGACTGTAGTATGCATATTTGTTAGTAAGGAGCATCCCTTTTATCCCATTGATCTTGAGGAATGATTTTTCCTAATGGTCAGGGTGGAACGGGGGCTCTTCACCCCAATTACTGTTTCAATGTCCCACAATGGCAGCAACCCCGTCGTGTTATATACTAGCGCCCGACCTCCATTCCTAGATCCCGATTGCTACAAGCGGCCGCGCTACTTTCGGGGGAATGTCATCATATTTTAATTTTGCAACCGCCACAAAGCCTTGTATTGACCGCCACTCCAGCTAACGGGACACTGGTGACGGCCCTTGTGAAACAGCATGGCGGATTTATTGGACAGGTTCGTCAGGTTTCTTTCTAACTCAACAAGAGAGATATTTTTTAAAAAAAGCAATAAAGGTAATCCGACGCATGCAAAGTTCGCTATCCGTTGTTCGCCTTTCTGCGTTTCACTAACAGACGTTTCAACTAATGTGCCATAGGGATCTAGAATGACCTCGGGTGCTAACTATCAGCATTGATGAGTGAAGGCAGCAGACCATTGTCTAGTCAACAGGACATCCTGGTTCGCCATTTATCATCCTGGAGGGTATCGGTAGTAAACGTTTGAGAACCTCTGGGATACATCCAAGGGGAAATACTCTTTAATTATTGTGTTTTTGTTTGTTTAAGGCGGACGCCTGCGGTATTAGAGCCACATTGGTACCATACGACACAGTTTCAGGACTAAACAGAGTTAGAGTTCCAGGAGTCTCTGTGGCTATCAACTGCATACATCGTGAGTAGTATCCTCGATTGTGGTCATTTCTCTATTGATTTTATTGATACATTGATGAATTTTGAGATAAGTTACATAATTGCACTCCCTAAAAAAAGACCCACACTATCACTTTTTATCTTTTTAACTATCTAAATATAAACCATAGGCCTCTAAGCGAGCTAAATCATTCATTGCTAGTCAACTTAGCATGTCATATATAAGCTAATTTGCTAAATGATTATTGGTAAATGAGTTAAAAGAGTCTAATCCAAAATAGAAATTTAAAAGGCCTTTTTTTTAAAGGCTTCCAACATAGAAAGTTTATCACAATAAATGAAGTGAAAAATTGGACCTAAAATGGAACTCACTTCAAGGTTTTAAAAAAATAAGTAGATTGTATATTTGTTTAGTCTCATTGTAAGTTAGCGGAATGGCTACTTCATGACCATGATCTTAGCCACACATACGTCGAACTAAATGTTTTTCCTCCGGATAAGAAGGGCTAAGTAGACGCGGGAAAACACAGGAGCAGAAGGGCTAAGTAGACGCGGGAAAACACAGGAGCAGAAGGGCTAAGTAGACGCGGGAAAACACAGGAGCAGAAGGGCTAAGTAGACGCGGGAAAACGCAGGAGCAGAAAGGCTAAATAGACGCGGGAATACACAGGAGCAGAAGGGCTAAGTAGACGCGGGAAAACACAGGAGCAGAAGGGCTAAGTAGACGCGGGAATACACAGGAGCAGAAGGGCTAAGTAGACGCGGGAAAACACAGGAGCAGAAGGGCTAAGTAGACGCGGGAATACACAGGAGCAGAAGGGCTAAGTAGACGCGGGAAAGCGCAGGAGCAGAAGTGAACTCAAGGAAACAATGGAAAAAGAAATACATTTATTCTTTGCTGTGTTAGCATCAAAACTGATGTTACTGCTTGCCTCAGGCTCTGTATTGAGCAATTAAAATATCAGGACAGTTTCTTTTTAAATATGATGTTGATAAGACTTTTCTATTTTCTGGGTCACTATGTGGTTATGCTCTCATGCAATCGTATCTCCAGATCCCAAGTATTTTGACATCGCCAACAGTGTCGGAATCGTTCCCAAACACTCTGGAGGTTACACCCTACAAGACATACAGAGCCTTTACCCAGGCACCACTGTAGAGCAGGCTTTGTCAGTCTTTGCGTTCACGAGAAACACAACGCAAACACAGTAAGTAGTAACGTACTATACAAAGGTTTGGAAATCATGCATGTATTATGCAATATTAAGATGTATATACTTCAATAACCAATGACATAACACCGGTGTTAACTCTTTCAGTGCTGTGTGACTCTCAGCGAGTAACTTCGCTAGCGCTGGTCAGTGCGGCGTTACTCTCAGCGAGTAACCTGGTTTATAATATTTATTTCACTATCTGTTTTATGTTAAACTTTTTTATTTCTCTCTTTTTCATGTTCATGTCTATGTTTGGTAGTAAATTCGATGCAGTAAAAACACATTAAAAAAAAAAGAACATTATGTTAATGGTTCCTCTTTTTTAGTTTATTTCCCGGGACCCTAAAAATGTAAATAATACAATTTCATAGTGCTTTTTTTTCATGTTCTATGAAATCTGTAGCGACTAAATGTGTTTAGTATTGTGATTTTTTCAATATGTATGGTTTAAATGTTTAATTAAAAGGTTACATCTTTCAGTATTTCGATTTTTTTAATGAATTTTAAAAATATTTTCTTTTTCCGTGCTCAGTTTATAATTAATGAAAAAACACTTTTTCTTGAATAATTAATTTGATTTATTTTAATTTTGTATCCCAATCATATTCCTTTAAAATAAAATTAATTATGTTAGATTATTTAATAAAATAAAAATAGTAGCGTTAGTTTTAGTAAATCTACTCCAGGTGAAAATTTGTGTACAATCCGGAAAACTTCATTTTTTCGATCAAAATAATTCGCACTGATAAAAAATAAAATTAAACTATTGTAAATATTGTAATTGTAAGTATGCCAGGGATCATTGTGAAAAATAAACTGGCTAGTTATGTCACCAGGGGCGGACTGGCTATATGAGCAAACTGGCAAATGCCCAGTGGGCTGATACCAAATGGGCCGGTCTGGTCGCGACCAAAGAAAAAAATTATTTCAATGCAGACAACTTAAAAAAAAGGGACAGCAGCAACACACAAAGGCCCGAACACGTTTTTTTTTTTTTAATTCTTATTACAATTAATTTTGTTTGAAATTCAACAAGAATATAAAAAAAAAGCAACACTATACACTGTACGTATTATCATTTGCAAAACGTTAGACCGTACTTTCTGCTATGCACGAGCGGCATGGACTGCTTTGATGTCTTCGAGGTTGTGTTTGGCCTAATCATTTTGCTGTTTGGCATGGGCCTTTGATGGCACTCCCATTTTTTTGGCTTCTTCCCTCCCCCGTCTTTTAATGGTTCCAATGAAATTTAACCAAAAAGTGGGATGAGAGAGGTTAAGTTAGAAAACATTGAAATAACGCAGCAAAAAATTTAAAAAAAAGATAGGCGCGACATTTAGCTCTTTAACAATACTTAATAGAAATTAACTTTAACACATACACACAGCCGCGGAATTGTAAACCACCCAATTTATTCACAGCTCAATATGGGTATAATGCTCTACTTTCTGCGATTTGAAAAGAAAAAGCAAGTTTGTTTTTGTTTATTTTTGATAACATAGATCTAAACATACTACACTTAAAACTTACAAAAACATTATTTAATCTAGATTTAAATCAATTTTTATACTATTACAATTAATAGCAAACTAATGCTTAGTATGAAGTCATTAATGATGAAAATTATTACAATAATAACAATAATTTATATAGCGCTGTCACATCCGATATTTAATGAAAGGAAATGTATATTTTAAATAATTGGTCATGATATATTCATATACAAATCGCGTTTTTGAGAATGTACTAGGAGGCAGAAAGAGCTTTTCACATTAAGTAAGTGCATCTCTAACCGTTCTGCTTTCTCTTAATGGAATGGGTTGTCTGAGTCAGCCAGGAAAAGAAATGATTTAGAAGGCTAATTGCACTGTAGATACCTCAGAATATGCATTTTTAAAGCTTAAAATAACGGAAATAATGCTTGGTTCCGGGGCTTTACCCCGGACCACACTGGTGGGAGCTCGATGCGCTCCCCCGGACTCCCTACCTGTCCCTTGGCGGTGTGTACTGTCTTTCCACTATTTATAGGAAGAGAGTATTCTAGGGTAGAAAAAACGTTTGAAAGATTGAAAGATCAGAATGTAATGAAGATTAATTACATATACACACTAATATATATATATATATATATATATATATTTATATATATTGCAAAGTGGGGTAAAAATCCCTCCCCGAAAATATATGACATGCCATTTGTAGGCCGGTTTATATGGTAATGCCCAGGCCGATTTCGATACCAAGTCCGCCCCTGTATGTCTCAGCTTGGGAATGATTTTTTGAAACAGAAATGAATGAACATTAAAAAAATATAATAAAATGTTTAAAACATTCTATTAATAATAAAATTTTAAGGTAGAAATCAACAAATCTTGTATTAATTACACAAAGTTTGGGGTATGTTTCCTTTGCATCATCTATCCATTACACAACGTTTGGGGATATGTTAGCTAGGCCTCATCTATCCATTACACAAAGTTTGGGGATATGTTAGCTAGGCCCTATAGCTCTCTTTCATGCAAAACAAAAGTACATTTACAGAAAGACATTCGAATGTATGTACAATCTTTTACAAGTCATTGTGTCCTGACACTCACTGCTTGTACGTCTTGCTAAAAAACAAAGCTTTTATGTGTCGCGACGTTCATGCGCAATGGTCCTTGTGGTCCTTTCATGCTATGGTTACTACGCCACTGTTCAGAGTGGCACTTCTAATTCTATATTTTCTATGAAGCAAATTCATGTCTTCCAAGTTTCTCTTGCAAGCTTGGTGATTGCCGGATTACTGTTAGATTATTATAAAGCTTATATAAACTCACTCTGCCTCTCTGATAAAAAGTTTGTACACGTTATTTCTCCCACACCCAAATGACACAATCTCGGATCCAGATGAAATTTTGCACATTTATTTCTTGACAACACAAGAATCAATTTAAAAAAAAAACAAACAAACAACAAATTAACTAATTAATTTGTTTTTGGTATCTCGAACAAGGGAAAGAAATCGTACTTGACTGAACTGGTGGTATTAGCTGAATTAGTCCCCTTTATAGATCGTCGTCTGAGGTGTAGTGAACACAAATATAAAATAGAAACAATAGATAATTATACAATCTTCCTTGTTCATATACTCTTCGCTAGCAGAGTGGTTAGCATGTTGGCTTGAAAAGCCTCAGAGTTCGAATCCCCTTCGTTCACTTTTTAAAAAAAAAAATACATTAAAAAAAACGATCACCCTGACACTCCGTTCTTTCTCCCCCACCCCTTTTCAACTGGTCCAGACAAGTGACAGGATCAAAGCGTTTGAGAAAGCTAAAAACGTGAAATTGCGCTAAATAAAAACAACTGGTAAAAAATAATTCTAATCTCATAGATTTATTATTGTTAGTCTACCATCTATTACAAATTTAATTACATGACAGATCCAAACTAATTGATACACTTTATATAAGTTTTTTTTATTATTATTATTTCAAATTTCAAATAAATTCATAAATACTGACAAAGTGCTTAGTTGTATTACAAAGATTTAATGAACTTAAATTTGTATCTTTTTTTTGGTTTAAAATTGTGTGCTTATATTAAAAGAAAGATTTTTTTGTTTAGTAGAATAAGATGACTTGAAAGTAGAAATAAAATCCTATACACTGTCTTTGCAGGCCTTACGTTAGCACTGAATGCCCACTGGTCAAATCCTCTCTGCTAAGCTGTGACAGCACCAACCTGCCAGTGGCCGTGAAGAAATGCGAGTTTATTTTTAAGTCTCCCAAGTTCGTGGACTGCATCTCAGGCGCTGGCTCTTCTACATCGATTCCACTTCAGCTGTACAGGGCGTAAGTAACAAGAGATCTACCTTATCCCCCCTCCCTCCCGTTCTTTCTACATTCATAGGGGGGTGGGGCTACTTTAAAATTCGGCTCTCAATTTGGTGATGTCTTGACCTAAACACTTTTATAAAGGAGAAGTGTAAGCAGCAGTAATGTTGCCGATTCTTCTTCTTCTAGCCAGCTTTATTGCAGCTGAGCTGTGAGCTCTTTGCAGACTGTGCCAAAGAAAAAAAGTATGCTGTTTGAATGTTGCCGATAGAAAACAACAACTTGGAATTGATTTTTCTAGAAGATCTATTTCCACAGATTATAAATAGATGCTAATGAAGTTCCCATTAAAAAATTTCTGGGGACCCTCACTGAGTGCTATCCAGTAAACCCACAAGAGGTTACCAACTCTGATCTACTCTCAATCTCTCACCATTCACCTCGATCATCTGATAATATTTGCGAATCTCTCATGCATTTCATAAAATTTAATTTCTCCCAAATGTATACTGAGTTTAATTTTGTTTACATTGAGGCTGAGTTATATAATTTTATCGCTTTTTTTTAAAATCAGCAATAAGCTTTAATATACCCCTTGAGATGTTATAACAGTCACTGAGTGACTCTCTGACTTTGATGTAGCACGTAGTAAGCTTCCTATGTATCATTAGCAAGATTATACTTTTTATTTAAACTGTTTTATGTATTTTCTATACTTGTAATGAATGCACTTATGCAAAGAACGTTTAAACAACTAGCCGATTCACATACCTCAAAGATGCGCCTGTTAATGACAGTTATTTACACCCACCCCATTTTTTACCAGGTGTGTTGATAATTACTGCGGAGCAAGTAACCAGTGCGCCACCATCCAGGGCATCGTAGGGACATGCACTGTGAACACAGGTCCTCAGCTAACCACCCTGCTCGCCGAAGCTTGCCCTCCTTAAAAAAAAATGTTAAAGGGACGCTATCGACGACAAATGACCATTCAAATAAGTCAGCCGGAGCTACTTACCCTTATGTTGTCGTTGTTTTTCTTGCATAAGTCAAATAATAAATAAAAAATGTTTATTGTGTTAATGCTTTGAAAGTTTTATTCAAGTTGTTGCTTGTGTCTATTTTTAGATCTGGGATGATCTGGTTTTATAAAAATATTTTGTGGACTATTGGGCCATTCGGATGCAATCTTGTATTAGAGTACGGTAGTTACATTGTTAACAGAGGGTAGGAACATGGATACTTATAATATTTATTCTTTAGTTCTTTCCTTTTACATTCAGTGTCACAATGAACTTTAGAATAGTATTACTTCTTAGAGACAGTAACATACTCGAGGTCAAATGTCTCTCTATTTAAACACACTGAAGAAAAACAGGGCAGAATATATTTTGTTAGTTTAATATCTTCAAACTCAATTAAAGAAAACATTAATCCAGCCATGAACTAATTCACATAAAACATAAAAAAAAAGAGCTTGTATAAATTAAGCAATAACTTAATATTATTGTTAAATAAATGAAGGACATTGAAAATAGTGACCATCAATAACCACTGACCAATAAACAATGCCCCGATAGCCAGCTTTGCTTAGCTTTTATAGTCTCCTAAATGACTTATCTGGATTGTTACATAATTCTTGACCCTTAGTTAGAAATTTCTTTCAATCGATGATAAGCAAAGCAAAGCTGTTTACATAAATATCTTTTCAAGGCCTTCCAGATATTTCGGTCTGACACAAACCCACAATCAGGTGTTTATACATATACAATATGACCTATTAACCTGGTCAATTCCCCTTGCTTGGTAAGGGATAAGCGTTCGAGCGTGACGATTAGCAAGCTTCTATCCCCCATGCCAGCTTTTTGGCCCATGAAATCTGGAAAATGCATTGTTTAACATAAATGGGTGGAGTGCAATTCAGAGCTTAAAGAAGGAATTATTATCTTGTGTTATCAAGCAATTGTATTTTGCCTTAATTTAACCTCATTAGGTGGCATAGTAGCCAATCTGAAGCCCATGTGTAGCCATGCTAACGCGTAGATCATTTGTAGCTAAAATGTAGCCAGTGTAGAGCGGAATAAAAATAAAAACTTTTAATATTTACATTCTATTTAGACCTTAATAAAATAAAGTCAATTATGTAGACACATATATCACAGCCGATTGTTTGGTATCTTCGCTTTAGAAGTGTTATGGCCTCCTTCAGTCTTGTCACGACTATGGATCATCTCATAGAAATGAGATGAATGCCTGGACATTAGCTTTGGTCGGAACGAATGCAAGTGCCGATACAGTTTGGGATAAGCGGCAAGGCAGGCTATGCCAGGATGTAGCACTGTGTGCTGCAAGCTGCATAAGGGTCGCTCCTTATGTGATTTCTTGGGGTTGACTCCCGAAGACTTTCCCATGTTTTGGTGTCGCTGTATAGAAATAATTATTGCTACATCTTTGTAGCATGTACACAAGTGGTCAAGTCGTAAGACGATCTGTATCTATGTTATAACTCTGTTGCCACCGACCGCATTAATTCAAAATAAATAAAGAAAGAAAGAAAAGAAAAATTACAAAGAGAGTTTGTGTAATCACACAAACTCAGAGGCGGCCCCCAAAGGATCCGCCTATTTGCAAGGAATATTCAAGATACGATTTTGTTTTAGTTGTCTAATGAAATTTCAAAGATTCATTTGGCGTTTCTTTTAACTTAATCACAAACAAATTATTGATAAAGAGATTTTTATACTTTTTGGCAAGACAACTGCGTAAATATATAATATGTCAGAAGAGCATAAATAAAATAAAATAAAATAAAATAAATGAAAATAAATTTTAAAATTATCCGAGTCCAAATGAAACCGAGTGTTTGCAGTTTCATCAAAAAATGTGAATTGGTAATGAGAAAGGCGGGATAACATGGCGTCACGGACCGAATATGGCCCGCGGTCCTCAGTTTATACATCAATGAAATTTAAGCCCAGTATGTCCTAAAAAAACTAATTTACTTTTTCTGTCTGCTTCATTTATTATTTCAATATAAATGCGTGCAATAAAAAAAAGACCCAACAATGTATCTATGAAATCAATAACTGGATGACCTAAACAGAAATCTAATCCAAATCAATATATAAGTAACAGCAGCCTTTAACCCTTTGTGCCCGGGGATTGGTGACCCCTCTCATTGTTTTTTTCGTTTATAAGCCAACAGCTACATTTTTAAGATGTTCTAAGTACCCCAACCTCCTGATAATAAAAATATCAACTTTGCAATAAACTTTTTTCCTTCTTGATTAGACACATGTTTTCAATATAGACATTTCCTATCGAGTATCATTGAAATCAATTTGAGAAACACTGCAGACATTTTATGAGAAGGACAGGTATATAATTTAGCTTACTAATAAGAAGTCATGTATGTATATATTAGACAGAGAGAGAGAGAGACAGAGAGAGAGAGAGAGAGAGGACAAAGTGAAAGTAAGAAAAAGATAGATAAAAAAAGGGAAATGAGATTGAGAAAAAAGAGAGTGTGTGACTGTGTGTGAGAGTGAGAAGACAGAGAGAATTAGAGATGGTGAGAAAGAATGAGAAAAATAGAGAGAAAGAGTGAATGAGAAATAGTGTGAGGGAGAAGGAAGGAGAAAGAAAGATAACCTGCAAGAAAGAGAGAAAGGTTGGTCTATCAATAACATGAACTGCCAGCTTCAATACTTAGGTCACTACAGCGGTATAACATCACTGACCTATGTGCGCAAATAACTAAAGTAGTGTAGAATTTACCCGCAAGACCTGCAGTTTGATACATATCAAAATATGACTACTTCCTTTCAATATATCACTAAAAACTCGCACTATATCCCTAAAAAACTCTCAGTAGATTACTAAAAACTCTCGATATATCTATATCGCTACATCCTATCACCCATGAAGAAAAAAAATCTAGGAAATACAAAAAAGGCAATAGCAATGAGTAACAAAATGATTATTGCTCTCGGTTGCTTCCTTTTGTACCACTCCATCCAGATCGCGAGGAAGCTGCGAAAAATATGTTTCATCACAATAGTCATTTATTGTCATTTATTTTATTCCTACATATCAGTGTAGACGTTTTTAGATCTATTAACAGTTTGGTTCATATTTATTAAAACAAATCTGTTATGCTCGTACCTTGCTTAGGGCGCTATGGTCCAATCTGCCATGCTCATAGCTTGCTTAGGGCCCTATGGTCCAATCTGTCATGCTCATAGCTTGCTTAGGACGCTATGGTCCAATCTGTCATGCTCATAGCTATGGTCTAATTTCTTTTGTAGACGATTGAGAGGAGGAGTAGGGGTTATCAGGGAGAAGATTTCCTTGCTGCATATCGGTGCTCAGCAAACACAGAATGGGGATTCAAACTCTAGCCTCTTTGATAAGTAGCCAAGCGGCTATTTCCACTTAAATACACATCCCAGATCACATCATTTTAATCTACTTCACATTTCTATAAACTTATTTCCCCTTTATAGATTTTCATTCGAGTGAAGCTCAAATTACTTGGTTATCATGGGGGACATTTTAATGTTAATCTACCAGCTAGACGACAGCGTTGCAATCAAGAACAATGAAAAATCAATTAATGCAACAGGGGCGATATTTTCAAGTTATGACTGGTTTACTACATCGTAAACAGGTGAGAACTGACGATCCACTCAGCTAACGAAGCTGTGATGGACGTTGATGGCTCGTTGTTCTTTGACAATCAAATAAAATCTAATCAATGACCTAAACACACACACACAAACAAGATACAAATAAAACAGTGTTTTAGTACAATTTAAGCCGAGATGTTCGCGTTCTTGGTCTAACCTGACCGACATTTTTTTAAATGTCTGTATTGGGCATTTAAAATTGTTCAATAAGTCTATGTATGGACAGAGCTGATGTAGGTTATAGTTAGGTCACTTGGAGTTACCAGGTCAACTGGGATCATATTAAGTACGAAAAAGACATTGGATGAAAATATTTTTTTCTTTAAAAGCGTGACTCACTCCGTCTGTCTGTCTGGTACAAATCTTGTACACTTTTTTTTCACCCAGTACACTTCTCGTATCAAATGGAAACTTGGTACAATTATTCATTGTCGAAGACATCACATGAAACAATTTAAAAAAAATAGTTAATCAATTAGTGGCAATTAATTAGTTTTGTTTTATAGAAAAGGGAAATAAATCTTGCGGTATTGATAGATTATGGCAGTAATTGAGCAGTTCTTTTTTTTATATAGTATTGTTGTTGTTTTTTTTAAAGTGGGCTCTGGGGAGGTTGATGTAACTTTACAGGCTGTGGGGAGGCTGATGTAACTTTACAGGCTGTGGGGAGACTGATGTAACTTTACAAGCTATTTTTGTTGCCAGTGGTTGACGAGAATGTTTTGTTGCTGGTATAACCTTCCTCAATTAATGGCAGTGTCACACTGGTTTATCTACTTAGACTTTGGTCTTCCCTGCATTCGGTGCATTGGGCGAACCTCTCTCTCCACAGTGATCTGTTATACGCGACTTAGGGTTAAAAAAGCTGATGCCTTCGGATTTTAGGCCCTTCTAAGAAGTAGGTGTGACGCCATGTTAGACGTGGACTGCTTTGTTTTTGTTATCCTCGTTTTGGCTTTTCATGATAAGTTTTTTGGTCAACGTGCTTCTCGATGTGTCTGTCCCTCAGATTGTGAAACGGCCGTTCTTTGGTCATATCACTTAGGGGGGCGAGATCGGTATGTTATTCCTGGGCTCCTTCTCAGGAGCCACGTTTAGCCTCTGTTTAACCTTAATGGATGTCTTCCACGTCTCGCTAACGTAGGTGGTTGTTGATGATGGTATCGAGGAGGTGGATCATGGTCTCCAGGCTATATATAATTGTTTGCCCAGTTAAGCAGTAGCTTTTGAAAGAAGTCTAGTTCTTTTCCAATCCAGCACGCAACATTGTTAACAGTAACGCTGCCTAAACGGCTAAGGTTTTTTTTTTACAGTTTGTCTGGTAAAAAGTTTGAACATATTTTTTTTCTCCCATTTCTCATTCTCGGATGAAGTAAAAACTCTGCAGTATCATTCATTGAACCGGGCAAGACACGAATCAATAAAAAAAAATTGAAGTAATTAATTAATACATTGTTAATGATAAATTATTTTGTTTGATTTTGAAATAAGGGGAATAAATGCTACTTAATGAGAGATGTGGACATGCATATAGATTTAGTCCCATGGGCGTAGCCAGGTTTTTTTTTCGGGAGGGGGGGGGGGTTGGGGGGGATTTTTTTCGCCCCCCCCCCCCACTCGAAAAAAAAAATGTTTGTATGGATGGATGTGTGTGTGTGTACATAATTAATCTCTATTACATTCTAACCCTTCTTTCTTTTAGAAGACGTTTATTGTGCCCAAGAATAGGTTCTTCCTGGAATTAGTAAAAAATTGTAGACTCCTCGCCCTTGCCAGCAATGGGTCTTGGGGAGCGCCGAGAGCTCCCCCAGCGCGGGGCGGAGCCCCGCCGCCAAGCACTATTTCTGGTATTGAAAGCCAACTAAATGGATATTCTGAGGTACCTACAGTGCATTGTTTTGCTATTAAAAAGTTTTATTTCAAAAACCTAATGTGCTATTCTTACTGACTTAGACCCTCCCGAGCCGTTCGACGCATTTGCTGGCAAGCTGTTTCCACAAAAATCTGTCACTGGCAATGTCCGAAGCCTCTTGCCACCTGCTCTGAGGACCTCCATGAAAGTGTGGCACCAAGTTGTACTAGGATGTCATCGCAACTCTTATTATACCTAATTCATTTTGTCGGAGAACATGTCCCGCAAAACCTCATGCGACGCTCTGTCACAACCTTACTAAGGGGTCGACTACCATTTCGGCATAGGATTTCCTTGATTTAGACCCGATCTCTATAACTGACTCCTAAAATCCGTCTTAGCCATCTTTGTAGATCCACATTTAGTGCTTTTCAATTTCAATCCACTTTATTAATGGAGCCCAGCCACTCGTAGACGTGTAACTTCTCTTGACTACGATATTGGAATTAGGTGACTATTTTGCTTTAGATGTTATATCGAAAAGGGAAGTTTTATATAAAATATATCTGGCGTTGTTATTTTTTAAATTCAAAACCACATTTAGCTACGGTCATAGAATTTGGTGACTGTCGTTTGCTTTAGAAATAATATTGAAGTGAGAGGCTTTCAACCTTAAAACGCTTTGAAAGGGGATTTTAAACTCAAAACTATCTTAAGGGGTTTTAAACTTTTCAAAACACATCTGGAGGAGAGGGGTTGAAACTCAAAACCGCCCATTGGCTTCGCTACTCTCAAAGAATTTTAGTGTGTAGTTTGCTTTTTTTTTATATTGAAGAGGTATTTTTTTAGCATCAAACCCCTCTGAAGGGAAATTTAAACTCAAAACACCCAATAGGCTTGGCTACGCTCATAGCATTTTGATTGCGAAATTTGTTTTTTTTTAATTTTGAAGATTTATTTTTTAGCTTCAAACCCTGCTGGCGGGGGATTTGAACTAAAAACCCCTTTGGCTACGCTCATACAATTTTAAGTGTGTAATTTGTTTGTTTTTTATATTGAAGAGGGGTTTATCGTAAATTTTGGAGAGGGGTTTAAAATCAAAATCTTCCTTAGATGTGCTCTTGGAATTTTCGGATTGTCGTTTGCATTTTTTTTGTTTTAAAGAAGAGGGGGATTTAAATGCAAAACCCCCTGGTAGGGGGTTTCAAACTCAAAACCTCCTGGTAGGGGGTTTCAAAGTTAAAACCTCCTGGTAGGTGGTTTCAAACTCAAAACCCCTAGTAGGGAGTTTCAAACTCAAAACCCCTGGTAGGGGGTTTTAAACTCAAAACGTCTGGTAGGGGTTTTCAAACTCAAAATCCCCTGGTAGGGGGTTTTCAAACTCAAAACCCCCTGGTAAGGGATTTAAAACTTAAAACCCCCTGGTATGGGGTTTCAAACTCAAAACCCCTTGGTAGGGGTTTCAAACTCAAAACCCCTCCAAACCCCCTGGTATGGGGTTTCCAACTCAAAACCCCCTGGTAGGGGTTTTAAACTCAAAATCCCCTTAGCTGTGCTAGGGCAAGTGATGGTTTAGTATTAAAATTTCACCTAAAATAAAAACAAAATTTAAGCAAAGATCAGTCACTAAACTACGAAAACGCCCCACCCCCCGCAGGGGGGGATTTTCATTTCAAGGGGGGGGGGGGTTTGAAACCCAACCCCCCCCCCCCCCCAGCTACGCCCATGTTTAGTCCACTTATAACGTTTTGGCACATTTTTTTTTCCAACTTCCCATTCTCGGATCAAGTTGAAATCTTCAAAATAATTTGAAAAGGATACACGAATCAATCCTAAAATTAACCAATCTGTCAATAATTTAATAGTAATTGATTAATTTTGTTTTATATAGTAGAAAGGGAGCTTAGTCCTGTAATTTTCAGATAAATGGTTGCAATTAGAGTTGCTATGTGTGGACTATGTTTTTTTTTTTTTAGCGGCCCCCGAAAAGGGAAAAGACGCTATTACTTTTGTGTGGTCTCTCCGTCCGTCCGTCCCGTTTAGATCTCGTAAAGTAGAAAAGATATTGAAAATCCGACATCATGATATTTTAGACCATTCAAAGTTCTGATGCAACGGCTACTTTTTCTTTTCTGAAAGCGAAAAATTTATTTTTTAAAATTAACTATGCAAGCATTTTTTTCATAAAATTACACCATTTCTTACAACTAATCACTATTAATAGTAACACACACGGGAGGCTAGTTAGTAAAGGAGATGACTTTTTACCATATTTTAAACAAATTTATGCAAACGGTTTTAGATTTATTGTCAAAATTTTTTTTCTTACAAATGTATTGCGAAGTCAGTAGGTTGTACCATACCACCTATAACATTTACAAAAGAGTGTTTACTTTTTGTTGTTTTTTTTAAGAAAAAAAATCTAATATGCATAAAAGTGGAACATAATTTAAAGGACAATTAATAAGTAGTTTTTCATATTATCGCGTGAACTGCATAGACATACTGTACGTATGCAACTTTTTTTTCCTCAGGGTTGTGCCCCAAAGCCTGGTATAGCCGCACCCGGGCTTTGCTGCTCTGCCTCATCGTGGCGCCCGGGTGGAAACGGTCGTGTGAGGAAACGACTAGCCCAAAGGGTAGCGAAACTAGGCTTCCGTGGGAGTGTATAAGAGGGTGCGAGAGCATCTCCATTGCACTTTGCTGGGATGTAAAAAAGCTCCCGCAGCGATCTGTCAACGTCCAGGCGCCGTCCCTCAAGGGGCCGTTACATAAATGGCGTGTCCCGCACGGTTAGCCTGGTATAGTATACGAATACGACGAGGGTCCCAGTGGTGCGGCCTTCGGTCGCGTCTCTAGTCCGCGAGTCCGGAGTGCCCATGTCCATTGGAAGTGAACGAAAAACAAACTCTAAGTTTAACCCCGAGTCTCATCACCCCGTCGTACAGGACAGCGGGAAGGAGGAACTCGCTGTCCAATTCAGACTGTTGGAAGGGAACTTTTGTTCGCTTTTGCTGGCCTTAATGTTCCAAGTGCACGCACAACACTACTAGACAATTTATGATTCAATAGCCGCAAGGCTGTAGGGACTTGAATTTTTTTTTCCTAGGTGGGTTGCCAACCAAGATTAACAAGCCCCTCCAGCCAGAAATTAATTTGCTCGCCTTTGCCCTTTTTTCCTGTCAGTAATAACGATTCCACCGGGCTCAATATCAGAAACTAACGTGAAGGCCAGAGGTTGTCAGATGCTAGTTGAGACGCATGCCATTGGAAAATTTTAGAGGTAATGGTGCGCTTACAACCATGACCACTTCCGGTGATAACAACCTTGGGGAACCTAAAAGACAGATACTTATTATTAATTATACTCTGGTGCCTCTAATCTCTGGGAGAAAGGAGGAAAAGAGAGGATATGTGTTAGAAAAATAGTTAAGTCAAGAATTGTGTGTATGTGAGAGAGAGAGAGAGAGAGAGAAAGAGAGAGAGAGAGAGAGAGAGCAAAACGAAAGAAAGGGATACGTGTAAACACATATATATATAGACCAGTGAAATGTTGTTGTTTTTTAATGATAATGAAAAAAAATTATCTTGATTGGTTCAATGATGAAAAAAAATCGAATTAAAAACAGACCAACATTTTTTTTTGGTCAATTTAAGATATCAAGTTCTAATCATCATCCGAGAGTTCGTAGTATCAAACACCTGGTGTCTTTTATAGTAGGTCTACAGTTAAAAAAATACTTATTATATAAACTGTTATCACTCTCCTGTTGGATGGGACACTTTCTTGACATTCTCAGGTAAGATCAAACGTCTCTCTTGCTTATAAGATTGATAACAATAGTGATGATATTTTCACTTTTTTGTTTGAACTCACCGAGTATTGCTAAATCTGGCCAATTAGTTTAGAAACAACAGAATGAGGTCAGAGAAAAGACAAACTGAAACACATTTATATTTATCAACATTGGAGCTAAATTAAATTTTTTAATGTCATGTAAGTTGAGCTGTAAAAAAAAGTAGATCTAAATGTGCATTGTGTAGATTTTAATGTTATGTTGCTTTTCTTTTTGGCACCCACAAAATGTATAGTTTTAATATGACATTAAGCATTTTCAAAAAGTCGTTAGAGAATTTACACAGATTGTTCGGACGAAATTAAAATAGACATTAATTTGTTTTGAAACACTGTGGTATGTGACCAATGACCATAGCCTTTAGAAATATATACGGTGATCTAACAGAAGGCAGGTTTAGGTTTACAAGCATTCAAACGCGACATGAAGCTCTTCAAATTCGACACTAACAATTGGTAAAAAGTGACACTGGATAGATCCACATGGAGAGTGAATATAAGGGTCCCGTATTGCAGATGCCATGTACAACAGTAGTAGAAAGAAGGGTGAAAATGCAACGGCGCCTGGTGATTTATGCAGATATGCAGTAGTTTTTGACAATAACAACCATCGCGCAATTTATTTCTTAATAGAAAAAAAAATAAGATGAAAATAAAAAAAAATGTTATATGACTTTTTTTTTCAATAACATGTCCTTTAATTGGTTCAGACATTTCAAACTATTTCATGACGACTGGACATGGCCAGGAAAATGTCAGCAAGACTGCTGAATGTAGTTGTCCTCTTTGTTTTGGTTGGTCAAGTCTGTTATGCAGGTCAGAATTACTATTTCTAAATATTTTCCATCCCTACGCGTATTAATTTATTTTTTTTGCAGAGAAGAAAAAACAGATTAACTAATTTTAAAGTCATTAAGATTGTAATTGCATATTTCTAAAAGAAAAATCTTATAGCCAAGTAGTAAAGTCCACCAATGACGGGTTATAAATTAGATTTTTGTTGAGTATTTGGAGTTCCTAATAAAGAAAGTGTTAATAATCGAAGTAGCCTATTTTAAAAGTATTACGGTAATTTTTAGTGCACGTTTTAGAACTGTGAAATCAAAGTTCTAAAAGCTCATTCGCGTGTAGCATAAACTCATGACAATACCTCTATTCAACTCAATCATTCATGGAACTTACACCCAGGAACCTGGACAGCGGATCTCAAAAACAACTCAAACGATTTTTAAATAAATTTAACAGTTGATGTATCTCTCCAAGAAAACAGTGATTTTTTTAATACAGCGTCTTTAACATTGTTTGCTTTGTTAATTTTTTAAAAATATATATAATTTTTCTTTTTTTTTTTATTTCTTTATATTTCCCTTTATTGTCTTAACATTTCCCAATATCGCCTACTCTGACTTTTCTTTGTTACTGTAATTCATTGCATAATTAATGGAATAAGTTTTAATATGTTAAAAATCAAAAATTTTAAAATGATTCACACATTGATCACCATTTGACATTAAAAAAAAACTAAACGTTATTATACAATTTTTTTAAGGCCTTAATCAGATTGAGTCAAGGTTGGAACAAGCTGACTAGGAAAACATTATTTGGGTTTAGAACTTATCTTAATCGTGACTCTTATACTGAAAAATTTCGTTTGAATTCTAACTTTTCCAAAGCAAAGTCTTTCTTTAAAAAAAAAAAGATATATTCATGTGAAATTACATAAACTCTGTCTGGAAAGAGGAGGGGCTCCTTTTTATAATGTCGTTAATGATTGCATTTGGCGTTTAAGAATAGGGATGGGGTGACTCGATATAAGAATTTAATTTATAGCATATATAAATTATATTAGTGACAGATTTTTTAAAATTTTGTACTTTCTTAACTATAATACAACAAGAAAAAGTATTGGTTTGTCCGATGGTGGAAAGGCGATTGCTTGTATCGCCTCTCCCACCTGGTACAACCCTTTTTCCTTTTATATTTACTAATGATAAAATTTGAGATTAGATTGTGGTACGACATAATATACAAATGGGTTCACATATCAATACGTAGATATATTATATTGATATTCAACTAATTTTGTTCACAAACTATGATGTCTCCATAAAAATAGAACCGCCCCCCTACTCAAAGGACTAGAGTGGGGAGGGCAGTACATGCAATCACCCCCTTACCCCACCGAATAGGCCAAGATACCAGAAGGGGAGCGACATAATATAAAATTTATATATTAATTCATCTAATTTTGTTCACAAACTATGATTGCTCCATAAAAGTAGGACCGCCCCCCCCCCACTCTAAGGGTTTAGGTGGGAAAGGCAGTAGAGGTATTCGCCCCTTCCCCCAATCGGCCAACAGGGGAACGACATAATATAAAGATCGGTTGTTTAAAATATCAATAACAAGTTTTAATTATATAGATATTTAATTGATTCTGTTAGCAAGCTGTGATTTCTACAAATAAATTGGACCGCCCCCCCCTTGGGTCCCTAAATCCTTAGCTACGCCACTGGTTTCACTGGTGACGTGCTTATGTATGAAAAACTCTAAACATTGAATCTTCAACTAACTGATTACAGAGGAGGTTTGCCATCCACACTATTGTATATCTGGACGGGCCCAGTGCTTCTATAACTCGACATGTGAGTGCAACAACCCACCTTACTCATGGGGACACGGAGACTTCGCCTGCTACCAGAGCAGTAAGTTGTATACTTTGACTTACATGTGCACATACTTAGAAGTAAATCTTGCTGCACATAACTCTTGTTGCTGTTGCACATAACTCTTGCTGCATATAACTCTTGCTGCACGATATCTATTGTGAATGTGACCGCCCCCACACAAAGGCTATACAAAATCTTTGTCTTGATTAGAATATTTACAAAATTATGAAAAATAGAATATAAATGTTTTATTTACTATGTCTATATTATTAGAACCTAAAGAAGGGAGATTATAAAAAAAAAGAGTTACATTAGTAATTAATCTACGTGTTTATGTTTAGGCCTAAAATATAAACACTTTCTTCAATTATCTTTCTCGGCTTTATCCTACCAGCTTTAAAAGTGAAGTTAAAAAGTCAAGTTAAAAAGTCAAGTTAAAAAGTCAAGTTAAAAAGTCAAGTTAAAAAGTCAAGTTAAAAACATTTTTGATGCTTTTGCTTTTATTTATAAAAAAAAAATAGGGATGCAATTCTTCCTTTCCAAAATTGCGCATTCATGCTTTACATCTGATAAGTTGAATGACCAAGAGCGCAGAAAGACGCCACCTTTCAAGTCCGTGTTTAAATGTATACTTAGAATTACAACTTAGAATTAATTCATGGGAGCTTCGACTTTGTTATGTCCACAGACCAGTGGGCAGCGGAATTAAAAAATGACCCTGTACTGACCACATTCAACAATGAGAGTGTCAAGTTCCATGACCCGTGTCGCTTCCTGTTCACGTCTGTCAAGCTGGAACTGAAGCAAAGGACTGGAGTCATGATTGGATTCTGTTATTTTAATGTAAGATTGTCATATTTATTCACTGGCATACCGAGGAGGGTGTGAGACGCCCAGGGCATCAAAACGTGAGGGCAATCCCCAGTATTCCCTTCCCATCTCCCAATAGTGTATGAAATACAGCGTAAGAAAACACCAGCAAGGGAAACAAAACTTATTTTTAATGTAAACGAAGAAATCGAAAATTTAATCTGTTATTACGTACCTTGTGCCTAGAGCAAATAAGCAATCGCAACCGTAATAAACTAGCGCTTTGATACACATTGTGGCGCCCCTTACACTCCTGCGCCTCGGGCGGCCTCCTTCTCCTCTCGGTACGCCACTGCCTTCATTTAGTGAGCACTCAGTATGTGGAGTCAATTACATGCGTATACATACTTTGCCTGGACTAGAAGACAATGAAAAGGAACAAGGATATTTATTCCATTAAGTCAGTTGATAGAACACAGTAAACAACACTTACGTTCTACAGCTCAAGCCTGTCAATAAGTAAAATATTAATGGTGAAATTCTTCGCATTACCAGATTACTATTCCCTGCAATGCTTCATTTAATATAAATCTTCTAAGCTGATTTTCATAAGCAAATTTCCTAACCGAAATACAGCAGCTCAAACAATTGCAGAAATAAATATTTCAATAAATCTCTTCTCCCGCATTCTCACAAATTTACATTACCCCCCCCCCCCCCAAAAGGGTGATGACACAGGAGCCCAATAGTCGTATAAATACCTCGATCATCTATAAATCTAGGTTTCATGATATAGATCAGGTTAAGTGCATTTAAGCATTTTAATACTTTTTAACAACGTATTATGACTAGGCCTGCATTGTATAAGTATTTTTATATGGTCGACCACATCAGAGTAGCCTTGTTTAAAGCTCTTTTACAGCACCCTTAGCGTTTATTCCAGTGTGATTTTTGTATTCTAGGTTCACGCCTTTAACCGAAGAATTAAAGGTAAGATTGTAGTGGATGGCATCGAGATTGCAGCCAAGTTTGAACTTGGCTATCAGAACATCAAAACTTTGTCTATCGTCACGTATGGTCAAGCCGGAAACGTGAGTACTGTGGGAAAAGTATAGGCAATTTAACTTTGTGTTTCTTTAGTGTTGTTTGCAAATAAAAATAAAATAATAATACAATTTTTAAAAATGTGGTGAGAGGTAGTCTAGAAATTAACTCCTGCTAATAAAAAAAATCTTGGTAGCTGTCCTCCAGAAATGTTCACCTTATTTCTTAGCGCAGGTCGTTTGCCATTGTACGTTTAAGAGCTGTGTTTTTTTGGTGTCTTTTAAATTCTATTTTTCGAATCCTACGTCGCACTTGAAAAAGTCGCTTACTGATCAAACCTAGGTAAACCACATCTAACAACACTTTTCTTGACGGTTCTTCCATACAATTATTGGTGCGAATGAGGCTACAACTAATGGGACAAGCAAAAGAAAAAAAGATTACTTTTTTGAAAACAAAGCTTATCTTAGGTAAAAAAACAAACAAACCGCTAATTACGCTATTTATCTGAAAATGACAGTGTTAGCTCCCTTTCTGACATACAAAACACAATTAATTAGTACTAATTGATTAACTAATTAGTTAATATTTATTTTGGATTGATTCTTGTATTGTCTTTGACTATGAATAATTATGCAAAATTTTAACTTGATATGAGAATGGGAAGTGGGAGGAAAAAAACAACAGACATTGTATCACATAATAGAGGGGATGAAATCCATATATAGGCTACATCCATATCTCTTATTAAGTAGCAGTTATTCCCCTTGTTTTAATATCAAATAAAATAATGAATCAACAATAATGCATGATTTGATGCTAGGGTTAACAAAGGCGCACTCTACGATATGCTGTAGTCAAAGCCATGTTGCTTTTAAGCCCAGGTGCATCCGAAAGCTAGATGTATCCTAGGCCTTGGTGTATTCTATGCCTAAAAGTATTCTAAGCTATGGTGCTTTAGACTGGGGGGTGTTTCAACTAATGATACCTGACCTTTTTTTTTACTTGACCAAAAGGTGACGCTGGGTGGCACAGATGATATCTTTAGCGATGGTGGACATTACAAACATGAACTGAGCCATGGACCGGTCATTTACTCAGACCCCGCTCACAACATCTATGTGAAAAGATTCTACAATCCAGACAATAGACAGTATGTCTTTGAGGTGAGAGTGCCCAGTGTCGAGCACAGCAATAGTTTTAAGCTTCATAAACATAAGCTTTTCCCTGAAACCCATTGTGCATGTTCTTCTCCATTTAATTATAGGCTTTTGAAAAATTGATTTTTTTAAAATTAAAATTAATAAAGAAATATAGTGTGTTCTTGACTTTCAAGGGGGTGTGTTCCGAGAAATTGAAATTTCCGCGGAATTTAATATCATATATGTACAGTAATTTGGATACAAACACAAGATATCCCCTAACACTTTCATCTCCTAAATAACAATTCCCTATTCCCTTGACAACCTTTACATGCCAACTGTTTCTGAAGTCTCGACCTGTGACGAGGTATCGAGCTATTGGCCTACACAAGTTGCGACCGCAGGTCAGTGTCGAGGCCTACTCGGTCTCGATTGAACCTGTTAATGTGCTATACGGTTATTTCGGTAAATCAGCATCCAGACAGTTTGACGATGACGTATTTTTTTTTTTTCAATAGGGTACCGTGCATAAACATTGGGGTGCTGTGGGAAAACCCTCGGGAGTATTTTTTTTTTCATTATTTATTTTGAAAAGCCGTGGTATAGCCCTTCCTCAAAAGTCGAGTATGCGAAAGTCAAAGGACAACTGGATCTTCTATCGCACACTTTGCACTTATAGAACATCAATTTAGCATTCGGAACGCGCATCGGGAAGAAGATACATAATATTAGTAGATCTAGAAGTACAAAGCGACAAGCCAGGAAAGTTCCGTGACTGAATCCATCTGTGACCATCTAAGCAACTATTTGGTTATTGCAAGTGGTTCTCCAACGTAATTAATAGTTAGTTTCCGACTCCATCGTGGTTAGCAGAAATTAGTATTATCTAGTTTTTTTAATTTTTTATTCAAAATGTTTCAAAATCGTTGGCTACCTTTAGTAACTTAAAAAGGCGAAATCTTTCATGCAGTATAATTACAATTCAGTATATAATGAGTGAAAGGCCAAAAGCACAACATACAGCGTTAGAGCGAATGAGCCTAATAGCGTGATGTGGTACGGTAGGCTATATATATGCTCAGGGCCCAGCACATGACACTTGACCTTGTGCTAGTAGACCTACTTATAAACATTTCATCGCAATATTTTCTGAGTGTAATTTGGTATTCTAAAATTATAAAGGACACACTCTTTATTATAAACTGCTTACACAAGAGATCTTGTCTAACTTTCGTAATAGTTAGCGTCAGACACATTTACATCAAGTGACTTTTTAAGTGACTAAAAAGTTGCACTGACCTATATATCTCCAGGTTGAAAATTGCGGATTTCGAGCTACCTTTGTTCCCTACGATGTGGAGCTTGGCATCAGAAGTCCATTTATTCCTGGACTTTCCTTAGCTGTCAACCATATTTACCGTAAGAAATGTTATCACAATGTTTCCAGCTCCTAGGGGTATGGTTGAATAATGTATTTCTTTTTTTTTTCTGTATGTACGAAAAAAAACACTTTCTAAAGAATATTCGGATGAAAAGTAAAGACTCAAAACAGTTTCTAAAAAGTTCTTTATAAAAGAGTATAAAAGAAAGAATTCTAATGGTTGATACTAATGATGCCACACTGTCAAACAAGCTACCTTCTGTAATTGTATTTGTAGGCCTATAATTAATATATATGTGATTTTTTTTTCAATGCAATTTATTTCAACATCGGAAGTGCTGGCCACACAACTCCCTCGGGGGCAGACTGGGTGTCTAAATTGGTCCTAGCATTAGCATACAGTCCGGCCCACAAATTAGGTTTCGTATCATAGTCATAAGCCTGGGAAGGCAAGGGCCATTTATATTAGAACATTACAAAATATTTTCACCAGTTTTAATATTATTGAAATTTGGCCATTTTGGGGCCACCCCAACAGCCCATTTGGGTGATTTGTCCCTGAATGCCCATATAGCCAGTCTGCCACTGCTCTCACATTGCGCTAGATTGACTTTGTATCAAATCACCATTTTAAGGACAAAAAGAATCTGGATTTTGAGTTCTAAATATTATTGTAAATGTTTTGTTTCATGAACTCCGTTCCATATGGCTTTCTAACCACAGTTTAAACTTATATTACCAGACAGTGTGCTAAAATAAGAGAGTTCCATGGTTTATACAATACTCAAAGGTTATTGCTGTTAAATGTCAGTGAGGGTTAGTGAGGATGCCTTGTGGTCAGGGCAAAGACCACCTTCCTTCCACTTTCCCCTTTTCGTCCTAAAACAACTTACAAGAAAAGCAAGGTTAAACAAGGATTCTAACTAAATACACTCACTTAATCCAACGCAAGGTTATACAAGGATTTGAACTAAATACACTCACTTAGTCCTGTGAGAGCTTACCTCTTGACACTGTAAGAAACAAGTCTATAGTGCACTTCTGTTCTACTTATCGCTTAATAACATAGATTTGCTTTGTCGTCTGCAACAGATCCTCAGTGGCTGCAAACAGACAAAGTCATTGCACTCCCTCCTTCAAGGCATGGCAGCCCGACAATAGAATCGATAGCTCACCATCACGACCTGAGCAAAGAACACGCCGCTGTCTTCAGATCTTTGACTAGACATGTTAAACAAAACCAGTGAGTAGTTGCATATCTGTACATGTGTACAACATCCTTTGAATTCTGGAGAAGTTGGGAGACATCTTGGTATTGTCTTTTACGTCACGGGTTGAGACCAATGGTTGCCTTGACGTCTGCTGTCTTTTATTAAATCTTCGTCTCAGCAGAAAGGTCAAGATTTTCAAGCCAGAGGATCATTGAATCGTATTTAGGACTTTGTTGTAGCATATTTTCTAGGGTATTTCTCCATTTCCACATACTGATTGATAATGCATGTATTCAATTCAACAAAAACATTTCATTGAGGATTTAATTTGATTTTAGGCCTTTGAGATGTCAATGTGTTGTTTGACGTCATCTGTTGTCTTTTCTTTAAAGTTTGTTTTAAAAAATTTGCCTTAACCCATTTTTTTTTATACAAAGCTTCTATCAACTCATTCTGTCTGGTACAAATTATACATCACTAACATAGAACATGTCCTGGCCTTAAAAATGCTTACGGTGCTTATGTGGACCCATTATTTTAACAATGCTGCAATTAAAAGATGACATTAAATAGTTTTATTGAATGGGACAAAAATTTTAAATCATGTAATACAGTTTATCTCGGCAGCTAAAGTAATCTGCTTTTTTCTGAACAGACCTGGGGCCTGCAAGATATGTTCCGAGTTCCCTTACTACTTCGACAAGTGTAACTCCACAGAGCTCACGCTCGCCTTCCAGAAATGCTTTTGGATTCTTGACACGCCCAGATTCATCAAGTGTATCTCCCCAGACTATCCTGACACTACTTCCTACACACACTTATCTTTCTTTGCTGCGTAAGTATCATGGGATACAAAGCAAATAATAAAAAGAACAGCTACGAAATTAGCACTATGCTTAGACTTCATTAGATATGAGAAAAACTTTCAAAACAAACTAGGAGGCGAGGTGCCTGAGCAGTAAAGGGCTTGGGGTCCCAGGTTCGAATTCTGCTGAAGACTGGGATTTTTAATTTCGGGATATTTGGGTGCGTCTGAGTCCACCCAGTTCTAATGGCCCACTAATGAGTACCTGACATTGTGTCGTTGTGCTGGCCCAATGGCAGCCTCGTTAACCGTGGGCCACAGAAACAGATGACCTTTACATCATCTGCCCTATAGACCACAGGGAAAGGGAAATTTTACTTTACTTACTTTCAAAACAAACTCCCTTGTTAAAAAAAATGGGGGGGGGGGGGGAAGCCTCACTTACATGCAGGTGGCGCTGGTTAAGACATTACCATAACAATCCGGCCCACATGTACACCTTATCTTATTTGTTACTTGCATAGAATTTATAATGACTTGAGGCTCAGGGAACTCAAGGTATTCCATTATTTCTGTTAAAATAAATAAATGGCAATATCTTCGATTCCTAAGATTAAGGACGAGTGCAGAGTTTCACGTGGCCACACAAACCCATTTGCGACCTGCATATTTTTTCACTTATGATGCAGACAAAGACGTTGTCCGCTGAGTCTATTTCATTTTTTTAATTAACGTCTTCTGCAAGGGCCTCAAATGTGTGTTCCGTGTGAGAGCTCTCCAGCTATCTCTTTCAGAGATTGTTGCAAGTTACTTTCCTCTATGCCAGTGAGGGCAAAATGGCGCTTGAGTTGATCTTTAGGGCGCGCTTTTATAATGGAACATTATAAAATATATAAAATGTATTGATCCAAGGGGTCCGTTTGACCATTTATAGGCCCAATATGTATAGATGGCCAGTCCATCCCCCTCGGCGGTGATAAGACATTAAAGAATATTACAAACATTGTACTAAGACATAATAGTTGTTTTTCCGAAGGCTATCGTTTGCATAAAGCGTTTGAATTGTTGCTGAGTACTGTATTTACTTGTAAAATAAAGGAATGTTAAGTATAGTATTGTAATATATGGTATCTTAAAATATTGGATCGTAATGTACGGTATCTTAAGGTATGGCACCGTAATTTATAGTATCGTGCCTAACCCTACACATGTAAGGATTAAAATATAGGCCTACAATCCTATTCAAGTATGATGCGTCGTTTCACTAATGCATGACTAAATGCATGACGCAGAGGACGTAATCATCTTCTTGTTTGAAGTAACGTCTGTATCATATAAGATAAGAAGAAGATGAGGAGAGAGGAAAATGCGTGAGTGAGTGAGTGAGTGAGTGAGTGAGTGAGTGAGTGAGTGAGTGAGTGAGTGAGTGAGTGAGTGAGTGAGCCAGAGGGATTTGCGAAATAGTATAAGAAGAAATAAGAAAGAACAAAGAAGGATTGAAAATAATAAAAGTAAGGTTAAATAGGCGGCTAATAGACCTTCTGTAGACTGAGAATAAGCAGATACCTGATGTAAATCATAGAGCTATGTAGTGATAATTTGCGTAGCCACGGGAAATAATGCATTCCTCATTGATCTTAGGACTCGAAGACAAGCCTTACTATTATTATTATAAAAGAACAAGTATTCATTCTCTGGCGAAGCCAGGGTCGAGTTTCGTTAAAGGGAAACAAAATTCATCGTAGTCCCTTTATCAGTTTCCACCGAGGAATTTTCTGGTGATGTGGCAGGTCTGCAGAAGTACCGCCCTCTGACAGGCAACGAGAATGTTCCTAGGAATGCCAAGGGCCTTGAAGGTATCTGTGAGGTCTATTTGTTATTATTCCCTCGGTTGATATGACAATGGGGTATATTGTTATTTTAGATAATTTCCATAAACGCTTAATCTCCAAGCCAAGGTTCCCATATTTTCGTTGTTTTTCCAGCTCAGTTTTTTTTTTAATTATGAGAGTGGTACGGCGATGTCAATAATGGTAGCGGCCTTTTCTTTTTTATCGATGAGAAGCAGATCAGGGCGATTAAAATCTACCGTTTTGTCAGTCAAAATAGGCCTATCCCAGTACAGTAGATGATCCGTAGACTCGAGAACCTTTTGTGGTGAGTATTTATAATATGGAGGAGTATCCTTGCCGATCAAATTGTGTGTCAAAGCCAAGTGCTGGTGTATTAGCTTTGCAACTTGGTTATGGCGACCTAGGTACGCAGATTCCGATATGGCTGAACATCCCGCCATTATGTGTTCAATTGACTCACCCACATTTCCTAATTTTCGGCATTTGTCAACAATATTGAGTTTTAGGATATGTTTCTCGTAATTTTTTGTTCTAATTACTCTGTCCTGTATTGCTGTGACAAAGCCTTCAGTTTCAGGGTAAAGATGACCTGCTTTTAGTCATGCTAAGGAAGCATTATTATTATTATTATTATAGCGATAATGTTTATGTTCAGGTTAATTTTATGATAAACAAGACTCGCGGTATAAAATTTTATAAACGTATGTACTTATAAATGTATGTTCACATATATTAAATGATAGACTGACTGTATACAACTTTTTAATACAACTGTATACCCATCATGCCTAGGTGTATTGATCACTTTTGTGATGACTACCAGCGATGTGATGACTTGAGAGGAAACGCTTGCCACTGGCCACAACTAGACCACATCATATATGAGACCTGTCAGTCATACTAACTGCCACTGTCCCACTTCTGGTACTCACTGATGCTAAAAACAAACAATGAAACAGAAACCAAAGCGAGCGCAATAGTTCATCTAAAATATATTTTCGTTACCAGAAATAAAACCATGTTTCTGTTAACGTTGTATCAAAATGTTCACAATAATAAAAGATACGAAGATCTGAATAAATGGGTTTTGAAAACTTTCTATGGCTTTTTTTTTCTTCCTGGATGCTGCGGCTAGAGCGGTTGACATGATTATATATATACATTATTTTAATTTCCGACACGGAACAAATAACAGAAAAGATACAAAAACCATTAAACGATGATACATTTTGATTAGAAACCCGTGGAGATAGAACTTACACGGATTCATGGGATGTAGGACATTGATTCAAAATCAACTTCTGAACATCCCGCTGCATTGATGAGACACCAAATCGAATCACTAAAATCTAGATGGTCGTCTGTGAGGCGATTAAGAAACCATGGCTTTACCCCTCTCCATCTGCTAAGTGATTAGTTGCTATTTCGTTTAGAAGGCGCTTGTGTCAGCTATTAAGTATTATATGCGAAATCAACTTGTTTTTCTTGTAGTTTATTGTTGATTTTATTAAGATGTGATGTCAATTTAAAAAGCCAAATCCCACAACCATGAAGGGTCGTTAAGACACTTGCTTTCATTTCTCCGTCATAAAAATTTAATGTCTCATGTAAAAAATCAAGGTTTTAGAATCTATCTTTCCCCTGCTTAACCAGCGCAATTCATTGTAAAATAAAATGTATTTATATTCTAACTCTATTTCTGTTAGAAAATTTTTAGACATTTTGTGGTTCAACGCTTGAAATGTAAAAAATTAGAGGACTAAACACATCAACACATGGTTCTGATTCAACACATTGGTAACGAGATTCCGTTTGACTTGACACTTTTTCTAATAACTTTTTCTGCCAGTTCACTAAAACATCCCAACTTCTAGCGGTATCAGTAGTTACTAGCACTCCTCCATGATGTCTGAAATTTCTTTCAACAGGTATTAGCCTGTGATGGTCCTATGTACGTTATTCATAGCAGTTATCTCTTCTATAATTTTAAAATTGGTTTTCGTTCCGCGAATAAGCACAAAGCGTTGAGCGGTATCAGATATGTCAGCGGCATTTAAAACTCTGTTGCTCTATCTATTAGTTTTAAATAGAAGTTTAAAATTGTCATGCTAAAAAGGCTGGCTGCTTTAAATGTATTCTTATTTATACGACCTATACATAAAAATCTGTCCACTCTTCCAGGTAGTCTCTACATTCAGAGTCTACTTTTTGTTTTTTCGAATTTCCCATTTCATTAACCGACAACTATTAAATGGTACGGTACCCTTCGAGTTGATACCAAAAGAAGACAACCCAAAATGATGCAGGAAAGAGGCACAAACAAGATGTCAAGGACAAAGCTCAAGACAGCAACAGAATTTTCCAAGAATTTAAAATAACGGTCAAGTTATCTCTCTGAAAAATATTTTTTTCTTACAAGAATATTGCAAAATCTTGATTCAGTTTGGCTAAGTTAAGCTCAGTTCGTTCGGTTCGGTTCGTGCCTATCAGTAATAAAGTTCGGGTTCAGTTCGGTTCGGTTCGTGCCTTTCAGTCATAAAGTTCGGGTTCAGTTCGGTTCAGTTCGTGCCTATCAGTTACAAAGTTCGGATTCAGTTCTGATCGGTAGTGAGGTTCGTTTCCCATCTCTAATTATAATCACTGATTCTTCCAATTACCGTGCACGATATATATATATATATATATATATATATATATATATATATATATATATATATATATATATATATATATATATGAGAGGGCAATATAATTCAACGTAACAAACTAAATCATGGGCCAAAATTATGTTAGGGGAGCGTTTAAATAGGAAAGGGGGAGGAGGTTCGGCCAGAATATTATGTGAGCGTTTGATGCGCAGGATACAATAATACAAGTTTTCCTTCCAAAGACCATCCCAGAGAGCCCTTGAGTTATTTCGAAAAGAGATGAAAAGTTTAATACTCAGAGATTGTATGTAGGACTATTTTCTAAGGGGGGTGGGTAAGAGTTGCTGGTAATTGCATTCACGGGAGGGTTGGGAGAGGGGAGAGGAAAGTTTTAAATTAGATGTAAAAGATGATAAAAATTAAAGGATGGGGTGGGGCGAAAAGGGTGGTGAAATGTGATATCGAAGTGCCAAGTCCGAAGTGATTGTGTTTGGGAGGGCGGCGCGTTTTAAAGCGCGCCAATTAAATGTATCATATACTAAAACATACTGTCCAAAAAGGGGATTGCTGAAAAGTGGGCAGTTTTATTGAAATTGTAAAAAGAGGGGCGGGGCTGACCTCTTTAAGGGCCCTGCATTCGACATCATGACACGAGATAATGTACTTAATAAATATATAGGCCTAGACATAAGTCTAATGTGTAGAATACATGCAACATGGTCAGTAAATTACATAACAACGTGAATAGCAAGATAACATGGAATTGTCTTAATATTTAATGTAAAAAATGTTGGACACTCTTCGAGTGGCGGGCCCGGGAGGGTTTTCAAATTTGGACTCCTATTGCCTCCACCCTAGCTACGCCACTGATGTGAGCATTGCGATTTGCAAGACGTAAAAAAGGACCCAAGCCAAAAATAAGAACCGAAAAGCAGAAGAATAGTAAAATAGTATTTGTTAAGACAAGAGTTATGGCGAGTGGGTGGATAAAAAAGTAAAACTAGAATTTACGGGTCGGTCCAAGTAAGAAAAGAGACGAAAGCTGAGATGGTTTGGTCAATATTCCAAAAGGACATGACTCGAATCACTGCCTTAAGTCATCCTTCAAGGTACAGTGGAGGGAGCACGAAGAAAGGGTCTTCCAAAGAAAAGCTGGTTGGACAATTTAAAAGAATGGACCGGCCTCTCTATTGATATCTTACTAAGAACAGCTGACATGGAAAAATGGAGGAATTTATGTTACGCGAACTGTCACGGTTCGAAAGTCAAGGAACAGTTGATGATGATGATGATGTTATATCTATATATGCCAGTGAAGTAATTTCATTCTTTTTTAATTTCTATTTGGCTTGAGTGTGTTTCATTCGTAGAGAGCTTCGTGCTTGCTTAGAGACAACATGGCTGCCATCGCACATATTGACAGTAATAAGCCATGATACTTGCTTAGTGAACTTAGTAGTAGAGTCTATACAATCAGGTACATCTAGTATTTCTAGTTATTGTGGGCAATTTCAGCTTTTGGTATTGTGAGGTTTAATGAGATGTGTTGTTACGTTGCTTTTTTTTTTGGTTTTTAGACTATCGATGAACATTACTCATCACTCCAAATTCAAAATCAAATGACAAATCTCGGACTTGGTAGTCTAAAAAATAGTAAAAAAAAATAATGATTATACTATTATAGATCTACCATGCATTGACTCATGGTAATGTCTTGTAGTTGTAATGACGATGGTTGAGCAACGAGCAAGTCTAGTAGATCTGATCTAGATTTATGATTATCCTGTTAGGGCTTTATTATAAGTTTATTATAGCCATGATAATTTAGCGGTTTTGGAATTTAGGATTTTAGGGCATTAATTATTAACGGTGACTGTAAATTAGAATAACATTTTACTATAGTTATAGTATATTATAGTCAGATCTAATCTAGATCTACTAATATAGACCATAAAAAAGATAAAAAAATCTAGATCTACTACAAAAAGTACAAGTAGTACTACTACTAGGCCTACTACTATTACAAGGTATATCTAATTTTAACCAGTTTTATCTTAAAATATGCAGTTGATTCTGACACTGTGATTGTGCCAGTAGGCAGAAATGGTACCATTTTATATCATACTCGTTTTTAAGGGTTACCAAAAAAAAAAAACTTACTTAAGAGGAAAAAGTACACTTAAAAACAAAAACATAAAAATACTTTTAAAAAAAAACTTATACAAAGTGTAAATGTATCAATTAGTCATGTAATTTAATTTGTAATAAATAGATCTAGACCAACAACAATAAATCTGTGTGATTAATAATATTTTTACCTATTTTTTTAGTGTTATTTCAAGCTTTTAAAGCTTTGTCAACACACTATGATTCTATAAGCTCGGGAAATCTTATCTTATATAATACAGACGTTACTTCAAAAAAGAAGATGATTAGGTCCTACGCGTCATGCATTCAATCATGCATATTAACCAATGACTTAAATTCTGCCAAGTCACTGGTTTTCCTGGTTAGCTCAGGCAACCCATTCCATGCTCTAATAGCACTTTGTCCTAGCATATGGAATGAGGAATGTGCCTTTATCTTTGTGTCTTTCTGAGTATTTTATTAAATTTTTGTTTTTGTATTTGAAGATTATGGTTCAGTATTTTATGTATAATTGCTACTTTACTTTTGAGTCTTCTGTCCTGAAGGCTTTCTAAATTTAGTGATTTTACTAAAGGTGTTACTCTAGTCAAATGTGAATATTCATTTGTTATGAATCTCACTGCTCTATTTTGTGTCTGTTCCAGTTTCTTGTTTTCTTGAGTGGAGGGGTCCCAAACAGAGGATACATATTCTATTATTGGCCTAACCAAGGTTAAATAACATTTTAGTGTTATGTTCTTATTTGGTTTATAGAAATTTCTTTTAGTAAACCCTAATGCTTTGTTTGATTTTTTTATAGCATCATCAATATGGGGATTCCATGACAGTTTTTTATTTATTATAACACCTAGGTATTTTGCGTTTTTAGTCTGTGTTACTGGTTTACCATGAATAAGATAAGCGGAATTAATTTTAGTTTTTTTGTTACTCTTAATAACTGACATTTTTCTGGGTGGAAAGACATGCTCCAATTTGATTCCCATTTCTGTAATTCATCTAATTTTCTTTGTAAAATTTCTGTATCTTGTGTTGTTTTTATTGTTCTAAATATTATTCAATCGTCTGCGAATAATCTGAATTTTGCTCCTGAACTAATGCAATTTGGTAAATCGTTTATGTAAATTAAAAATAGTAGCGGACCTAAGACTGTTCCTTGAGGTACACCTGAGGTTACTGTTATCAGTGTTGATTTAGAGCCATTTATTATTACAGTTTGTTCTCTCCCTATCAGAAAATCTTTAATTCACTGATGCAATGGACCATCAATGCCAAATATTTTAATTTTTTTTAAGCAAACTATGGTGGTGAACTTTGTCAAAAGCTTTGAAAAAATCTAGTAAGATAGCATCTATTTGCTCACTGTTATCTAAACCTTTAGAAAAATCATCAATTAGTCCAATTAATTGTGTTTCACATGATCTATATTTCCTAAAACCATGTTGGTATGGAGTAAGGACATTATGTTTGTCTAAGTGGTTTATGTATGATGTTGCTACATATTACGTGTTCTAGGATTTTACATGTGATGCTGGCAAGCGATACTGGTCTGTAGTTTCCTGGGTCTGATTTTTCTCCTTTTTAAAATAGAGGGGTGACATTAGCTTCTTTCCAGTCCCTTGGTACTCTGCCCTGGTTAAGAGATGCCTGAAAAAGTATTTTGAACACTGGTGCTAGCTCATTGCTTAGTACTTTGAGTAATCTAGCTGGAATACCATCAGGTCCAGATGCTTTATTAGGTTTGATGTTGGCTAATAGTTTTTGGATTCTTTGGTCTTGGGTGGGGGGGGGGAAGAAAGAAAGGAATATCTGGGTGGAACAACAGGAATTCAAACTCGTGGCCCATTCCTACTGGTACTAACCACTCTGCTAGTAAGTTATATGACTAGAGAAGATCATACAGTTTTATATTGTGGGTCCTATAAAGGGGACTAATACTGCTTATACCACGACTTCAGTCAAGTACAAATTATTTCCCTTGGACAAGATATCAATTATCAATAGTTAATTAACTAATTGGTAAATTTTTTTTTATTCTTGTCTTGTCAGGTAAAAGAAATAATTGTGCGAAATTTCAGCTTGATCCGAGATTGGGTGTCAGTAAAATAACGTTAATACATTTTTTACCAGACAGACAGAGTGAGTTGATTTAAGCTTTGTAAAAAGGCATCCAATTTAGATCTCATTGTCAAGAACTCATCTATAGGCTTTAATTAATTTTATAAAGTATTATCATATAAATTGGCTATTTGCACAACTGCAAAATTTTGCATAGGAAGACTACAGTTCATGTGGGAGGTTGTTTAAAAAAAAAGTGTCGTCTTTTTGTTCTGAAAAAAATTTCAAGTTAACAGAACAAGTAAAACAACTGACCATCATCACACTTATAACACAATTCTTTATGTAGTCAGCATCATAGAGTTTTGTGTTTAAACTAGAAAATTGTCTGTTTGTTTTGTATAATAATTTTGTTTAATCATTTGGAGATTTACAATATGTGTAGATTGTACATCTTAATTATTACATCATTTGCTTGTTTTTAATGGATTTAAGATCCAATTGTTTTATGTGTTTTGTTACTATCTTAAGCATAACTTTTAAGCAATATTTTGAGGAGTGGTACTGGATAAATCTGTAGCATTTCTCTCTAACAGTGTATGCTATTTAGTCTATTGTCATTCTGAAATATTTATCAACTTTAAATTTAATTAAACCCAGAAAACTGTATTGTATGCTTAAATTCTTAAAGGCATCTTCATAAATTAAACAGAACCATTGATAAAAAAAGAACAACAACCTAACAACATGAAAAGAGTCTTTTTTAACTGGAAAAAGAGTCCATGTTTAAAAAAAAATATGATGGTTAGAGATGGGATTAAGGCTTGATTAGAGCATGGTTGTATTTTTTAAAATATTATTTGTAACTGGTTGGTAAAAAAAATAGAATGTAGTAATTTTCTACCAAAAGTAAAAACTTAATTCTATTATAATTTATATTTTCCTTCTTAATAATTCTTTCAACTTTTTAAAACAGAAATTCAATTATATCACAACCACCTTCAAGAATGTCTGATGACAACTTTGCATTGACTGGAGAACAGTATCTTGGTAACTAGTCATTTATATAACTGGCATAAGCTGCTATCAGTAATACATAAGCAAATAGTTTTTTGTAAAGATGTAGTCAATGCTCTATTCAATAACTGTCATTTTATTCCCAGCCAAATACAATATCATCACTTACTTAGAAGACAGCGTCCAGCAATTACTAGAACACAGAGACCAAAACCCAAAAGTTGTGCCGGCAAGGTTTTTCTTTGAATAGTAAGAGGATTGTAGTACTGGAAACTAGTCAAATGAAAGCCAAATTAATATTGTCATGAATAAGTTTTGTATTTCATTTTGTTTCTCAATTACAAGTTTCACCAGCGTGCGGGATGGGAATCACACAATGTTCAGAGAGTTCAGCTTCATTAGAAGTACACCTCACAACCGAGCCTCATTTGTGGTGTTTTTTTGGAAATGTTTTCGTCTAATAGGTAGAAAGGGAGGTAAGTGCAAGCAAGTACTTTTTGGAGAACAATTTAAAAAAAATGCTAATTCATTTTTCAGACCAATCTGTCAATTGGTTCAAATAAATAATGTATAAAAATGCTAAACATTATCTCAATTTTTCTTCCCAGATCTTCTCAGTATTCAAGAATACAATTCTCTAGTCAGACTGCTCTGTCCAGATTTCCCATTTAAATTGGTGCAAAAAACAGCAAGGTGAATCATTTATTTTGAAATGTTTTCCTTGAAGCATTGAATAGTGAAATTTTTTGAAGACATTACAATGAAACAAAAAAAAAAAAAGAATTGCTTCTTTAGTTTGGTTCTCTGAGCTGGAAGATGAGTGGATATTGTTTTTGGTCTACATTGGGCAATGGGTCATCAAATTAATCTTCTGAAAATACCACCCAAACCAATTGTAAGACTCAAAAACAAAGAGTTACTGCTGCGGGGTTGGATGACTTGAAATTAATGATCTGTCCAATGTTGTTCTCTATCAAGGCAGAAAAGAAATGAGCTAAGCTGGTGTGAAAGCAAAGGGAAATCAGAAGCGGTCGGTGAAGTCAGGTTGAGATGATTGGGAAAAGGGTGTAGCTTTAGTTCCCATCTCAGTTTAATGAGATGCATGAGTTTATTTTTAGTTCTATTGTAAAATTGATTTTCATGTTATTTACAAAGCTTATATCAACTCATTCTATCTGTGTGTGTGTCTGTACAAAATTTTGAACAGATTACTGTCAGTTCTTTCTATGCATTTACAAGTTACTTGAATATTCTGAGAATCTTCCTGTACTATTCCTGTTGTCTTTGTTCAGTACCAGTATTGTCTAATTTGGTTTCAGAATAGTCTTAATTGATGATGCTTTGGACTGTCTTATTTCATTTTCTGATTTTGTCTATGCATTTCAAATCCAGTTTTACTACGAAGGTAACTTTTTTTTTTTGCATATTTGTTTTTACATTATTATTAAGGTTATGAATTATAGTTGCTTATTTTTCCAAACTGATCATGTACATAATGACAGCAAGTCTTTAATAGACCAATTGTCTTGTTAAGAATTCCTTGAAAAAACGTATGAAATATACCAAAGTCAACTTCAAGCACTAAATAGTCCAAGAGATCCAGTCATAGTGCCAACTTCAGGAGAAGATGAGGTTAAAATTCATCAAAATCCTCATTTGCCATCTGATGGAGTCGATTCAATGCATTTTTTTAGATCTGTGTATCCACTACTTGGTAGATCTGAGTTCAGGTTGGTGTGAAATTTGTGTTAAGTTTATTTTCTACTTTGAGAGCTAAAGATTTAATCAACCCTTATGATCTTAATTACTCATTGGCAAGATAAGCATTTTTTATATTTAAAAAATGAAACACAATCTTTTCTTGCTTGTTTCAGCACTCCCCCTGACTCTTCTCTGCGAGAAATTCTCTTTGGTGTTCCAAGAATCTCATTTTATGGGTTTTTAATGGCTATTGCCAAATCGGATTCAATTAATTCTCATATAGGTCAGTGCATTAAATGTCCCATGCCGATTTTGTAAAGTTAATATTATCATCAGTCAGCGGTTTGATACTTTTTACCATGACAGTGTTGTGATCCTTTTTACCATGAGTGTTGTAATGTCAACATGTTTAAATTTGTTGTTTTTTAAGGTCGCCTCCCTGAGAGATCTCATCTTCTGGAAGGTTTTGACATTGACTTTTCTGCGTAAGTATCTTCATCTTCTTTTCAATGTATTTAATTTTTTTTTAAAGGTCTTGACCCTAACCAGATACTTTTTGAGTATATCTCATCATTAATTTGTTAAAAGCTTTTTTAATGCTGAAAATGCTTATAAATAATTTTGTTTATTTTTATACAGGTTAACAATTTTTTTAATTTTAGCTAAATGTAACAGTATTTAGGGGCACTTTGAAAACTGATGTATGATGTAGGAGCATTCAAGTCCATTTATCACTTATCATATAACTATTTCTAGTTCATTTTTTCACCATATCACTACTAGCCTAACCACATAAGTATTTTAGCATCTATATTGCATGATCCTAACACTGTATTTGCAGCCATTTGGATGCTTATGAGCTGCATGCTCGCAGTAGATGCACGAAGAACAAATAAACTGGTATCTAATAATTGTTATTAGCATTCCCTTTGGTATTAAACAAGTGATCTTAAGAGTCTGACAGGGATCGGACTTTTCTTTTCACTTTATGGATATTGTGCACATTTCTGAAGAATAGTGTCTATTGGTAATGCAATAGAAATAGCCACTCCATTGACACTGCTATTTGTTAATCAACCTCTGAGCCATTAAAAAGCTTAGGGGTTGGTATTAGAATCAGCATTGTGTTTTTTTATTTTTTGGTTTTGATAGGGTTAATTTAGAACTTATCATGTGGTAAAGTTTGAAACTGTTAGGTCTAATAATTTGGTGGTACAGTAGAGTTCTGAAAAATTGGCAACAATAACCCAGTCTGGATAAGTTGGTTGCATGCTGGAAAGGTGAAAATAAACACGTGGCATGGTAAAAGCTCTGAAAGGCTGTAAAAAAAACTGCTTTTTTAGTATTTTGAACTAGATGTGTCTGTGTTACTGTTCTTTGTCTTAGTTATGTAAGGCAATGTCTTCAAGTCCCAAGATAAGGATGAGTGCAGTGTTTCACATGATGATGCAAATCATTTGTGACCTGCATATTTGCCACATCTTATCCATACAGAGTGTTTTTCCATTGGGGATCTTTTTTTTTTCAACTTGTGCCTGTCCTTGGTAAAGGGTTTTCTCTGTGTTTCAAATCTGTCAACCATTATTCTTACTAAGAGCTCTCCAGCTGTTTTTGTAATGAAACATCAAAATACAGAATACTCAAGATATTACATTTTCTAAAAAAAATTTTTTATTTATTCTCTCTTGTATTCTTAAACAATACCAAGAACAGTACTGTATTTTCTGTATTCTTTTCTCTCAATCCCATTCCAGATAACTTGGCATTCACTAAACATTGGGCACCTATTGGCAACGTTTTTAGAGTTCTACTGTACTGACCAATTTATTTTTAGCCATTTATGTTTAAGAAAACTACAAGTAACTTATAGCTTGTAAAGCTATCCATTTTGCTCTACTAATAACTCAGCCTGAAAAAACACCCCAAGCATGATAATGATTGTTTCACATTGTTTTTTCTTTTAAATGTTTATTTTAAGCGCAAGTCATCAAACAAAAATGTGAGAGAAGTTAATGAAGCTAATATCACTTCTTCTGGCATGCTTCATGTGGCCTTGGTCTTTTGAGCTGCATGTTTTAATATTTGTATTTCATGCCTTTTTCTTTTTCTCTATAATTCTTCATCTCTGAAATCTCATTTTTTTAAAAAATAGAAATCTATTCGGATATTTTAAATTGTTTATTTTATATGCCATATAATCTGTGAATAAATCCAGTGCACAGAATTAGTATATTTATAAATCCATTTATAGAAGTTGAATGACCTTGACATGGTTCAAGGTTTAGCTACTTCCAAGAATATCACCATTACAGTCTTTCTTTCTCTCTTCTCCTTTTTCAAATATTTTTATTGCAATTTTTAAAATAATTTGACAAATGAAGACATAAGAATTAGAAATTTGTTGCTATAGGTTTCATTATTTTCTTTTCCCAAATCTGTTATTATAATCAAGATTTTAAATTTTTCAGTATACTGGTATGAAGTTTTCTTTCAGTAAATTGCTTTTCTGTTGTTTTGCATGAAAGAAAATTATTAAGGAGTATTCAGTGTTCCTTCTAAGCAAAAGATTTCTTGTTCTTATTGTAGCCCATTGTGTTTCAAATATGCATTTACAAATGGCGTTTGGCATTTTGTGGTAGATCACTTCATCAAATATATGCTTAGAGGGTTCATTGTATATTAAGCCAGTTAAAGACATTATTTACAATATGCTTCACTAATAATCATGCTAAGTTTTACCCTTCGTTGCAGAAAGCCTCCAAAGGTCTCTAGGGTATGACTTGTTAGCTTGTTTTAAATTTAATGCTTCATGTTACGATCAACTTTCATAACCTCCTTTCAATACCAGAATTTAATAAGTTCACCAAATAAAAAATAATAATTTTGTTTTATTGTTTGATTTTTTTCTAATTAAAAAAAATAATTTTAATAAATTTTAATTTCATTTTACTGCATTTGGAACTATGATACTTAAGTTACACTGATATAATTTTTTTGCTAACAACTGTCCAATTTATTTTTAATTTTAAAAACTTTTAATATTGATTTATTTTAAAATTTCTCTTCATTTTTACTTTACAAAGTCTTTTTTTCCTCTCAATGATTGAATGTACTTTGAGGGACATAAGATGTGCTAGATATATTTGAAAGGAAAATGTTTTTAAGACCATTTTAAACCCAATGCAGAACTGCTTCAACTGCTTCTTTGTATTAAATAGCAACTAGTATTCATGTAATAAAAATAAATATATATATAGACTTATATAATATCTGTATGTAAATAATATTTACCACATAATGATTTTTTATTTTAGCTCTGCTTAATGTGCTGCTTTGTTTTAGTAAGCAGGTGCAACCAATCGCAATGCAGGAATACCAATGCCCACAAGAAGCAAATGTTAAAATACACAATTTTGAAATATTAAAATTCAATGATTCATTTCAATATTCACAAGATAATCTTTTGTTGGCTGCTGCACTATTTTCTGCTTGCGATGTTCTCAGCTTAGTGGATGCTCACAAATATCAACACAAACAATTTAGTTATCCATTTTTCATGCAAATAGCTTTTAGAAGCTCAAAAGATCATCTTCCTTAGCAATAAATGTTTCAATGTTTTATTCTAAATAAAATGTATGTTGTTATATTTATTTAGATATTTGTATAGCACTTCTATAACAATTTTGTAAGTCAAATAATATAGGGATTAAGATAACAAACTCTGGTTGCTCACATAAAGCGTTGTCTTCAATCTGAAAATTAAGGAACAGTGCATTATTTCTTGATACCTAGGCAATATTCATGGTGTCAGTGGTCAAGTGCTTGGCTTTCAGGCTGAGGGTCTCAAGTTCAAATCCAATTGAAGACTGGGATTTTGAATATCTGTATTTTTAGGACCCCCAAAGAATCTGTCCAACTCTTAAAGGGTACCTGACATGTTGTGACAGTAAAGATGATTAGTGGTAGTGCTGGAATCGTTGGCTGTAGAAGCAAATGAGCTTTATTTACATCTTCTGCCCCCCCCCCCCCTCCCAGATTGTTAGATCAAAAAAGGGTGCTTAAGGAACTGTGCTAATTACTTTTTTACTCTCATGTTTTGTTTTATATGTTTTGGATGTATCTTCAGAAATGAAGATTATTATTATATCCTAGTCCAAATGAAAGAGGATGGAAGTGGTCATGGCTCAAATTTATTAGCTGTAATCTGACTTCAAAAGTACATACAATACAACCAAGGAGTTATACTGTATCTCTGTATTATGTAACCATGATAATTTAAGAGTTACAATAATTTTAAAAATTCTGATACATATCCACGTTTTTCCAAAAAAAAATTTTTTTTTTGCTTTTCTCTTTTAAATTACAGAGGCTCTTTTAAAAAAAAAAAGAAGCTAAGTACTGTACATCTGTACATTCTATGCATATTTATGTGTTAATCTAATCATACATGTTAAAAACCTAACTCTACTGGTCATTTATTTTCTTGGGTGATACAGGCAACTCGTTGTGTTAATAGTTTTGGATTTACTTCTTGTATTAATGGTCATTATGTTTCGAATCTGGGAAAAAAATTGTACAGGATATTTGACTATTTCGAATCCTGTTGATGATGCAGGCCATATTACCTACACTGTTTTAAGTGAGGATGAAGTAGTCATGTATGCTCTCATAGTCTAGTCTTATTTTTAATCATGATTTAATTTAAACAGCATTTTTTAAAAACTCAGCCAGGTGCATATAATTTGTAAAAATTATGTTGAAAAGAAAAGATGTCAGAAAATAGTTTCTGCTTAAAAAAAACTTTAAAATATTTGGTTCTAATTTTTCTTATTTTGATTTCATTGAAGAAATTGTTTAAATTTCTGGAAACAAAACAAAAAAGTGCATTATTGATGTGCTTTGAAATTCTGTTTGGCAAATATTTTTTTTATTACTCCAGACCATCTGAAGACATTAGAGATTAAGTCTCTGAGGTAAACTTGTCTCTCAAAGCTTCAAGATTTGATTTCTGCAAAGAGATTTGTTTCTTTTTCATCACAATTACATTTTTTCCCTCCATTGTCAACCTGTTTTTTTTTTCCCTTCATTCTCAAAGTTTTTTTTTTGTCACGTGAAATTTGTTCATTTTAGTTTCTTTTTCAAATATTTCATTCACAGCTAAAGATTCCAACAGAAATTGGCGAACTTTAAAGACAGTACACGAATCACATCTTTTGTATTTTAATTGAATTCATGCTATTTAGACTATTTCCCCTTTTCCAAACAAAAATGATTGGCTTTACCATTGTTTCATGCTTTATAAAATATTTTTTTTGTATTGACTATTTTTTTGTCATAGCAGTTATGTATTCCCTAAAAATAACTTCAAACTTAATTGATCATTCATATCTAGTTTTTATTTTGCTAGTCATGTAGAGTATGCAGTATATATTTTAAAATATATTTTTCTTTCATTTAACTGATATATTTATTAAAAAAAAAAAAAAAAAAGATCTGTAAGGCAAAAAAATTTACTTGAAATATTAAAACTTGCTGTTCACTATTTTGCTTTAATTAATTTATGCAGCAGATAAATAAAAAAAAATGTATTTTATAAGTATTTTTTAAATCAGTATTTTTTTATTTTTTTTTGTTGAGTCTGAAATAATGTAATTCTTTAATTTGAAAACTCTTCAGCTGGCCCACATTGAAGTCCCCAAGAAATAGTTCTGGAAGTAGACCCACCTCAGCCATTCGGTCAGATGGTTTTAGCTCTATCTCATCAACCCACAGTCAACACCGCCAACCCCAACGCCTTAAAAAAAGTCTCAGTCAACCAAGGAAAGCAGCGAATCGTAAACTCATTGCCCCTGAAACAGAATCAGATTCCAATTCAGAAACTGTCACAGAATCCTCAGATACAAATTGAGCTTATAAATGTATATAGGGTGAGCACAAAAAAAGCATCAACAGAGGACCTCAATCTATTTCAGCAGAATTGGTTATTTTGTCTAACTCAAATTGTGTACAAATTGTCAATTCCTTACTGTTTTTGTAATCACTGTTTAAATCTGTAAATAGTTTAAACATAAGTGTATCAATTAGTCAAGAGTTTGGAGTTTATACTTTGATATTGTTATAATAAAATAAATTGAACTTCTTGTTTGGAATTTTTAAAAATATTATTTAAATTTTGTTCTAATCAAGAATTGAAGACTTCGAACTATTCAGCAATACTTATAGAATGCTAAAATAGTTTAAATATTTCAAACCTTGGATTGTAAAAACTACCTTTTAGAATATATAACATATTATTTATAACATATTTTGTGACTCCTATAAATTTACAAAATGCTAAAGCCAGTGCAATCTTTGGTAGACATTGACACATGTAGTGCCCTAGCAGCTGGAATGGAAGCAGATAGGGTTCATACTTGTTACCATTGTGATAATGTTCCAAAGCACATACCACGTGATAGCCATCTACAAAGTGATATCATCAACCAATGTTAAAGGTCTGCAAGGCTGTAGTTTTTTTTTCATTACTGCTATGGAGGAAACATTTTTTTTTAATTACAGGCATGTCAGAAAAAAAAAAAACAACTAAATAAGCTCCTGCTTAACTCCCTGAAAAATTCTCAACACCAAACCAAAGAATATTAGGCATAACATTGTAACTAGTTCTGATTAAGCAATATCTATCATCCTCAAGACTCAATGCAGGCAAAGCTTCCGTAGGGAGGCCATTAGCAGCAGGGGATGGAATGGGCTCGCCATGAGTCATCTAAGGGTAGGGAAAATAGGACTAAAAGAGACACTTTTTGAGAGGGAAAAGCAACTAAATAAAAAAATATCAAAACCTTGGCATGGCATGCTTGCAAAAAAGACTCAGACACAACACATGTGTTCAAACAAAAGCAAATGCATTGTGATAAAGAAAGTAACTTAAAAAGGGTAAGAGCTACCCAGGCTTATACCTACCTTGCTGGGACATGCACAAGCATAGAGTTACTTAGTAAGCATGGGAATGTTCAAGTGCTTCTCTTCACAGACAAAGGACTAACTTTTAATTAAGTTTTGTAACATTTTTTTTTTAAAGTTGCTTTTGTATAATGTGTTTTCCATTCTCATATATTATTCTTAGTGCACTATGCTATCTTTTGTGTGGACATGCTTCCATGCTGCTTTTAGCTGCTCAGTAAATGAAACTCAAGAGTCATGATTTCAATTCTACGTCCTATCTCTCTCTATTAGAATCTTAGCAACACACTGCACAGGCAGCTCAAAGAATTTGGCAACTCAGGCTCCAAATAATGTAACTCTTTAACGCCTTAATAACAGCCAATACTGTACAATTGGCAACTCTTTTTGACTCCTTTCGCCCATTATGTAGGGTCCCCAAAAAAGTTCGAACATCGCCCCTTCTTTCTGGATGATGACTGACCATATCACTTGTTTATTGCATGGGTAGTGTTCAGATCACAGCTGTTTCCTGAAGTGTCGCCCATCGTCACGGTTGACCAATCTCCTGGCGCTGACTACACACGATTACCTCTACCCACAACGCCACCACCGTTATCACAATTTATTCATTGTCTATTAATAATCTTCATAATATAATTCAGTTTGGCTATCATCATTAATTTTTAAAAAAAAATGAGAATGACATATTTTTAGCCTTGACTCTAATGATGTAAGCCTATTGTGAAATGTATGTGTACTTTGACATTTCACTTGTTCATGTTGCTGATGTTTGCTGCTGAATTAGAATCCAACCAGAAGAATTGGACACCCCAATGAGCTCTTTACTACTATTGGAACAATACTATACTATGTCTATATACCATCTACTGCTCACTTTTGTGTAAAGAGTTTAACATTTCCTAGTATATTTTTGGAAATCACTGCAGGCAAAAATATGTGTCTCTGATACAAACTTATTAAAGACATCTAACACTTTGAATAACTTTCTTGGTGAGAACATCTAGAAACAATGCAATTCAGAGGTGCCACTTGTTTTTTTTTTCTCCATCTTTATTACAGAACATAATCTGTGACATTATGTTTGAATGACATGACACAGAGATCTATACATCTTTCATACGCAATGTTGTCAAGTATACATTGACAAGCTCTAGTATTGTGTGTGTTACACGAATAACTAAACAAATACTATAACAAATGGTTATCTATTCCTAGTCCATCACAAGTGTCAAACAAAAAATGTGTCAGACAGAATATCTATTATCATGAAGTGATAGCAAGACCAAATGAAGAACTAGTTGTATACTTCACCAACTGGTCCAATGATGTCTGTGTATCTGATTCCCAAATTAGTTCAACTTCATCTATTAAATGTAGAATACAACAGTTAGACTTTATCTATACACCAATAATGCACCAGTCAGTTTGATTAGATGTTCCTAGGCTTTCAAACTGCTTTCTCCCCCTTAATGTTCACTCAAATATCTAAAAAAACAACTATCTTCATTAAGAAAAGTACAAAATAAAGTTATGTCAATTTACAAAAATAAAATTTAGTCCTAAAAGGTAAATTTTTTTTATATAAGCTGTCTACAAGACAAATCTGTATTATCTTAAGTAATTATGTTTATTCTGATCAGCCTAGCAGTCAGTCAAATAGATAAATAGCTTTATGTACTGCTCCATGAGTTCTCCAAATAATGTACACATAAAATCTAACAAGTGCTACATATGTGTCACTACAGAAGGTGGACAGTGATTTTATTTGAAAGTTCTGTATACAATAGAACAGATAACATTCTAAAGACATGAGGCCCCAGTCTACATGGAAACTCAAAACAAAACATACACAAGTGTTTAGCAATAATTACATATCACATACAGAAAATAGAAACCTTTTTTTCTGTCACAGTCATATCACTATCACCTATCTTGTCAGTGTTTGTTTTGGCTTAATAGATGACAAGTTGACTAATTCTTCTAGTATCCTTAACAAAAAAAAAAGCTAGAGAAAAGCTTATATATGTATTGTTTTATTTGACATTTTAAATTCTATAGCAGATATCTAAAGTAAAAAAGGTAATCCCAATATGACCATGACAATCATTTATTTTCTACAAATATATTGTTCAAAAAAAGAAGAATAAATTACAATTTTGGTAAGAAATGTTGAACTAGGCAAGCTAACCCTCAAGTGACCACTCACAATTAAATTATAAATGTTCATTTACTTTAGTAGTTTGGCATAAGCAGTGAACATTTAAAACATACAAAAACAACCCAAAAAGCTCAGGGGCTATTACATTACATTGTGTAGTTCAAAGGCCTTCTGGTCAAAATTTATAGAGATTTGGATGGAACTTAGATATGGTGGTGAATTACTTGAATACCAGCACTGAATATGTTTGATATTAACCAACACCCACAATCTCCAAGTTCAAATGCTTGCTTCACTTATAGCACACATCACTATCAAATGATCTCAATTGTAAACATTCCTCAACTCCTGGAAACAAAATATAAGCTAGAGATATTTGAAATTATATCCCTGTGTACATGTAATAGCTACCTAATCAGAGATATTTTGGTCCATCTTGGAATATGTTTAGTCTACAATGTTTGTGCTTTGAAATTAGAATGATAACCATCCATCCATCCAATAAAACTTTGCTACATGGGCTGTTACTGATCAAGATAAACAGATAAAATAGCAATGTTTAAAAAATAAAAATCCAATTTATAGTTCTGATAAATTGAAAATGAATTATTATAACGTTTTGTCCTCTTTCATTTTTTGAGTATTGAATACATGAGTGAAAAAAAATAAAATGGATGACCTGACACTAGACAGTAGAGCTGAATGATAGCAATGACCCTGCTTATCTCCTGTGTGAACAACAAATAGCTCTACACAAAAACATAATGGAACATAACTGCAATAGAAACAAAATGCATAAACATTTACTGTTTGAACTCATGAAGAATTTGGAAACATTAGGTGTTTATTGCTAGCATACAAGGGGGATAACTTTAAAGATAACATGCACTAAAGTAGATATTGCACAAATACAAAAAAAAAGTTGGTTTCAACTACAACTATTAAAATAAAATTGTTTTCGGGTAATATAGTTTATTGATAGTTCAGCATTAAAAGAAAAAACTAAGTCCGGTACGCTAAGCTAACCATGAAGTAAGAAGAAGGCTGCAAGATGTTCTCATCTTGGTATGACTTGTTTCACAATGCAAGAGGTGTATAGTAAGTGCAAACTAAGATGACAACCCCTCAAATCATGGAAGCTACTGACCATAACCAGAAACAAAATGATACTGAAACTTTGGAATGTTAAGTAGAAGGAAAAAAAAAAGTAGATCAACACAGAGAGGGGTAATGAACAAGACAATAACAATGTTACCTCCCTTTATTGTGCAGTTTAACCCTTAAAATGTGTGTGGTAGTTTATTCCATTTTGTATGCACTCATAGTAAAACAGCTCAGCACTTTAAGGGTTAAACTAGTCATATAATCCTTTTTTAAATTTTTTAACTGTCTCTACCCAAACACAGTGTAAGGAGAATGGCTTAACTTTGGTTTCATTAGGCTCAAGGGACATAAGTGCCCTACCTCTTTAACAACAAAACAAAACCAAATTTTTCACCCCCTCCCCTTTTTTCCAAAAACAAAAGTGCGTGTGTTCCTGTACAGCAGGGTTAGTAGAAATAAATTTCAGTAGTATTATGACAGCAAGTTTAGACATACATATGTAGACACTCCTCTGTAAACATTATGAGTTTGTAACATACTTTCACTACATCAATTGGACTACAAAGTCAATCATGTGGAAACAAATCTCAATGCACAATGAAATAAAAAAAATGTTCAATTCTAGTCAAACTAAACGACCGCCAACTTCTTCTAAACACACTTTCCATCCATATCTACTAGGCTTAGTGGCAAATGCCCTCCTTAGTGGTATTAGTAAAAGGTAATACCTGGCGGTATTATTAAAAGGTAATGCCTAAGTTCCTTTCAATGATATCACAACATCAAAATGTCCACATTTCAATACATGTTTAATCTATCCATTCAACAGTCATAGTTAAAAAAAAAAAAGGTATTCTATATATATCACATTGGATTACAAGATAAGAATGAGCATTGTCAGTGATATAATATTGGGCTGGGGGGGGGGGCAAAGAATGATATCAAACTGTATGTAATAAATGATAATAAAACTAACCAAAATTGTAAACAAACAACGCCCTTTTTATGGTTAGAGTTAAGTAATACAATGTGGCGCATCAAGCGACTAAATAATCCAGGTAATATGGGAAGAAAAACGGAAATTGACAACACACAGATGGCATGACGCTAAACAATGGCTGTCTATATGCATACAGAGAATCCACATGAAGAAAATGCCTACAGTAACAATGTTTAAGGGCGTTGTAGAAACATTTAGGACCTAGGCACTACACACTTAACATTTGTTTTGTACAGGATGGAAGAGAAAATGTTTTCTTTCCCTCTACCTACAAAATATGAATCATATACACAATATGGAGCAACTAACAAAACAATAAATAATGCATGCATCTTTAGACTGTATTGAATCAAATAAATAAAAAAAAATAACGAATAGTTATAAAGCTTGAAATTGAAACAAAAATCTTTCACAGAAAATAAACTGTAGTTTAAAGAGTACTAAGGCAATTAATTAGAAACAAAAAAAATGTTTTCTTATTAGTTGATAGACTAAACAAATTACAATCTTGTTAGGTGATAGACTAAACAAATTACAATCTTATTAGGTGATAGACTAAACAAATTATAATCTTTGATCCTGTTAAAATTATAAAAACTTGAAGAACACTTTAATCAAGTAAAATGCTTAAAAAAGATATTGTATTCAGCCCCAAGAAAAGAAGTAGAATCAACAAATACATGATAAAAATACATAAAAATCACTAAGCAGGTCTTTCTTAATGCAAACAAGTCTGGAGTCCCTGTACCTCTTCCTTCACCTGACTAAAACTCAATGCTTACTAAGAACACTTAAATTACCATATACTAAAAAAAAAAAAGAGAAGAGGAGGCAGGAAGGTGAGTCGTAATGTGTAGGTTTTGGGGAAGATGACAGCAACTTTATTGCTCACCCACAATTGAATCACAGTGACCCGCACACAATTGAATTGATATAAAAAAAAACATTTGGGGGGCTAAAGGGAGAGAATGGAATAGGGGTGTGGGGATACATGTTTGTAACAACATTAAAACTGAGTCTCTAGAAGTGCTCCTAAAGCCTGTGAAATACTTGGTTTTGTTGATCGAATGGTCAGACGATACATCTGAAATAAACAAATAAAACAAAATGAATCAAGACATTCTCTGAAGAAGTATGCATCAAAGATATAAATAGATGAACTGTTGTCATAGTTCCCATCCTCTACAAAATACTCTGAATTCTCCAATAGCCTAGTTCAAACAAATGGAGCAGATGTGTGGCTTAGATATAAAGACTGGCGAAACTGCTCTTAAACTGAATTAAAGTTGAAGATTTAAAACCCAATCTTCTGATGGAATATCATCCTAGTAGAAAAAAATTCATTTACTAATATGTCAAACCTTTGCTGCTTTTTTTTTATCTAATGCTTCAGGTGTCAAAGCTGAGGACGAATAAGAAGTCAATTCATTTAGATACCGGTACTAAGACTAACAACTGTGGCACACTTTAACAAGTTTCTGCAACAAAGTTGGAATTACATAAAAATTCCCTTAGGATCACACCAGCAAGTTTGAGAGAGGGACCACAATGCAAGGGCAGCCTAAGTCTTTTAACAAAGGATCAGATGCCCCATTAAGGAAAATAGATTTGGGCTTAAATAATATATTCATATTTTTATATATGTTTAAGTTCAGGTAGAGCTGTTTGTAACTATTTTGCAATGAAATACATTTGTAGCAAATATAATGGACTGTAAGCATTAAAATTTATGAAGATGAAAAAACAATTTCTGTAAAAGAACATTTTTCTGCTAGGAACTTAATTTGAGATAAAACGATAATTTTAGAACCACTCACCTGCATTTGCTTATTGGGCTCTAGACGAACAAGACAACCAACTTGTTGATTTCTAGTATGCAAGACACCAGAAGAAACAAAGTTATCTGGGTTGGGGTCAATGCCAAGTAAAATACTGAGACCAAAGCCTAAAATCTGAAAGAGATTGATAAAAAGTGATTTAATATACAGCTTTTACATTTAAAAATACAGCAATGAAAGATAAGATAAGGTACAGGGTCAAACAATAAAATCATAGTGAAAAGTGCTTAATAAACATATATTTTAGACACATTGTAAGTGTAGTAGGATGACCAGAGTACTGTGTGGCTAATAATAAAAACAACAATAAAACTGATAAATCATAGCAATATCAAACTAAAAAATTTAAATTCCTCTGATTTAGTCAAAAGTAATAAAAGTGTACACATGCTGTTACCTTTTGTTTAACTTGTTCTGTATCTTGAGGATACTGAGCTTTAAATATTTTTTGACATTCTTGTTCGGGTCTGAAGAGAAAAAAATTGATACTTTTGTTGAACCAAATAATCTCTTTCTTGTAGCATACAATACAAAAAAAAAAAAAAAAAAGAATGCACAATAATAAAACAATATTGACTTTTTAAAAAAAGTTTGCCTAGATAGTACAATTCATATTTATGCCTGAGCCAATAAAGTAAAAAATAAAGTTCCCCTTTCAGACCTTGTGGTCTAAAGGGTAGATGATGTGAAGGTCATCTGTTTCTTTGGCCTACGGTTAATGAGGGTGTCATGTGGCCAACACAATGACTAACCCCCTTTACTTTTCCCCAACTAATGTCAGGTACCCAATAGAGCTGGGTGAACTCAGAGGTGCCAAAGATCCCGAAATAATAATCCAAGTCTTCACCAGGATTCGAACCCAGGACCCCCGTTTGGAAACCAAGCACTTTACCGCTCAGCCACTGCACCTCCTGACTGAGCCAATAGTTCAATTAATTAATGACAAAAAAATTTGAACACAATCTATTCCTAAAAACAATACAAATATAGTGGAGTACAGATAGTCTGAAATGGGACTGCACATGATTGAATATTAAATACCCTTCCAAGAAGTATTTTCTATGTATATATTTATAATTTATTAAAACAGTATTCTAGTTTTATATAATGTATAAAACCTATGTACTGTGTATCATAAAAAAACTAAAAATATGGCATATAGTACAGTATGAGTACAATAATGATCATATGTTTGACAACTTGTAATTTTGAGTACATAATACACTTATTCACTGTTCTTTCTTAGTTTAAGCAGACTTTCTGATTACCGAAGTTTGGATTATCAGAACTCCACTGTATATACTTCATATAAGAGTAGGCACTTTCAGTTATGCACCATTATTAATATATGAAATATTTATGATCAAGCTTATCTTAAGCTGAATGTTTTCTAAAAATCAACCTACAGTGATAGAGCTTTCCAGCGGGTGAAGAATGCCTCAGAGTTCATTTCTGCTGCCTCCAGAAATTTGTTGATGATCACTGGGAGCTTCAGACACAATCTCTGAACTTTTCCACTGTACCTGTTAAAAACATCAACAACACAATTCCATACATTTTTATACTTTTATAAACATTTATTTATGGTAAGAAGAGATCATAATGCCCTGTCAGAACGATAACAAGAGCATGCCCACGCCCCCCTCCTCTTTTTTTATTATAGTAAAAACCAGATGTGTGTATAGCCGAAACCAATCTTCATAGGCCTGAGAACTAACCTACAACGTCACAATCTATGGAGACCAATCGCTAGTTGCCAAGTCAAGGTCTGTAGGACATGGCAACTAGCGATTGGTCTCCACTGCCCACAGGCTGCGACGCCACAGGTCAGTGTTGAGGCCTACTATAAAGATTAGCCTCAGTAAGGTTATTTTATATTTTTTAAAATTTTCTAACTTGTAATAGGCGCTATTGGGTTAATAAGAAGAAATGAGTTCTTTAGTAGGTTAATGACTTTAAGAAAATAATTGTAAAATATCGAATGGATGCCTCAAAAACTTACGTAAAGCTAATGTTGAGCAATGGGGCCTCGCTAAACTCATCTTTACATTCAATGTTAAATAACTGCTGCACCTGGGCACCGCCATCAACTGTAGGGTCAACTGGCTTGGGCTGAACACTCAGAGCTGGACATGAGGAAAAAAAAACAAAAAACTTCAAAATCTTTTTACTTCTAGCCAGAGCTTGAATCTGTCGGAAAAAGGTTTACTAGAATTCAAGAATGCCCACTTTGCATTTATTGGTTTTACTTAAAATCAGCTGAGTCAGTCATATTTTCTTTTAACATCCGCTTTTTTGACTTGTATATATATATTTTTTTAGTGTTATTAAGAAAATTGAATGTCCATAAATGTTATAGACAACCTATGTAGCTATGAATAAAGATCTTCTGGACTTTGAATGCTAATATGAAGCAGATGTATCTGTATGCCAACATTTACACAAGACAATGCTGAGAGCAGAAAGGATAAACTAGTCAGCATTAATGGTAGCAAAGCTTGCACACACAGTTGCAATACATTGCACTGGAGACAAAGCCTTCTTACAAAGTGCAATATAAATCTTTGTTTTATATTTCATTTTACCATAAATCAAATTTTAAAACAGTTAGTTGAACAGAACATAATATCAAACTCAAATAGATATTATTGCTAAAATGGCATTTCTAAAAGATACTATTTCATTCAGATTGTTTATACCTGATGATAGGTTGCCAGGTAGGACTAGGTCAGACACAAAGTTAGTGAACTGGAATGTGGTTTTGTTGCCAAAGAAAACACCAACGCGAGCCAGGTTCTGTCTGTACTCTGACTTGATACCTATCTGAAGAAGGTCATTCTCAAACAAAACACCATTTTGCTTGCAGATGAATCTGGAAAAAAAATGTATGCAACTGAAATTGATAGTTCTGAAATAGGAATTTGTCATGTTAAATACATTAGGCTCATCACATTATCAGTAGGGTCCATATTAGAGAGTTGTAAACAAAACTGTATAGAGCACTGCCTGATCTGAAAACCACTGCACAGTTCATCTCACATCTAGGACTAGTTATCTGAAGCCTCCACAACATTGTTATGGAATGCAGAAAAAGAGTTGTCCATATATTCATATTGTAACTATTTGTCAATAACATGTTTCATGGTGATAGTTTATTAAGGCAAGAACTAAGCAACTTATTTCCTCCTCACACTGTGAGACTTGCATCACATGATCAAGATGCCTGTGTATTGTCTCATTTCTCCCTTTCAGTTTGTGTGTGAAATATTTTTTCTCCCCCTGAGCTTATGTAATCATACAACTTTTTTTTTCCAAATGGTTTAATAAAGCAACTGAGCCAACTATTTCTACAGATCAGTGCTACAAAACTTAGTAGCTCATTTAGTTTCTCTGTATAGAGATGCCTCTAAACTAGTTTTCACAACAGTGCCCTTTTATTGGAAAAAAGATTGTGAGTCATCAGTTTTATACTCTACTTCAGCACTGAGACCAACAAAGACTTGTAGAGCATTAGACAAATTTGTTCACAAAACTTTCCACACCCACTTACTTTTTGTAGTTTTCTTCAGCTCCTGGAGTCAACCCACCGCTTCCACTTCCAAATGTTGAGTCGAAGCCATTGGTGGTGCTCGATGGCTGATCCCCAAACACATCTACCAGGAAGTTCAAACCAGAGGAAACTGCTGCTGAGGGTGCTGGGGGAGTTGGCTCCAAGCCCAAAAGGTCCACAGTGCCCCCACCTCCTGCACTGCTGCCACCAAGTGTGATAGTCTGATTCAAAAAGAGAGACATTTAAAAACAAGTGCTATTTTCTTTATGAATTGAATATAGGAAAGAAAAAGGGAGGCTAAGATCTTGGATGCTAGACTGTTGCAACAGAGGGGATGTCATCAAAGATAAATAAAAAACTATGTAACAAAAATGTCTCACATGATTTTATGTAGTACTGAATCATGTTTATTATTACAGTATAATAAACTAGCTTTTTCAACAAACACTTATACAAAATATGTAAAGACACATGTCTAAGATAGATAATGACATTCTTATTTTTTTCAAAAGAATTAGACTAATCACTATAAAACATGTATTACAAGTTAACAATGTGATGTCATTTTTCTGCAGGGAATATGTTTGACAAAAAAGAATGGTCATGAGGTAAAATATCAGTCCATCATCAAACTCTATATGAGTGAGGGCTTGTGAGGCTCAAACCCTCCTTTTTAAAAGCCTTGGATAAGATTCCTGAGGTTGTGTGTAATACATGTATAATACCAGGCAAGTTCTACCTCAACCTGTCAAATCAGAATTAAGTCTAAGACTTGTAAAAAAACAGACATGGTTTCCTCTTCTTTCTAACAGCAAGACATCCAATTACAAAAGGAGAACACAAAGTACCCAAACTTACTGTGCTTGCAGCTGGTGGTGCTGCAGAGGTTTCTGAACTGTTAATCTGAGCTTGTGGGATGGCCCGATGCTCTTTCTCTTTGGTTTCGCCTTCTGGGGCAGCTGTGGGTTTCTTCTTCTTTAGCTTGGCCAATATTGAAGACTCTCTTTCTGGGAAGGGTGGCATTTCTTCCAGCACTGTAGCCTGTAGGTAACAAATACAAAGAGTTCATCATTTGTTTAGTTCAAAGTTCTTGAAAGACCAGAGGGGACTGAAAGAGATTACATGTGGTTTACATGACCAGACACCACCTAATGGGTAATAGATACCAAAATCAAGTCAAATTAGCTACAAATACAGAAGAGGGGTGGTCAATAGGGCAATATTTGGTCCATTCTACAATTAAAAATAACAATTAAATGCTTAAAGACAACACTACAAAACAGTGTTTCACACATTAATGCTTCTAAATAACTTTTGCTCCTTTAATGGGGTCATATTACTTAGACAAATAACAAATTAAGCTCAAGTTACAAAATTAGAAGTAGACAAATTATTGTCAGGGCATTGAGAACCTACCAAAACATCTGAGGAGGCAACTGTGCTCAGTTGTAAGTATTCAATACATCTTTGTTGCAATTCCACATCAGGGTTCCTCAAATTGTTATCACTGCCCAGGACCTGTTACCCAACAAAAATAAAGTAGTTCTTATTTTAAATTAAATATACATTTAGAAAAAGGCATTCTTAAAGTATACAAGTCTTTGATTTTTACTATTTGAGAAATTGTGTTGTATCTTCAAAAAATCATCAAGATCTTTTTTTTTTTAACTAGCTAAAAAATAGCTTTACAGACATCATGACAAATACAAATTGTCCACAATATGTAAAAGTTTTATACTTTAAGAAAGATGCATGTTTCAATTATTGATTTATAGTACATTATTTTTATGCTAGCTTTATTATCTATTTATCAAGCATATAATTAATACACCCCCATTTATTTATATATTTTTATATTACTTTCTAGAGCTATTGTTTGATAATGAACAATAATAAGCAAAGCTAAGGTTAACTGGAAACAACAATTGCAGAGATGTCATTCCTCACATTTTGTTATAAAAAACTGTCTAAAGAGAGACTGATCTGTTATATTTGCTTCAAAAGAATAAGAAAAAATGTGACTGACCTCCTGAATGCTGGTCTTAATTTCAGGGAAAAGGTTAATAAATTTAATATAAGTAGACAACAGTAGACCTCTTGTGTTGGGGCTACAAAGATGGTATTTGGAATGAAGCAGCTGAAATTGTACCAGAGGACTGAAAGCACACAAAATTCATTAGTTATTATTATATACATTACAGATTTAAAGTTCAAACATTATTCATTAACAATATAAATAGCATGATTATAATTCAATTAAAGATTATACTTTTTGAAAATCGCTAAAGTAAAGAAATAATATACATAATTAAAATCTTTAAAAATTGCACTAAGTCTATCTAAGAGTAATGCTACTGTACCTGGATCTAGGGTCTCCAGCAATCAAGTTACCAAACTCTCCAAGAATGTAGCCACCCACCTTCACCATGTTCTCATGACAAGCTGGAGCTTGAAGTGCCTATAGAGAAAGATAAGTAATCAAATCTCAATCAAGTATGGGAAACTATAACAACAAAGTTTAGATCAGGATTTCAATATCGATCTATTATATAAATCGTAAAATAACATGTTGAGATTAAATATTAAAATAAAAGTAACCATAGCATTACAACATGATTTAAACAGAAAACAAAAGACAGATTTTCACTTAACAGCCAGTTAATTTACCATTTTACAGTTATTTTCTGTTGACAAAAAATTTGCATTTTAATCAAGTTATCTTTTAATGAAGTGGGATGAGCATGGTACCATCTGGGAGAAAACTGGTGTCCCTACTCACCTCAAATACTGTTTTGGCAGCATAACCCTGGACATCATCTCTGTTAATGACAATCTGTATCACTCTATACCATACCTACACATAATAAACAAGAGAGATAATATGCAAAATTAATACTGGTGCAACACATAATACACAAGAAATGAACTGCAAAGTCAATACAGGAAAAGAATCAGCTTACCTCCTCACTGACATAGTCACCAGCTATTCTAATTAGGTTGAGTATTACATCCACATACCAGGTATAGTCCACAGCATACTTCTCTGCCAATATAGCCACTTTTAGCACCTACATTAAAAATATGTTTTGGATTAACAGGTGCACATCTTCAATCAACAAAAATTGCCTAAGTAAGGTAAACAATCTGAAGAAAGTTGATCTAATAATAGCTAAAATGATCTAATAGTTTGCTTTTTTTTTAAAAATTATATGAAAAACTATAGTATATTGGTTGCTGTCCAGAACAAAAGTATAATGGTTGCTGACCAGAACAAAAGTGTAATGGTTGCATTCCAGAACAAAAGTATAATGATTGCTTTCCAGAACAAAAGTATAATGGTTGCTGACCAGAACAAAAGTATAATGGTTGCTGACCAAATCTGCCTCTAAAAAAAGCAAATATAAGCTCAATACAAAGTGTATAGTTGAGAGTTTAAAGGTCACTGAAATTGCTTTAAAACAATTGCTGAAGCACACATAAACTTAATTTTGTAGGCCATACATTAACATAGATAAATGATTAATAATAGACATGTAAAAAAAACAACAACAACAATATTTAAGAATGTTAAACTCTGCAGAAGTTCTTCTTACCATTTCCTCCCTAATGGAGTAGTCAGCAGATTCCAAATATTCCAACATTTCTCCCACAATCTCTTCAGCATTGCTTCTATCACACATTGCATAGAGCAAGTCTACTGCCCTTTGTCTGACACTCACATCACGCTCAGTCTGGGCAAAGATAGGACACATATTTTATTTAAACCAATTATCTGCGTTTATTCTCCAACCTACATAAATACCTCAAAGTAATCAATGGGTTATGACAATTGCTTTCTACCTTTAGAAAGTTAAATGAAAAGGAACAATTTAGTTTTAGTTAAAGTAACTAATGGAGGCGCAGTGGCTGAGTGGTAAAGCGCTTGGCTTTTGAACCGAGGGTTCCGGGTTCAAATCCTGGTGAAGACTCATAATCTCATCTCATATCTGCCTGTGGTCTTATCTGGGGTATAGGCCACCAACCAGCTTCCTCCAGGCATCTCGGTTCTGGGCAAGTCTCTCCAACTGTCCACAAGTCTTGCCTATCTGCTTGGCATCTGCTTCCAAATTGCGCCGCCATGTATTCATGGGCTGTCCCCTCCTCCTCTTTCCTTGGGGGTTCCAAGTTAGGGCTTGCCTTGTTATGTTGGATGCGTGTTTGCGAAGGGTGTGATCTATCCATCTCCTGCATCTCTGAAGGATATCTACTTCAATGGGCTGCTGCTTTGTTCTTTGCCACAGTTCCTCATTCGAGATATTCTCTGGCCAGTGGATCATAAGTTTCCTCTTCAGGCAGGTATTGATGAATACCTGGATTTTTTTCATGGTGATGATGGTGGTTCTCCAGGTCTCTGCTCCATATAGTAGTATTGGTTTAACAATAGTGTTAAAGAGCCTGATCTTGGTGGTGGTGCTTATTTCCCTAGATCCCAAGGTGTTCTTTAGCTGATGGAAGGCTGCTCCAGCTTTACCAATGCTGATTCTGACATCTGCTCCTCCATGGTGATCTAGGATACAGCCGAGATAGGTGAAGCTTTCCACATCTTCCAGCACCTCATCTTGGACTGGATACCTTTATCTTGAACACCTTGCTTTTCTTCCCTCTGTTTATGGTAAGATCCATTCTAGCTGAATTGTCAGCAACTTATCTTTTCCTGCATCTGCTCTGGTGTGTTAGAAAGAAGAGCCAAATCATCTGCAAAGTCAAGGTCCTCTAGCTGTTTCCACAGTGTCCATTGTATATCGTTCCGCTTCTGGTCTGTTGCTGTCTTCATGACCCAATCTATGGCTAGTAGTAACAAGAAGGGAGAGCGTTAACAGCCTTGTCTCACTCCTGTTTGGACCTCAAATGTTTAAGATCACTAAAAACAATCTTATTCTAAAGCCTAAGTTAACTGAAGCTATCTAGAATGTGAAAAAAAAGTAAATTTAGTGAGAACTAACCTTGAGTGCAGTAATAACTGTGTCCTGGTGTTTCTTAACAGCCTCATGAGAAAACTCTGATGTAGCCAATAAACACATACTTTCTAGTGCCAGGTATCTGTAACCACAAGCATACTACAGTTAAAATATAACCCAACTTTGTCCCTTTCATTTTCATATGAACTGAACGAGGTAATTATTTTTGTTTAGACTGCCTGAAATACCTTAAGTTTGTTTCTTTGTGTTGCAGGAACTGACCCAGCTGGTTACAGGCTCTGACTAGGAGGTTCGGGTCACTGTCCATGTGAATAATTAAGTTAATGGCCTCAAACAGCACAGCGTTCTTGGCATTAGAATGTTGCACTTTCTTAGATTTAGGAGGTTCCTGGGCTTTGTTCAGAATGGTTTCCAAGCACTCAGTCAATCGAGTTCGAACACTTGGATCTTCTGTAAGAATGAAAGAAATGATGCAATTAGAAGGAGTGAAAAAACAAACACTTTGCATTATTAGATAAAATAGAGTCTGGTTTCCTTCAATATTGGCATAACATTCTTTTATAGTACATATTTCGCTAAGTGCTCCTTGCATGATTTTATTTTCCCCATCGATCAATGTGGGATGATTGGTAATTAAAAAGTAGTCAAGTATGGTTCAATTTTATTTTACAATTAATCAGAAAGACATTTTTTTTTTAAATTCTTAGTTCATGAATAAAAAAAATAAATTAATAAATCAGTGTTTGATCAAAAATGGTGACAAGTATTCATACTGTCTGCTATTTCCTTCTCTGATGTTATTGTGTTTTCATTTACACAGAAAATTTCACACATTATTGCACATACACCCACAGGAAATATACATGAAGATGTGCACCTTGGGAATGAAACTCCTACATTAAATAAAAAAAAGGACAGAAAGAAAAAAGAACGGTGTAAATGTTTTTAGATTAAAATAGTTTCTGTGAGCTGAAACTATGGGTCATTGTATTCCTTATTGATTTCCACAGAAAACTTAGAAAAAAATGTAAACAAACTGAAATCTAGGTAGCAATGAAAGAAGTTACCTGGAGGTGGGTAGTTCTGTAAAAGTCTCAGTAGTTTCACAGACAGCCAAGGAGCAGGGACAAAGTAATAAGTGTAGTCTTGCAGGTCTGTGTAGGATGATGTCACTATCTGTTGGGAAAAAAACAACACATTTGTCAGAATGCAATCACATCAAACTGGTCAAGACAATGACACAAACAAATCATAATAGTGTTTTGAAACATTAAAATTTTGTTTTGGCATAGTAAGTACATGCTAAGAAACATTTATTAACTAGAACATGCAAATAAAACTGAATTAACATCCATACATTGTTAAGAATCAATGTTATGTTTAACTGTAAACAATGAGGCATGGTAGCTGAATGGTAAAGTGCTTAGCCTCCAGTTTGAACATCAGCATATTAAGGATGCCACTGAATCCAAACCATTTCTAAAGGGTACCTGATATTTGTGGGGGGGAGGTAAAGGTTATAGGTCCTTTGCTGGCTACATGACACCCTCGTTAGCAGTCAGCCATAGACACTAAAGACCTTTACATCATCTAGCCCAATACAATAGATTGCAAGGTCTTAGATGAATACCCTTAATTAACTGTAACCAACCAAAGCAATAAAATATGCAAAAATAAAAGGGCACCTACTCTGCTAAGTCTTGAAACTGCCAATGAGACACAGCCTTTATATTCTTCAGGATTTTTTCTGACCAGAGCTTCAATCAAACTGGTTGCAGATGTCACTACACCCTGTCACATAAAATTAATGAAGTATCCAAAGTAATAGGTAAGTATCTTATAAACTTAACAAACCTAGTTGAAACACTTTTTCAATGTGTTTAGAAAAATAAAAACATATATTCATGAACATGTTTGCAAATAGCTTTAAGAGGTCATATTTAGAACATAATCTTTGGTATCAGGGCTCTAGTCAAACCATTTAAATTTTCAAATTGTTTACAGGCAATCATTGGTGTCAAGAACAAGACCAAATAATATATGATGTTTTTGGACAGATTTTTAGAGAATGAAATGTTTTATCTTTTTATTGAGACATCTGTAAGGCAGCCAGAATAACACAAATACTAACCATATGTTGGTCATTAAGTAGATGTATGATCCTGGATGTCCACTCTCCAATAGGAATCATATCAGGGGATGCCCTAAGTAGACGCAGTAATGTTAAACCAGCGCTTTGTTTAACTGAATCAATAGTGTCACTGAAGAAAAAAATCCAAGCAAATGAATTACTCACTTATCTAATAAACCCTTCATAAATAGACAACAAAAAATTGGAAATATTGTCAAAATAATTATTTAAAGCCAAAACGTAATTAGATTTAGATCCAAAAACAAAACAAGTACATCAAAGAAAGTATTTTGAGATAAGACAAACAATGATCACTATTAAAAAATCATTGTTATTTTCCCATTTTTTAATAGTTAAATATTTTAAGTAAATATGTGAACAATGAGAACCCTCAACAGTTTATATGTATATACATTTTTAAATAATCATGGGTACAAGCAATGAGCCACATTTTGGTCTTAGTCGCATGGCAACAGAAGGAGACGATAAAGTCTAGATGTGTGTTTTTTTTAATTGAGTTATAAATCTAGTTAATTAGATTATTTATTAGTCTAGTGACAGTCTACTCTTGAGCCTAGATAAGTAGATTATTATTTTTAGATCTAATTCTAAAAAGACTGGCATAATGATAAATTAGATAGAAGAACTCTAATCTAGCCTCATCTCATCTGTCCATTTAATTTCGTCGTAGGGGTGCAGTTGCCAACTGCTCAAGCTGCAGCATCCAGTTTTGAAATAAAATCTTTTACCTGGTCTGCATTTTCTTCAAAAGGTCAATATCATTTGCAAACTTAACATTGGAAACAAGCCGCCCATGGATGTCCTAATACTTTCTCCAATTTGGTTGTACAGAAGTACTGAGCTATTCGCATTTTGATATAGGGCTTTGATAACATCAATAATGTTTTTCATTTAAAAGTCTGATATTACTATTAGAAAGTTTTAATGTTTCACAGCTGCTATAACGTTTGAATGCTTTACTGCTGTTAATCAGTTTGAATATTTCACAGCTACCATAAAGTTTGAATGTTTTACTGCTATTATACAGTTTGAATGTTTTACTGCTATTATAAAGATTGAATGTTTCACCAATATTATAAAGTTTCAATGTTTTACTACTATTAATTGGTTTGAATGTTTTACTGCTATTATAACGTTTGAATATTTCATTGATATTTTTAAGTTTGAATGTTTCACTGTTATTATAAAGTTTCAATTTTTTCATGGCTTTATAAATTTTCAATGTTTTACTGCAATTATTAAGTTTGAATGTTTCCCTTCTATTATATAATTTTAATGTTTGACGTCTATTATACCGTTTTAATGTTTCACTTCTATTATAAAGTTTTAATGTTTCCCTTCTATTATAAAGTTGTAATGTTTCCCTTCTATTATAAAGTTTTAATGTTTCACTTCTATTATAAAGTTTTAATGTTTCCCTTTTATTATAAAGTTTTAATGTTTCACTTCTATTATAAAGTTTTAATGTTTCACTTCTATTATAAAGTTTTAATGTTTCACTTCTATTTATAAAGTATGAATGTTTCACTTCTATTATAAAGTTTTAATGTTTCACTTCTATTATAAAGTTTTAATGTTTCACTTCTATTTATATAGTATGAATGTTTCACTTCTATTATAAAGTTTTAATGTTTCTCTTCTATTATAAAGTTTTAATGTTTCACTTCTATTATAAAGTTTTAATGTTTCACTTCTATTATAAAGTTTTAATGTTTCACTTCTATTTATAAAGTATGAATGTTTCACTTCTATTATAAAGTTTTTATGTTTCACTTCTATTATAAAGTTTTAATGTTTCACTTCTATTATAAAGTATGAATGTTTCACTGCTATTATACAGTTTAAATGTTTTACTGCTATTATAAAGATTGCCACTATAATATAATTTAAGAAATTTAGCTTCCTGTCTTGGTATAAATTTGAATTATTATTAAATTTTAGTTGTTCAAAAGCTGACAAAGACTAATAGACAAAACTTGTATTTATGCAAGCAGAAAAATAAAGTCTAATACTGGCAATTAGACTGGTATTTACCGGCAGGTCGGCATAGCATGCAATCTTGCATCCATGTAAATAATATACTTAAAAGTCTTTAGTAATATATTAAATAAAATAGCCTATTTACCCTGAAACAAGTAATTTTGGTATGTCAGAGCCTACAGCATCTGCCATCTCACGGCTGCCAATGTTGGCCATACAATGAAGAGCCAAGTTGATATGGGTTGGGTTGCGGCTGGTCAGGTCATTCTTGATGGATTGAATGACAAGCTTCATCAGCTCATTGCTAGCTCCAACCAGCACAGAAATAAACAAATAACCCTAAAGGAAGGCATTAAAGATTATCATTAAATATTTTTCTACCAATGTAGTAACGATACATTTTAATTCAAACAAAATTAACTTTTTTCCCCCTTAAGGAATTATAGAGATTATTAAAATATTCAAGTGAGAAAATGAACTTGGGCTAACAATTAAAAAAAAAAGCCTTTAGCTATGGAAATTAGATGATTTAGGAAGTCATCATAAAAAAAAATTGCAACTAGAATAGAAAAATCTATTAGTCCTCCTGACCAGGGTTAACATTTGGTATGACAGTGTCACTAGATACTCAGAACTTGAGAACAAAAGAACAGTTTCAGAAAAAAAGTAGGAAGGACATCAAAAGAGAATTGGGAAAAAAAAAAATGGATGACCCATCAATTAAATGACATATTAAAGAATGGCAGTAAAAAAGATTGAAGGGAACTCTTTAGCACATTACTTTGAATCTTCAAGCTTAGTTAGAGAAAAAAAATAAGCCTCAAGGTTTGTTTCCTCTAACACCCCATTCGTCTTAATTGTAGCCCATACTTACAATCTGTTTCGTCTTACTTGTAGCCCATACTTACAATCTGTTTCTCTGTGTATTTGTTGGAACTGAGAAGGTTGACTGCCTCCATGTGACCAAAATCAATGTCATGGCCCAGAAGGAAGATAAAGAGAAGCTTGCACACATACTTCTTCTTTTGGTAGCCATCTAATGTTTTGTCTCCTACACAAGAGATTGTAGATAGTTGTTAGCTAGGTCACAATAGGGATGAGCCTATGACAGCATTCAACATTACAGAGCTTTGTGGTTAGTCTTCAACATTAACCAAGTAGAAAAGATGTCAAACATTTGTTACATTTGTCATTGAGCAATTAAACATACATGTCAAGCTAGACATTCCATCAAGTTTGATGAAAAAAAAAATGGTTTAAGCATTAATAACTTTTAAAGACTATGACATTTATTTTAGTAGTCTTTTGTGCCACAGGTAGAGTTTAAGAATTTCTGAGGCTACATTATACATATGTGACTACTTTAATTTTTTATTGCATTCTTTTGGTTCTCCATTCAGTCCCCCACATCCACTTTGTACATCTTGAGTAAGCCAGAGACAACTACAACAGTAATAGCTAACAAAACAACATGTTTGAAAAAAAAAGAGTTCAAGTAATGCTTGGGGAGTAAATACATTGAAACAATAAGGCAAGGATTTACCTTTAAATTTGGATCTAATATTAGCTAACTCTTTGTTGATTCTCTTTATTTCAGCTTCTTTACTTTTACCTGAAAAGAGAAAGCACAAGATGACACTAGGAGTTGAGGTGGTAATTACTTGAAAAACATAGAAAACAATCCCTCAGATGTTCCTAAGTATAAGAAATATTATTTTCTCTAGTCCATGCTGGTAGATTAATACCACCATAGTTTACAACCTGATTTTTGTTTTTTATAAACAGCAAATGCACGATTGTACAGCTTGATCTTATATCAAGGTGTGGTGATCATCTGCATTTCTATGCACTAAGTCAAGGACATGTAACAATAAGGTGTAAACTGTTGTTTATATCTTTGAAAATGTCTATTCAATTCACAATCCACGCAACATTCCAACCACAAATGGTTGAAAATGACTAAAAAATTGTTTTTCATGTTAATAGAAAGAAGTTGATTTCATGTGTAGCATACATAGCACTAAACCATTCAACAATTTCTCTTATGCTGATAATGTAATAGATCCTGTTAATGAAGTCATTCAGGAAATAAACTGATTTTTAAATTTTATTTTAAGGTGACCTGGTTTATGAAATAGATCAATAGCTGACTCACATTTCCTTGAGCACAACACAAGACATTCATTTACTATAACACAAGACTGACATTATTTTGCTATCAAAGTATTTTTGACAAATCTCTAATAATAACAGCTTTGAATATGGAGTTTGTTATTTCACAAGAGGTTCTGTACTGCTGGGCCACAATGTTTCCTGTTTGAAGTCCTAAGAGTTAACAAATTTGTTTACAAGCATTGTTTGTGCCAGCAGTAAGATGCTGTAAGACAAAGAGTCAACAGACTTAGTGATCCATCATTATGAAACTTTCAAAGCTTAAATACTGACCAGTCTGCTAAGTTGATGATGCTCTACAAAATACTTTGATAGTCAATGATTGTGAACTAAAACAAATGCATGCATTCTAAATAAATTGTGAGATTTATCTTTAAGAACAATATTTGATATAAAGGATTTTTTATTTCAATTAAAGTTTGGACTGCAAGGTCAATGATCTTATGGTAGTGAGAGATGTGCAGTTAATATAAACAAGTGATCAGAACAGTGTAGTTGGGGGGAGAGAGAGACAAAAAGAGAAAGAGAGGTAAATATACATAGAGAGACAAAGACAGAAAAAGATATATGCATAGAAAAAAGAAATAATGATTGGATTTGATTCAACAAAGAGAGAGAGAGAGAGAGAGAAAAAGAGTGGGGTAAATATATAGAGAGAGATGAAGAAAAAAAAAAGTCATGCATAGAAAAAAGAATTAATGATAGTAAAAAGACAATGTCATGAAAAGAAATAATGTCTCAGAGCTACAGTGAGAAAAAGAAAGCTAAAGGCTGTGGTAAGACTGAACAATGATTTGCCATTATCATGTTTTTTGTATGCTACAATACACCTGAGATAGAAAATAGCACCCACACACTTAAACATATTGTCTCCCTTTGTTGCTCTGTTTTCATTCACTATTTCACCTGACATAATTGTTTATATATTTAGAGTCTCAAGTTCTTATTTAGTGCTGAATAGAAAAAAAACAACAAAAAAAAAACAGTAGCTGTTAAAAAAACAAAAACAACCCAGTATAGGAAGCAGTATAAACAACAAATAGGTCTGACAAAATCTATCTATCTATTTGAGCTAACTATTTGTATTTCAAATTATGTTCCTCTTAGCTTGTCTATTTCCTGCCAGACATTGCTTTGATAGACACAGTAAATGCCATGAACTTTACAAAATAAATAAATAGGCATTAAGTGAATGTATTATAATACATTTTTCAAATGTCCCTTCCCTTCACCTTTACATTGAACACATACTGTAAACAGAGAAGACGCTGATGTTCAATCTCATAAAACAAGCATTGCTTGCAGCTGTTAAGAAAATAAATCTAACAAGAGTAAAAATAAGTCCATCTCTATATTGGAAATGAGAGTACCTTTTTTAAAAAAACTTTATTGAACTACTTTGGTTTTAAAGTTGTTCAGTATTGTAACTGCACTTTTTAAAAATCATTTTGTTAAATTTACATTGAATTTTAAAACAGGCATGGTACAATAAAAGAAGTTGAACACTAGACGGCAACACTAGTTTATAGTCAGCTGAGTTACACACTTAGTCCTGGTAAAAAATTGTCAAGACAATAATAACAGTAACAATTACAAACCTATACCATGAAATAATTTGTCCTTGTACATCTAAGGAGCCTAAGTGCACGGTTACTACGATTACACATTGTTTGTTACTATTAAAATTCTAAAACAGGTAAATAGTGGTCAGGTTTTCAATGAAATGAATGTTGATACTTACAAACATAATTTTTAGAAATACAGAATACAAGATCATGTAATCAAAATGCGCAATGTTGGGATATTTTTCTGGTTAAATAATCACTAACAATGGCTCAATGATTCCCCAACTAAAGGGTAATGTTAGATAGTAAAAAAAAAAAAGTTTAAGTGGGAAAGCAAACATTCTGTCCATGTTAAAAAAAAAAAAGTTTAAGTGGGAAAGCAAACATTCTGTCCATGTTAAAAAAAAAAAAGTTTAAGTGGGAAAGCAAACATTCTGTCCATGTTAAAAAAAAAAAAAAAAGTTTAAGTGGGAAAGCAAACATTCTGTCCATGTTAAAAAAAAAAAAAAAAGTTTAAGTGGGAAAGCAAACATTCTGTCCATGTTAAAAAAAAAAAAAAAGTTTAAGTGGGAAAGCAAACATTCTGTCCATGTTAAAAAAAAAAAAAAAAAAAGAACTAAAAGATTGCTTGTTTAGAAATGTGGCCAACATTTTTCTTCACTAAGCCACAGATAATCTCTGTTGTAGAGTGATCCAAAAAAATCAATAACTATGAGATGTAAATACATCAGCTGTACTTCATCATTTTTGATAAATGTCAGCAGCATATAGTTGACAATAAATTCATCCTTGTATTTACTGAATACTATATCTTGCAGCATGCTATTGTTGTTATAGAGTAATTAAACAATTCAAGTATAATTGCTAATGTTTACCCACAAGAGTATAGGACATAAAATATCATGGCAGTAATGCAGGCACATAAATATACAACTGAAACTCAAGCCATTTCAGTCAGTACACAATAATATGGATACAAGATATATGGGTGCAGACAGCATCAGCTATATAAACACTGCTAAAATAGTATGGCCTGTCAACAGATATTTTTGCTATTGATGATTCTATGTATGCTTGAATGGAAAACAATGATGGAGCATTATGCTGTGCGGGTGACATTCCAATCCTAGCCAAAAAGCAGGCTCTCATCTAGTCATCTGTGAGATGAGCTTTTGTTTTCTTACACTGAAGAAAGCCAATGATTGGACCATGTGGGCTGAATATGAATGTCTTAGGGCAGTGTTTTTCCAAACTGTGTTCTGCTGAACCCTAGTGTTCCACAAACTACTGGAAGAATAAACTAGTAGGCCACCAGGGGAATTAACCTCTCTAAAAAATAAACAAAGTGTTTCAGTAAATACTCTGAATGTGTGAAGTGTTTTGTTAAGGAAAAAGTTTGGGAAACACTGTCTTAGAGGAATATAAAAGTAATAAGTCACAGTGAGACAAGAAAGACTTAATCAACTAGTGGGCGAAGAACCTGTTGCAACTAATATATAGTTACGGAAAGAAACCTATTATGACTTGTGAACTACAGGTCAAGGTTGAAAGACTACTTCCCACACACACAATAACTAGCTGTAACACCCAATAACTAACTGTATAGACATGTACATTCTGATCTACTCAATAGGTTACGGTCTGATGCAAATTCACTAACAACCAAACAACATGCACGATAAAATGCAATAAACAAAAAACATCTGTACATTCAAATACCAATCAAAGTGAAGACCAAGTAAACCCTCTGAATGCAGCCTTCCTCAACCCAAACATTCAAAGTATTGATCTAAACATGGAGGCCAGTAAACAGCTTGAACTACAAGATAAATTGCTGTCACTGTATTTCGATCATTTTTTTTAGCCTAATATCCTAAATGTTTGATCAACTTAGTTCTACTATTTTTTTAATTTTTTAAAGAAAGAGCTATTGGTACATTGGTTATCATCCAGCATTTCACATTAGAAAGTGGTCTGCACACATACAAATATAATGTAAAAACAAAAACTCTCTGTATTGTATAGTATACTATTGCCTATGATACCAAGATTATTTTTAAAGTACATTTTTAATCAGTTATCAATTTGTGTTTCAGTAACAGCATCTCTTTTATACTATGGAACTTTTGTTTTGATGGTTCAGTCATTTGTATCAAAACTGTTCTAAATTTAAATAGCAATATTTTAAAACCTTTTTTCTTCATAAGCATTTATCTACATTTAAAAAAGTGATTAATTGTGCAATGATACATTATGTACATATATAAATATTTTTTTTAAAAAAGGACATCTTATTCAATTTAGGTACTGCATTAAAAAGACTAAGCACACAAAAATCTGCTTGAGAATTAACATTATATTGTTTTGTGTGCAATCATCACAATTATAAAAAAAAAAAATTGATTTTCCCTCTTTCAATTTTACATAAATGTCAAATTTTATTTATTAATTTAAAAAAAAAAAAAAAAAAAAAAAAAGAACATATATATCTTAGCCATTATGAAACTAATGGAAAATGCTTGAGAATACCTAGAACATCTTTACAGATCAGAAAGAAAAAAAGCACATACTGTATAAAGTTAAAGTTATACTTACAGTTCCTTATGTCAGATATAAAAACTGCCAGACCCCTCATGCCATCTCCTTTGACTGTCGGCATTCTTTAGTTTGTCTTCACACCCTCAACTAAAAAATGCAATAAAAAAAAAAATCAACTTTTTAAATTCCAAAGCTAGAAACTCATGACTGCATCAATGTGCCAAAGAAAACAATCACAAAGTACTAGATACCATTATTAATACAAGTGTCACTACATTATATACAAGAGTGGACTGAGAAGTTTCTGACCTAACAATGAAATGTGTGGCTTTTTTCTTCAAATTATTTTTTTTTTGCTTAACATAATCTCCTTTAACCCTTACCAGTCTTTAATATTTTTGGAGGAATTCTGAGTTAAATTCTAGCTGATTCATAGTATTTTACAAGAAAGTATAAAAATCAAATAAAACAGACATCCAGCTAATTTTTAAGTAATATTTTATTTATAACAATGAAAAATGTTCTAAGCATGATGTGTGAATGTTTATTTTTGAAAATTTATTTGTATATGATACTTTTTCAAGCACTGGAGAGGGTGCTATCCAGGGTAACGTAACTGACCAACACTGAAGGTTTCACAATAGAATTTTGTCTTATGCCCACTGCCATGTATTTTTCTGTTACTGAAAAAACTACAGTCTTTAGTCTTTCTCTTCGGAAAGATAGCTATGAAATGTTGTCTTACATTTAGTCTTTGGTTGGGTTCCCCCCTGCCCCCCGCACCACCCATGATGCTGTGAAAAATGATCTTGGTCAAGCTTTATATTTTTTTTTTTTTTAGAATAATGATATTCAACTTAAATTCGATCCTAATTTTTAGGGCCCACTGGGTGGGACATTCAACCAGAATGGGAAAAAAAAAAATCCCACCTAGTGGGACATTTGACTGGAAAGGGTTAAGATCTATGCATTTCTTAAAAAAGTATTGAGTAGGAATCAGGGCATAATATGTAATGTGGGTAATGTGTAACATTTTCATTAGATTAATATAAATTAAAGAGTCCATTTAATGTATATAATAAATAGATAATATGTTTTTCACTTAATCACATTTTATGAGATCATTTCAATGATCTCTTTTGAATTCCTAATTTTAAAGTAAATATATATACAGAATGTTTCTTGAAGAAGGTCATAAATTGTAGCATTGGATGGTTCTAGCAAACAAAGGAGATACAGAACCAGAGAAAAGAGACAACAAATCAATGACCTGAGAGAATTTAAGCTGGTGGGAAAGAGTATATATATATATGTGAGATCACGTATCACTCCTCCTTCACTCCCTACCCTTCTAAGTTATTCTCGCAACAGAGGCAGCTAAACCTAACGACCTTGGTGTGACGTCAATTACAAGATGTGAGTCAAGTTGTGGAATGTGGGAAAGGTGACAATGGCTGGTGTTCATGCACTGGAGTAAAAAGAAAATGACTTTGTTGTGAAAATTTAAGGTTAAAACATGTTTTATATATATATATTTTCTTTGATCTGCTTGAGGTTTCCATTAGCTTGATCGAACTTAGAACCATGGGGGAAAATACAATCTAGAGAAGTAAGCTTGAAAATACCTACCTTGCACCTCTTTGACCTCATTTTAACCAAGCAAAGTCAATAGTGATACAATTATTCATATATATATGATATCTAATTTATAGACAAAAGTATGAGGAATTCATAGATAGTAGAGATACCATATAGGCCTACCATTAATTTTTTCATAGGTCAGACCATTGTGGAGCTATACAAATTCAAATGTGAAATTGGTTGCCTGTGGGTTTAATTTGCCTTTAATTTAACTTCGCACTTTACTCTAGATCTAGAATCTATCTAGACCTATATAGAGTCTAGATCTAGATCTATGTGTTCTCTAAATTAGTCTAAATAGTATCTATAGTTCTAGAGCTAGACCAATAGACTGAGTAGATCTAAACTAAAAAGAAATATCAATTTGGTTCTATATATAGAGTTTAGTAAGCTCTTATATTTGGGACACCAATCAAATTCTCCTTTGCTGAACGCGTCACTTTTTTTGTTTGTAACTCATTTGTGTTTAAGTTTGGAGCAAAATACGAACATCCATATTATGAAAACAACAATAAGAGGTTCCATGTATGGGAATTAAAAGAGAGAGAGAGAGAATACATTAACAATTTACATATTTACATGTAGTTGAAAATGTCAAGTTTATAAATTAAATTATAATATAATTAATTTATAGATTCTATAATCTATATATATATAGATTTATTTCTATCTTTCTACAAATAGATTATATATAGGTATATAAATAAACTATAAATGACATATATACATACATATAAATATATATGTAATATATATAAATATACAGAGAGAGAATATGAGGTAATAGATTATAAATACATATATATATTGCAGAAGTGAATCTACTTCTAAAAATTTTTTAATTTACACAGATAGATATAATTTATTAAAATTACATTAGGTACTTTGATAAAAATATCAACTTTAATTAAAGTTTAATGAATCTAAATGAAACTAGTATAGTTAGATAGATCTTTTTGAATGGAGTTCAGTGATACCTCATTTATGCTTCTAGGTTAATTAGAGCATAAGTTATGACCATTTTAGTGTTGGAAAATTAGCCTATTAAAATACCCAAAAAATTGTGACCGAAAGGAGGAGCTTATACATTTAAACTGCTATAACTTTTTAATGCTTAAAGATAATGTAATGAAATTTTCCAAAGAAATGCACAATTATGTTCTGATAATTATGACAATTTTAAATCTGGGATATCTATTAACACTTTTTTGTGTTAAGCCCTTGATATAGGGATAGGTGTTGAAAAACGACAGAAACAGAATACATATTGTTATAAACCTGGTGGTGGCACAGATGGGGGTAGTGGTGTGTGTGTGTAGTCAGCCGACGCTAATCGCCCTAGGCCAGCGATAGACGAGCGGTCAACCGTGACGAGTTACAACATGAAGGTTCGAGTAGGATCGACGTCGTGAACAGAGCTCAGGAGCATCACGAGGGATGTAGTCATATGACCACCCAGAATGGTCAAGCGACGTTTGGCCCGGTTCTAGAAGGCCAGCAGGGACCCTATATAAAGAGCGAAGGTATCAGAGACCAGTCAGTCACAACTTCCTGATATACAGTTCGTTACAACGGCTCAGTACAAGTCCGAGACGAGACAGAGAGACCAGTGCAAGAGTTGATACGGCGGAGAGATATTTGTACAGTCTTGTGCTACGTGCCGCCAATTGTACAGTGTTGGCTGTTATTTATTGACATTAAACTATTACGTTATTTTGAAGGCCAGAGTTGTCAAGTTCTTTAAGTTGGTGGTGTTTGAAGCAATTTGCAGCGAGCCTGGATAGGGAGATTCGTAACAATATTCACACATAAATGGTCATAACTTTTAAACCAATAGAGATAATTGAATGAAATTTTCAACAGAAATGCATGATTATGTGTTATTTATTTCTTCTTTATGACTCTGAGATAGAAGTTTAAACTTTTTTTTTCAATTTCTTAAATGTGGGTCGACATTTCCAAAACGACAAAAAAACAACAACAAATGTTGACACTATAATGGTTATAACTTTTAACCAAGAGATATGCAAATGAAATTTTCAACAGAAATGCATGAATATGTGTTATTTGTTTATTCTATTATAACCCTGAGAAAGAAGTTTAAAAAAATTTTTTTTCTTTGTTAACGTGGAACGACAATTTAAAAAAAACAACCAAAATTTATGTTGGTTATAACTCTTTAACCAATAGAGATATTTAAATGAAATTTTGAACAGAAATGCATGATTATGTGTTATTTTTTTATTTTATTTTAACCCTGAGATAAGAATTTTTTTGAAAATTGGATTTTTGGTAAATGTGGAATGACAAGTTTGAGTTTTTTTCGACAAAATATTATATGTTGACACTTAATATGGTTATAACAACCAAAATTTATGTTGGTTATAAATTTTAAACTAATTGAGAAATTTAAATGAAATTTTCTACAGGAATGCATGCATGATTATGTGTTATTTGTTTATTTTATTATAATCTGAAACAGAAGTTTTCATTATGTTGACACTTAAAATGTTGCAACTTTTTTAGCCTTAAATTACTTTTTAGGCTTTTAACTGAAATACTTATAATAAACTTTGGATGAATAACATGTTGGAAAAACAACACAAAAATTTCTATTTCATAATTTGAGAGCTGTAACATTTCAATTTAGATGTAAGAGATAATTATACAAGATTTACAAAATAAAAAAAAATAAAAAAAGAGTATTTAAATTTACATATAATGTAAATAACAAATATAGATTTCTTGATGTCATCAGTCTGAGTGCGTTTGTAAATGTACGTCAGTATCCAAAGCTTGTGAGGATCATGCATGATTGTTTAAAGATGAACATTGTTTGGGTGTGCCCTATCTGTTTGGCTGAAATAGAAAAAATACTTTTAATGTATACCAATGTAGGCTTACTGAAAGGGTAAAATTATCAAGGCTTAATATAAATGGTTCATTGCAAAATTATCAGCTGCATTGTGAAATTATATTTTTCACATTAAATAAATAACATCCCAGATATACAATATGTTCCCTTAAAATAAAATATATCTAACTATTTGATGGGTAAGCACATAATGGATTTGTTTGTTGTTGGAAATTATCAATTGAAGTACTGTCTCTGTAGCACCTTACAAAAACCTTCAGCAAGTTCTTTTGTGATCTCGATAAATACTTCATCAATAGTCACATTTCTCAGGGCTTTCAGAATGAGATCTTCAGTATCCAGAGTCTGGCCAAAGCAATCAGTTAGTATTGAAAGGAGATTCTCTGGAGAATCCACAATGGCCTTTACTTTGTCAATGCAGACCATCACATGAGAGATCTAGAAAACAAGAGAATAAATATAATAGCTGCATAAATGGTATCTTTAAAATTACATTAATTTTTTTCTTTAAAGTTATAAATGTGGTAGAAATATTACCATTTCCAGATGTTTCATCTTTCATTTTTGTAGATCAGTGTCATCCATTGTCCAGTCAACATCTTGCCAAAAAGCCCTGTTAATAAATATAATAAATGTCAAAAGGGTTGAGACACCTAAAAAGGAATTGTTTTGAAACTATAAAAATGAATTTGACGAAAGAAAATGTAAAAGTTATTACCTTAAAAGACAAACCGCTTTTCTGCAACAACAAGCACAGTGTTGTTCTGTGTTACCTGGCCCTTCAGTGGCCTCAACATCACCTTCAGGTCGAAACTTCTTCACCATACTAGGTCGTTCAGTGCTGTCTTGGACAGGTCTCTTTTTGCCAGCAGCATCGATAGAAAATTTTGTATCCAAGTAAAGTGCAATTAGGTGCCAGCTGCGGGTAATCTTCCTGCAAAAATTCTGCATCTCGGTCATATGCCTTCGAATCTTATTGTCAACAACATCCACATCAAGGCCTGCCACGCCCACATTATCTGGGGAAAATGTAACAAAAAAAAAGTTAGTTTTATTTAATTGTGAAAAAAAAATGTTTCAAAAAAATTACACATATGTACAAATTTTAATGAAATGCAGTTTAAAGATTTTTTTTATAAAAGGATATAAGACATTTTATGTAAATTGAAAGCTCAACTTCATAAGTCCAAGTCCAGCCAAGCCTTTACTTTAAAATAAGTTTCTACAATTATCCTAAATCTTATAGAGAATATAGTAGATCTATAGTCTATCTATAGATTAATATCTGAAAATTTATTTTCATTGAAATAAAATGATATTTCAATTGATTTGTGTTTTATTTTGTTTATAACATATTTAGTAGTGATTATTATGGTAACTATCACTTAAAATTTTGTATAAATTATTTTATAATTATCGCAATTATATTACCAGCTATTGCAAGAATTATCACTTAAATTTAACTAAAAATGAAAAATAATAATTGAACTAGGTTAAAATCATTCTAAAAGTTTAAAAAATAACATTCAAAATCATGGATGATTAAAATAAAATTGTTCTTGATGATGGATTAAAAAAATCGATCTAACAAAAAAGCTATGCAGCCATTGATAACCATTGAATCTATCATTTCCGGTTAGTAATGGCGGCTAGTTTCGTTTTCTAGCCAAGATACTTGATGCACTGGGTGGCATTTTACTAATAAAGTGGAACACTTATTGCGATAATATGAACAAAAATAGTTACATTAGATATTAAGGTACACGAGATGACTTAATTAAATACGCTTATCAGAATAATAAAAAAATTATGGATGGTCAACTTACCCCTAAGCTCAACACTCCGGAACTCCATGAAGACGATAGAAAAGCACTGATATAAATCCAAAGAATTAACTGATATCCGATCCTTGAACAAACAAAGGGCTCTGATTATCCTTTTGTGTCTGATTTTGAAGATAAAACCAGACTGGAACGAAATGGCCACTGCTTTCTGCTTAAATACTGCCGCAAGAATACTACCGGTTCCAGTAACCAAAAAAAATTTTGCGCGACCGGAAAATCGAAGTACCTAAATTACATAGTGGTGTTCAGAGACAGTGCTCAGTGTCCAATGAAGGGGAAAGCACAGAAACTGTGTTTAGCATAGGAGAATAAAGTGACCCAATTTATTTTAAAATAATATCTTGACTGAGCAGTAATAGGTACACATAGTCTATATTTTTATAGTTTGAAGAATAATAATATGCTTTCAGTTTTTTTTGTAAGTTAAACCTTCACCAAATTAGAAAATAAAATAAAAATTTGACCTATATAGTAAAGTGCGCAGCTCGAACAGACCCGATTTGTATTATAGAGGATTGATCGGTTCACCTTTTATTGCTAAAAGCTTTTTTATTAAAATGTTTGTTACCAAATTACTAATATATTGCTATTCCGCATACACCTTTTTTCTTCACTTTCGACACATACTATTTCCTTTTCCTTGTAAAGTTCATGAGGTCAAACTCAAGAGGTGTGGAATTATATTTTTTTACTTCCCCAGTAGTGAAGGAAATGGGTCATGGGCTTAAGGCTTTTTAAGTCTGATGGCTCATTAGCTCAAAGAGACTATTAGATTTGAAGTTGTGGAGCACGGGAAAGGTGGCAGTAGATGGTATTCTTGCGTTGGATTAAAAAGAAAATGACTTCATAGTGAAAATTAAAACATGTTTAAGATATATTTTCTTTGATCTACTTGAGCCTTTCATCAGCCCGATCGAGCTTACTAACTAGGGGAGAAATCCAATCAAGGAAAAGTACACTTGGCGATACCCACCCCACACCTCTTTGACATCATATTTAATTTTAACTAAGCCTAGTGATACAATAAATCAGATCCATTTTATATACAAAAGGACGAGAAATTCAGAGATACCATCGTCTATTTTCATAGGTCAGACCGTTACGGCGCTATAAAAATTCAAACGTGAAAATGGCTGCCAGCGGGATTAATTCACTCGAACTTCTCACTTTACTCTAGTTCCTGAAAGTCGGTGTTCAGATATAAGAATCTACAATAGTTCTTCTATTGTTTTTTTTTTGTTCTATTGTTTGCCCTACAGACCTGTAAAATAAAAAAAAACTAGATCTAGATTTAGATTCTATGTCTAATTTCTAGACATAAAATATTATAATTAATAAAATCTAGATCTACATCTGAGTCGTCTGAGACTGATTCAGACTGACTGTCACTGAGTGACACCCCTATTTTTCATTCTCATTGGTGCGACATAGAATGTTTCTGAACGAAAGTGAATCACTGTCACAGTGTGACTCTCTTACTTAGAATCTACAAACTACACTAACTTACTAGACACTCACACTGAGTTGACTGAGACAGTCTACTCTAGATCTATGTCCAGGGATCTAGATTATACTTTAAATAAAATTGAAATGCATAATTAATAAATTCCAAGCAAACAAACCTTTGGCAAATAGGGAATAACATCCAATAAAATCAGTACTTCCGGAGAGTGTAAGAAATAGACAGCAGTCGGCTAAATTATCTACAAATGGCGGCCATTAAAATTGTCATCAGGAACGAGGCAAAAGAACCACCCACCAACATAATTGAATTATCAGATTGCTTAAATAAATTTTTAAACTTAAAAAAAAATAGGGTCACAAAAAACAATTTTAGAATAAAAAATATTTTATTAAAAATTAATTATCAAGAAATAAAAATATAATAATGTTGCGAAACTAAATGTATTAATAGGGTAATTTTTTAAAGATTGACAGGTAAACAATCGAGAAAAATAGTGAAGATTTAAGGCGACATGGGTAACCGTTCTTTCCTAAAAAAAAACAACAACAAAATCAGACCGTCTTCAACTGTTGCATATACCGGATATTGGGAGTTAGAATCTACTTTCTCGTCGTATTTGCCTAAAGAGTACCACACTATTTGAAAACATATTATTATTTCACTCCAGTGTCATACAAGGAGGCGCGGTGGCTGAGCGGTAAAGGGCTTGAATCCTGGTTTTATTTCGGAATCCTTTGGGCGCCTCTTTGAGTCCACCCAGCTCTAATGGGTACCTGACATTAGTTGGGAAAAAGTAAAGACGCTTGGTCGTTGTGCTGGCTACACGACACCTTCGTTAACCATATAGGAAAAGAAACTAATGACCTTTACATCATCTGCCCTATAGACCAAAAGGTCTGAAAGGGGAACTTTACTTTTACTAGTTTCATACAACCTATTTTCTTATTATGTTGCAACAAATGATTTAAATGATTCACACAGATTCATTCAACCAATGATCAGTTGATTAATATGACTTTGACAAAATTCATTCGGCGATACCAATGATTAAGATGATTCTGACGAATTCATTCGGCAATAAAAATAATTAAGATGATTTAATACAGTTAAAATATTTTAACGCTATTAGTATTATACTGTTTAAATTTATCACAATTTATACAGTTTAACTTTTTTTTTTTTTACTGCTATTATACACTTTAAAAAATTGTTTCCCCTCTATTATATATTTTTATTTTTTACCGCAATTATACAGTTTAAATTTTTCAGCGCTATTGTACAGTCTGTATTTTTACCATTTTTATACAGTTTTAATACTTTACCGCTATTATATAATTTGAATGTTTCACCGCTTTATACAGTTTGAATTTTTTACCGCTAATATACCTACCTGTCTCTCTCTCTCTCTCACCTTTTCTTTAATTCTCTCTCTCTCCCTAATACTCTCTTTTTCTCTAACTCACTCTCTGTCGCTCTCTCTCTCACTCTCTTCCCTCCTTTCTCTCCCAATTTTTCTCTCCTTCTCTATCCATCTATTTCTCTATCTCTCTATAAGAGAAAGAACTCCCTATTTACAACTATATATCTCAACGATGGAGAAGTTATTTCCCTTCTTCGATATCAAACAAAAAAATTAATGACCAGTAATTAATTGACCTATTGATTTAAAAAAAAATTTAGTCATGCTTTTTTAGAGACGATAAATAATTGTTTAAAGTATCATCCGAGAATGGGCGTAGGAGAAGTAACGTGTAAAATTATCTAAAACTGAAAATAAAACAAAATGTATCTAAGGAAAAGAAATCCACCTTTACTACTATATACCAGTATATTAATAATGGAGTAGCTATTTTCCTTCTTCAATATCAAACAAAATTATTAATTACCAGTAATTAATTGACTGATTGGTTAATTTTTGGATTGATTAATGCAAATGAATAATTGTGCTAAGTTTCAACTTGATCCGAGATTGGGTGCGGGAGAAATAATGTATTCAAACTTGTTACCAGACACAGACAGAGTGAATTGACATAGCTTTGTAATAAAAATCAAGAAGATAAAACATGTAAAGGGAGACCACTTATTTCTTTTCTGTAAAACAAAACGTAAAATATGGTTAGTCCCCCTGTTTAAAAAAAAATATATATAAATATAATCCATTACTTCGTTTTGAGTTTTCCCAGTGAGAGATTGTTTCTTTAGTGTATTCAGCTTCTGGCCTCGCTAAGTGTCTCAAGCGTCTTAGAATGAGAGTTAGGGTTAGAGTAGCCGTGAACCAACTTTGATTGAAAGATTGTTTTCATCTAGTTGAGGGCAGTCCTATCATTGGTCTAGCGTCTGAAGAGTTAGGTCTATGCCAAATCAATAAAAAAGAAGAAGGATGGGTCTAAACACGCCATGTCGTTAAACTTCTCTTAAGCATTGAAAAAAGTTCCTAACAATAAAAATAACATTAGCCTGCGTCCAAGATACTTAGGCACTAATGGTCCATGACATCAACGGATTCAGTATGTTCTTGTAAGTTGAGAATTTCAGTATGACCAATTATAATAGCGTTTGTCTTCGAGTCGAAGATTAAGGAGGAGTAACAGTATTTCACGTGGCTACGCAGTCCTAGCTGTGATCTACATATTTTGCCACACCCAGCGCAGGCATAACTGTTGTCTGTTCGACGTAGATTCTCTTTTCATCGTCTACGTCTGTCCTCGGGAGTGGATTTTTCGTATCTTATCTTATCTTATATAATACAGACGTTACTTCAAAAAAAAAAAAAAAAAAAAAAAAAGTCGTTGGTCTTCCTAGCTGATTCAGGCAACCTTTTCTAATGGCAAGGAGCACTTAAATGAATTTGTCCTAGCATATGTAATAAAATAAATATGGGTCACACGTTCTGTCTTCCTGAGTAGGTCTATGCTTTTAGCTTGTGTTTCTGTGTTAGTAATTTATGGTTTAGTGTAATGGCGCGCCATTATGTTGAGTTAGTTGAAATGTAAATTTCTTAGTGTAATGTCAACAAGCATTGCGAAATGTTTTCGTCAGATTTCTAGGCCAAATGTCGCCACTTAGATCAACCACTCACGTCTTCACGTCAATGGGTTGGGGAGACGATGTCAAAAATAATGGGCTTGTGTGTAAGCAAGGTTAAACAAGGTTTTTGTTTTTCATGGCTCAAGAAATGTTTTACCCGAACTAGTGCTAAAAGTCAGGTGCTATTGATTTAGGGGCCAAGTCACCATTAGTCACAAGGGGGAGGGTGGAGTGGCGGCAACTACGACCATACCAACTTATTGTTATTAGGTTGACCTACATACACTAGTAACTCGCGTGGAACGTATACAATGGAAATCTATCATTTGTGTCATATTTTGTTCCCTTCCAGCTCGCATTCCATATCTATCTATCTATCTATCTATCTATCTATCTATCTATCTATCTATCTATCTATCTATCTATCTATCTATCTATCTATCTATCTATCTATTCATTATCTGTTGTTTTTTTTTGTCTAATCTTTCAATACTCTGCTGAACTGTTTATACATTCTGTTGACTTAGCCAGAAGACAAGTGTTGACTTAATGATGAGAGCATAGCTATATAGAAATATAGGCCTTGATATTTAAAGGTCTGTATATTAAGTCGGTGGAGGCTGAAAGGTCTGTTAAAGCTTTTCTTCAATGATCTTAAGTTTGAACCATCGAAAACGTAAAAATGAACATCCCGAGAATCTCTAATTCTATCTTACACCCACAAGTCGTCAAACATGTTTTCCCCTCTGCATTATGTAGCAAGTCGCCTGTCCTGCTATGTCATTATTGGGACTTACGTCTTTCTTACTGCTGCATGGTATATTGAAGATAATGTTGGAAGCAATAATGGATCAAGTATAACTCATGGTACAGGGTATAGCAAGTGAAGGTCCCACGCAGGATTTTTTGTGAAGGTCCTATATCTCTTGCCAAAACCTTAACAAAAGAATAAAGCATAATAAAGCATGCCATATTTATGAAGTAAGAAATAAAGCAAGTATAAAATGTGTATTTATTATTGTACAGTTTTGTTTTTATATTGAACGCCTGTTGATTTGTTTAGTTTGATTATGAGTTTGTGTTTCCACACAAACTGTCTTTTGTAACCTTGTTTGTTTTTAAACCTGCACATCGTAATTTCTCCAACATAGACGTTTGACTTTATTTGAAAAGACCCGCTTTGTAGCCCCTCCTTTCCTGACACCTGCTTTTGGCCCGTGAATTCAAGTATCTCTTGTACTTGTCTGCCCCCCCCAACCACCACCTGCATCTCGCTCACAACAAAAACATTAGTCTAATGTGCAATATAAGGCAAAGGGTGTCCCCGTCAGACTTGGCGAGTCAAAGCTTGAAGAGTTGGACAAGTTCACGTACCTTGGCAGCATCATAACAAACGATGGAGATGCTAACCATGATGTAGAGTGCCGAATAGGAAAGGCAGGGAGCATTTTCCAAAGGCTGCAGCCTATTTGGACTAGCCAAGCCATTGGACTCGAGACAAAAATACACCTTCTCAACACAATCGTCATTCCAACTGCTACATATGCATGTGAGACGTGGAAGTCATCAGTCAAAATTGAGAAAAGACTAAATGTGGCTCAACAGAGATGGCTGAGACGGATTTTGGGAGTCAGTTACACAGATCGGGTCTCAAACAAGGAAATCCTATGCCGAACTGGGAGTTGAACACTTGGTGAGGTTGTGACTGAGCGTCGCATGAGGTTTGCGGGACATGTTCTACGTCAAAATGAATTACGCACACCAAGAGTTGCGATAACATGGAAGCCAAAACAAGGAAAGCGCAAACAGGGACGCCCTCGTATTACTTGGCGACACACCTTCATGGAGGACCTCAAAACAGTGGACACCAGGTGGGAGGAGGCTTCAGACATTGCCAGTGACAGATCTTTATGGAGACAGCTTGCCGCCCAATGCGCCGAACGGCGCGGGAGGACCTAAGTCTAAGTCTAAGCAATCTCTGACTTTACTTCGGGTTCCAGATATTTAACATACCCTATGTTGCTATTCGATCATAACCCCCCCCCCCCCCACACACACACACAAACGCTCGCCTCCACGCTCTAGAGTCTAGTTCTATCTTTTTAATGCTATTAGGATTAGTTGGTGTTTTTTATAATTTCGACTGAGTCTACAATAAAGCGGAAATAACGAAAGGCATCTTGAAAATAAGTTGACTTCGGGAGAAAAAAAAGAAAAAATTGCTTTAAATATATGACCTATGACAATTGTTTGATTTTTTTGTATTGCCTAATATATATACAGGGGTCTTTTGGGGAAATACCAAAAATAAAATACAAAGGTTTAATAGAAAGCTTGCGATTTTCTCGCAATTTGCTGTGGTCAGGTTGCGAATGCCATAAACCAATGGTGATATGGTGCGCAAAGGTGCACGCGTTCAATATAATAAAGTATCATTCTCCGCCATGACACTATTGGTTGTTGTTTGTTTATTGCTGACTGTGAACCTAGATCTTAATTAACACCAGTTCTTAGCAAACACCTAAGAGATAAATAGAAAACAAAGCTGGTCATCAACAGGGCTGGTCCTAACAATTGCGGAGCCCTTGCGAAACTGATTGCGCGGGGTCTAGTGTGGGTGGGAATAAGGATAATAAGTGAAAATTAGGATTTTTATTAAACAATAAATTTGACTGAATTTTATTCATTCTTTACTAAGTGCAAAATTGCGATCAAATTAACTTTACTTTACGAACCTTGTAACCTATGGCATACTTATATGCCAGTGACTATAAAAGTAAATAAAGTATTGGAACTTCCGATAAAGGTAAAAATTCGACCGATGTTTTCATTTTATTACAGGAAATCTGGCAATGCCTTTTTTTCTTTTATCGCGAGTAGGATTTGCGTTTTCCGCAATGAATGACACCCACAAATGACAATTTTGTCTATTTTTCAGGAAATTTGTATGAGTTTTCAGTAAATTTTAATAAATTCAGATTTTCAGGAAGTTTTCATATATATTTTGCAATCTAATAATTACACCTAGAATTAACGCGGGGCCTATGAAAGCGAGGGGCCCACTGCGACCGCATAGGTTGCAGTGGCCTAAGACCGGCCCTGGTCATCAATGTTCTAGAATACAGACACATTTTTATTCACGTCTTCCCTGCTCCACTAACCCAAACCAACCGGGCCTACCCTCGCCAAGGTGAAAACACATTTTTAAAAAATCCTATACGTTTTACTAAATTTCCATGCGACATTATTTATAAGGATAGGCTATCACATTACGTCATAGCTCAGTGCATCTAGGTTGCAGAAACTACGAGCCAGTGTGGATGCGGATTATTGATGGCAATCCCGTGACCCGGAAACGCAGCTGTAAACCTCTGACTCTTGGCTTAGAAATTGTCTCTTTAATTCTGTTATTTCTTGTGACACAGTCCCAGATAACACACCAACACATAACCAGCCTAGGTGTTTACATTAAGCAATACTGTCATCTCAGCTGACAGAGGTGTCAATTTATTGGCTCAGTCAATCTGCTAGAAAGTGGAGTTACACATTGATCTTGGGATTAAAATCTACTAACTAGTGATACTTTCTGTCGTTCGCCTGTTTCATTGTTTTAAAAAGGCAAAGAAGCTGTAAAGGTAAGATTTCAAGATATTTTGTTTCAAGAAAAAGATGAAAACATTTAGTGTCAACTAGATCTAGTTGTAACAGATGTCTATCGTTATTATTATTACAAAGCTTAGATCAGGGCCGGGCTTAAGGATAAGCAAACTAGGCAGCCGCCTAGGGTCTCCGATTGGTGGGATAATTTTTTTTTTCTTTGCTTAATATTTTTATTTTGATTTCATTTGAAGCCACAAAAGATCAACTCACACTGTCTGCCTGCAGCAAATTTTGTACACGTTATTTCTCCCATACCCATTTTCGGATCAAGTTGAAACTTTGCACACTTATTTATTGTAACTAACAAAACATGAATCAATTAACTAATTATAAGTTTGTTTAAAAAGTATTTTGTGCACGTTTTAAAACATTTTTTTTACCTCCGTTGCGTAGCACTTAGCGTTCGAACCGACAGGTAACCAATTCAAATCCCGTTGAAGGCTGACATTTATTTAAATTAAGATGTCCCCGAGACCTAACGGTTATCTGCACACGGAATGCAAGGTTTGAAAGGGGAACTTAATTTTTACCAATTTTTTTTCCTCCAAATGGGGCCTAAAATTGCCAAGGTAGTTATGTAGGCCTAGGTCCGTATTTACATTAAACATACAGTTACATACTGCATGTAGACAGGTATAAAAGGGCATGTCTTGTACAAATCTAAACCAATGTTATAGACGCTCCTTTAGATTTGAAGATTATTACATCCTAGCTTACATCCTACTTTATACCCTAAATTAATCCTATCTTACCATACATCCTATCTTACATAGTAGCCTACATTCTAGATAATATCCTAGTTTACATCCTAGTTTACATCCTAGCTTATAGCTTTTATTCCAGCTTAAATCCTAGCTTATTGCTTACATCCTAGCCTACATCCTAGCTTACAGTTTACATTGTAGCTAACATGATCCAGTGGCGTACGTAAAGGGGGGGGGGGAGAATTTTAAAATCCCCCCGGGCCCCCAGCTGGGGGGGGGGTCAAATGGGTGTCCGAAATTTATTTGTAAATGCATAAATTAATATATTTGATTGACAAATAGTGTCGGAGGGTGTCTTTATTTTTCAACATTTATAGATTAAAACTCAGGGCCGCAAGGGGGTTGTGGCCGCCTGCGTGCGAAATAAAAAATGCCGCCCCCCTCTTTTTTTTCTAAAAAAAAAAATTCCACTAAGACTGAGCTGGACACTGTTCCAAAAAGTGGCCTATAATTTAAATCCATTTTTGTTTTGTTTTTGTAGACCATTTCATTTTTTGCTTTCATATTCGCACCGTCGTCGTATCCCTTAAGTACAACTACGAACCATGCATTAGGAACAATTTCGGACATACGTGCCTTCAGACATCTGACATCTTGGTCCTTTGTGATAAACACTAAAGACAAATCTCATTCTGCCCACTCGCCTATTCTCCTGTATATGCGACGATTATAATTGATGAGCTGAACAGCGTAAATGATCATGATCTATATACAATTACTCGATAACTTTGACTGCTTAACAGTGTTTTATGGTCTGGACATGGATATGTTCACTTGTTTGTTATTGTAAGTTAAAGTATAATAATAAATAAAACAAAAAACTTGAAATACAAAAGCCATTGACAGTGGAACTTTTTAAACGTTCTTTTAACTTTCATAATAATGATCACGATTGTTATTTGGAGAGATGTGCTGTGTATCCACAATCATCTGACATACATGGATTCAGATTTGCCTACAAATTTATCCAACAAATGAAGCAATTCAACGCTGAATATTTTTCATGAGCTCGATACAAAGTAAATAATCCAAAGTACAAGTCACTTATGCAATGACTTGAAATAAAACATAGTAAGGCAGTGTTTCTCACATTCCCGGGTGGTGACTCCCTAAATAACAACATTTTCCTTCGACCTCCCTTTAGAAGCTGGAGCCCAAAGGAGCGATGTAGGCTCCCACAGTGAGTTCTGTAACTTTATTTATTGGTTTTTTTTTTAGAATTTAATAAAGAAGAAAAGAAACGTCGTCACAATTTTTAATGTTTTATTTTTCATTGAGCCTATATCTAATTGAGCACTGTGTCTAGAAACCAAATTAACGTTATCAAATTTCACTAAAACTTTTTTTTTTTTGGGGGGGGGGGGAGGATTAGTGTTAGCCGGTACCTACATAATTTTTAAGCGTTGTAAAAAGTTCTTCCTGGAGGTAGAAAGGAAGATACGGCAGGTTTCCGCTCAAGTCGGCAGGAGGTCTGAACATATTTTCGCCGCCCCCCCCCCCCCCCCCCCCCCTGTTGTTGGTCGGTTGTTGGCTTGTAGCTCAAGACAGCAAGTACAACTGAACCGATGTAGGCGAATTATATTTCTTAATAAATTATCTTTAAATAATTTGAACAAAATAATTGTTATTATTCACGATTTAACTTGAGATGATATAGATCTAATAGTAATGAAATAAACTGATATTTATAACAAAATCTAGCTCACAACAAAAATAAAGTCTTTACTCTCTCATGTCTTAAGATCGTCTCACATTTGCAATACGTACGCTTATTTTATCATCGTCACTGCATACCAACCAATCAATCGCTTAATCTAAACTCTTCTTACCGCCGCATGGGAAACATACTCCATAACTCCTTTTTTTGTCACTACGTTGCGCCCTTTCCAGTTCACATAAGAGGTACTAGCGCCCCACGCCCAATGAAATAATAGATCTTCTTACAGTGCAGGCTATTCGACTCCAAACAAATATTACAAACAACCCGCGAAAATTCAAGGCCAGAAATGAGTAGGCGCCTATGGGAAAACACGTGGGAATCTCTCATACGCTGCTCTATTTTTTATTTTATTTTTCTAGTTTCCGAAATAATTTTTATGTATGAATAGCGACTATATTTTCAAAGGATAATGGAATAATAAAAATTTATATAAAATATTTAAGTATTTTTTTTATTTAACTAAATTAAAAAAAAAAGTAACCTTGGAATAATGATTTGGCCGCACCCTAAAGTCGGCCGCCTGCGTGCAATGCACACATTGCACAATAGGTAGCGGCGGCCCTGATTAAATTTATCACAAAGACTAAACCTAGATCTAGGACTATCAGTACCTTGACTTTGTTGACATTTTAAAAAAATATTTTTTCTCACAGAGATAAAAAAAATTTTTTTGAAAGCTAGTTTTACATTTTAAACTGAATAAAACTGCATGATATACAGCGAATTCCAGGTATCTCGTTACCTTTACTAATAATAGATCTAAATGGCGAGTATTTTATGGCTACACTAATTAACCTTGAAGCAAAATTTACATAATCGAGTATAACAGATCTAAAAGTTTTTCTTAATAATGCTAAAATAGTCCATTATTCGGATTTGGCGTCTATAATTTCAGAATTAAACTTCTCAATTGAGTTATTACCCCTCTATTCTTCTTTCCTAAATCCAATGGAAACTCTCTTTTTATTTCCATGAAATCCTTTTGCTTTCGCACAAAACATAAACAAAAAACAATGACGTAATATCCTTCCTTTTGAAGTTATCAGACCCTTTCTTTTAAAGTTCTTAAGAGTGATATCTACTAGCAGGGCCGGCCCTAGCATTTGCGGGCGCTATGTGAAACGGATCACGCGGGGCCTAGTCTGGGTAGGGATAAGCATAATGTCAAAATTATTTTTTTTTAATTAGAAAATAGGCCTACTTTCGTCTTTGCAATATTTTTTTTTCAAATGAATGCTGGCAATGCCACTTTTTATTTATTGGCACCCCAAAATGTCAATTTCGTCTATTCTTCAGGAGATTTGAATAAATTCCAAAAAAGTTCAGGACTTTATCGTATATTTTGCCTTTTCATGAGATTTCCTGGAGGCTCTGGAAAATCAGAAGGTCGCGAAAACCCTGTTATTTTATATACGTTATAATGGTTTAATTTAATAATGTACACTTAGAATTAGCGCGGGGCCTATGAAAGCGCGGGGCCCACGGCGACCGTATAGGCTGCAGTGGCCTAAGGCCGGCCCTGTCTACTAGGAACTTTAACAATTCGTCCACTTCTGGTTGTCTTGACTGGCACAACAAGTTCACTAGACGTTGGTCTATAACTGTTTGTTTCGTTTGTTCCAACAGTTTGCAGTTCATTGTCTTTATCGGTATCATAGTACCCAGAGATGTTTTCATCGAAACTCTTATTCAAAAAGCGTTGATTTCTTCTGTATGTTTTTCCATCGTTTGTCTTTATGATGTAAGATATTGTTGCTGAAGCGATATCAATTTAGATTTGTTACTTGTGCATTATTTAAATAATAAACAACGGTATTATTCATTAAAAGAGTGATTATTATTTTTTGTTAATTTTACTGATATACTGAACCAATTTGATTTGGGGCTTATATATTTTTGCGTACATTATCTCATGTCATATGTCGAATGTCAAAATGCAAGGGGCCCCCAAAGAGGTCAATCCCCCGGGCCCCCAAATCCCTAGTTACGCCCCTGCTTACATCCTAGCTTAAATACTAGCTTACATTTTAGCTTATAGCTTACATCCTAGCTTACATCCTATCTGACATCCTAGCCTACATCCTAGCTTACAGCTTACACTTTAGCTTACATCCTAGCTTAAATCATAGCCTACATCCTAGCTTACAGATTACATTCTAGCTTACATCCTATCTTACGCCTTAGCTTATAGCTTACACCTTAGCCTAATTCCTAGCTTACATCCTAGCTTATAGCTTACATCCTAACCTACATTCTAACTTACATCCTAGTCTATATCCTAGCTTATAGCTTACATTCTAGCCGCATAAGTATTTAATGAGATCCTTAAAAATGTATGAGTTATTTTGTAATAGAAAAGATATGTATAAGAAATCTATCCACCCCATTGGCACTACAGTGTACAAGAAATCTATCCATCCCAGTGGCACTACAGTGTACAAGAAATCTATCCACCCCATTGGCACTACAGTGTACAAGAAATCTATCCACCCCATCGGCACTACAGTGTACAAGAAATCTATCCATCCCAGTGGCACTACAGTGTACAAGAAATCTATCCACCCCATCGGCACTACAGTGTACAAGAAATCTATCCACCCCATCGGCACTACAGTGTACAAGAAATCTATCCATCCCAGTGGCACTACAGTGTACAAGAAATCTATCCACCCCATCGGCACTACAGTGTACAAGAAATCTATCCACCCCATCGGCACTACAGTGTACAAGAAATCTATCCATCCCAGTGGCACTACAGTGTACAAGAAATCTATCCACCCCATCGGCACTACAGTGTACAAGAAATCTATCCACCCCATCGGCACTACAGTGTACAAGAAATCTATCCATCCCAGTGGCACTACAGTGTACAAGAAATCTATCCACCCCATCGGCACTACAGTGTACAAGAAATCTATCCATCCCAGTGGCACTACAGCCCATGGAGGACCCTAGCCTCCTTCAACACATCTTTAAATTTAGATCTCTCTTGAGTTTTTCGTCTTCCAGCCCTAACTCTTATAGAGCTACCTCTACACCATCAAGACATCGTATTTGTGATCTGAATTGGGGTCGGTGCCTTTTGGTTATTGTCGGTATACTATTTTCGATCCCGTTTTCGGACCTTCTTTCAATGTGACCTGCCCAACGTGATCTGTTTTTTAATTCCGTCTATATAGACGAGTCTTCATGGTATATCCCCTGGACCTGGTTAGTGCGTGTCCTCCATCCAGTTTCATCTTGTATAGCGCCTTAAGTCTTTCTAAGGATTTTCCGCTCTTATGTATTTAGCAGGTTTTCTGTTGTTTTTGTTAGTGTCCGGGTTTCTTTTGCGTACATTCTGCTGGTCTTACGATGGTTTTGTCATTATTTTTTTTTTTGTTTTCCTTTATATACTTTTGATTTTAAGTATGTGCTGGGGTGCTATAGAATGACTGTTGCCTGCTGCTATTTGTTCCTTTATTTCTGACAATATATAATTTTTAGAATGTATCATACTAAATAAATGTTGGCGCGGTGGCTGAGCGGTAAAGCACTTCGCTTCCGAATCGGGGTTCCTGGGTTCGAATTCTGATGAAGACTAGGATTTTTATTTTTGGGATCTTTGGGAGTCCACCAAGCTCTAATGGGTACCTAACAATAGTTGGGGAAAAATAAAGGTGGCTGGTCGTTGCGCTGGCCACATGACACCCTCGTTAATCTCAGGTCACAAAAACAGATGACCTATAGATTGCACTGTTTGAAATGGGAATATTTTTTTTTTACTTCCTAAATAGTTTCTTCATGTTCAGACTTGTGGTTAGATAAATATGAATACATTGTACTTCTGCCTGATCGTCGCTTGTCATTCCAACGTTCTCCTTTCTAATGTACAGGATGGTCAGCGTTATGAATAGCCAAATTAAATACAACAGTTATTCCCCCTACCTACCATTACGTACGCCTCCGCCGTGTCCTTATCTATGTAAACACATACTTCAGTGCTTCTCAACTCTCTACTTTCTGGCTATTCTGAGCGTTTTCAGGTACCCACTCTCCCAATATTATCGGCATAATTGAACATAACAATAAAAATTTAATTTTTAGCTACCTTGTTCACTATTTCAAAATTTCTTTAAAAGTACCCCCACCTCACTTTGTCATCCCGCGCCCTAGTATTGCAAAGCGTACAATGACTTCTGGCTGAGAACCGCTCCACCTACACCACTGTCATTTAGGAATTACCTCCTTTTTAAAATCCCCGCCCATCGCTTGCTAGCTCTACGCTATTTGTAGACATTAGTAGAAGGTTTGTTAATCATACCTGTAAGTAGACCTAATCGGTTGACGAGATCAGCGTTTCTTAAATTGTACAAACACAGCTTATGTGGAATATGTGGAGTCGAAAACGTAGTGAGGGGGGTCAAGAGGGCACGATGTATTAACGGTATTAATACGTATCGGGTATAAGCTTTGTCGTATATTAGAAAACCTGGGCATATTTAGAACCGTTGTCCTAGACCAACGATTCCCAAACATTTTTTTGTCTCATAGATCCCTTGGAAGTCTTCGTAGAAACCTGGGGGTCTATATAGACTACTTTGGGAATCACTGTTTTAGACACACCCAGATATGTTATAAACACATTTCTTTTTTAAGTCTGGTAGAAAAAAATTAGTTGATTAATTGATAACACTGATTTCAAACGGGTTATAGGTGCACATAGTTACCCTTTCTTACAGCAGTATAAGTTCAGTGTTGAATGTTATAAAACATTGTGCTATTGAACTCATGAAGGAAAAGACATAAAATATTTCTGTTGTTTGGGATAGACGCTACTAAAACAAAAGTATGCATGACGCGTAGGACGTAATCATATTCTTTTTTGAAGTAACGTCTGTATTATATAAGATAAGATAAGATATGACTTCTGCCAACAGATACAAGATAACAGAACAACAAAGAATGGATAAAAACAGAACTGTCGTCACAAGCCAGCCCACAAATGATAGTAAGTCTCTCTTTATGCTCAGTCTAATATGTAGTTCTTTTTACAAAGTTATATCAACTCTGTCTGTCTGTCTGCCTGTCTGTCTAGTGAGTTGATATAAGCTTTATATAAGTAGCTCACAAAATGAATAGCGGCAATAGATTCGATACACATTTGAAACCAAAGGAAAGCTCACTGCCGAGAACAGACGTGGATGGCGAAAAGAGATTCTAAATCGACAACTAGCAAACAACGATTAGGTCTTTCTGGATGTGGCAAAATATGTAGGTCCCAGCTGGAGCTGCGTTGCCATGTGAGATTCTGCACTCTCTTCGGACTCGAAGACAAGCGTTATAAATATACTTACTATTAAATTGATTTAAGAGAAAATTCTAAAAATAAGAGAGAGAGCGAGAGAGATGCGTGTGCTTAAATTGTGCATCATTTTGTTGAAAACACAAAAAGTGATGGTGTGTTGTAGACTAAAATCCCTTCAGTATACAGTGAATGTAAAAGTGAACTCAGATCTACACAATACCTACCTCTGTCTTCAACTAAATACCCTCACGCTTGACTGCACATCGAGGCCACTAGGTTTAGTAGGTCAGAAAAGATTCAAAATAAAATGCCGTTCTAAATCAGTAGTCCAGCCATACTTCTGCTTCAGACTTTGACCAGTTGTTGTGTGGCTCTAAATACTTGATGCTCATTGCCATGCTGAAAGATGCTTGAAGAAAGCGTTAGAGTAGACATACAATAATTTGCTGACGTTGGTCTATTCAACACTCTGATACTTAAGGCGAAGACCAAAGTCAAATACGACATCAGACTGGGCCGGTCCTACAGATTGCTAGGGCCCTATGCGAAACGGATTGCGCGGGTCCTAGTCTTGATAGGGATAAGGATAATACGTGAAAATTAAGATTTAAAAAAAAAATAAATACATCTTTGCATTTTGTTCATACTTTACTAAATACAATATCACGGTCAAATTAACCAAAACAAGAAGTCCTAATACTTTATTTACTGTAATAGTAAGTGACATGTAAATATAGATCTAAATCTATCTCGATCTGTTTAAAAAATCAAAAGCGATATTTTGCTGTCGACAGTAAATCTAAAAGGCAGATCTGAAGTTTATCGGCCTATTGTAGATGGCTCGTAATTTAAAATTCGCCTTATTTTTATTAAATGAAAGCTGACATTGCCGTTTGTTTTTTTTTAACTCGCGAGTAGGATTTGCGTTTTCTATCTTGAATGGCATCCCATGATGACAATTTTTATATTTTTAGGACATTTTTATGAGTTTTCAGGATATTTTAATAATTTCAGATTTCAAGGAGCTCCTGGAAAATCAGGAGGTAGCGGAAACCCTGTTAAGTTAAAATGGTTTAATTTAATAATTTACTAGTATTAGCGCGGGCCTATCAAAGTGTGGGACCCACTGCGGCCGCATAGGTTGCAGTGCCTTAAGGCAGGCCTCGACATCAGAGATCTGCTATTCGCCCTAAATGCCTCGAAGCGGACCTATAAACAAGAAAAAAGCTTATACGAAGTGTAGTTGTATCAATAGCTTTGGATCAGTCATGTAAATTAAGTTTGCAATAGATCTAAGCAAACAACAATAAATCAGTGCGATTGGAAATATTTTTGCCAATTTAGTTTAGCGCTATTTCATACTTTTAGCTTTCTAAATACGCCAAATCCTATCACTTATCTAGACCAGTTGGGAAAATGGGGGGGGGGGGGGGGAGAAAGTAAGGGATATCTGGGTGAATTTAACCGCAAACGTTTTTGAAAAAGTAATTATTTAAATAAAAAAGTGAACGACATGAATTCAAACTCATGACTCAAGCCGACATTCTAACCACTCTGCTAGTGAGGTACGTATGAAAATAGAAAATTGTATTGTATCTATTATTTGTTTCAAATATACTTTAAAGTGGCGACCTATATACGGAGTAATTCAGCCTTTACCACTATCGTACTTATCAGTCAAGTACAATTTCTTTACGTTGTTCGAGATAGCTAATTAACTAATTGTTTGATTTTTTAAATTGATTCTTGTGTTGTCAGGTAAAACAAATGATTGTGCCAATTTCAGCTTGATCAGAGATAAGGTGTCGGAGAAATAACGTGTTCAAGCTTTTTACCAAACAGACAGACAGACAGTGAGGTGATCTATGCTTTGTAAATAAACGCTTGTCTTACTTCGCCAAGGCTTGCAAAATTTTGGATTGACAATCATTGTGAAAAGAAATTCTGCACTAACCTACTCCCAATAAAATAATCACTGAACAGGACAATCTCATAGAAAGCCAGAAACCAGGAAATGTTTGTCTGTTTGCAATGTACCATATCAGTAAATGCAATTATACATAAACACTGAACTGAACCATAATCTCCAAACACAAAAACAAAATTTAATAAAATACTCAGAAAGACACAAAGATACAGAGACATTCCTCGTTCCATATTCTAGGACAAATTTGTGCAAATGCTCCTTTTTCCCTAGTGCTATTAGAGCATGGAATGGGTTGCCTGAGCTAACCAGGAAAACCAGTGACTTGGCAGAATTTAAGTCATTGGTTAACATGTATGACTAGATGCATGACGACAAGGACGTAATCATCTTCTTTATAACTTATAAGTTTACAGTGCTGAAGTCCTTCCCTCGGTTATAATTGCTTCCAAGTTCTGAACCGACAATATTCCCGACATATAAAAAAAGCTGAACTCCTTTGTGTCCGCTATTTTGGGCATTTAAGTTTGTTATTTAATTATTGATAAATCTCTAACATTACACAACACCAACTGACATCCATACTTCACAGTATGCTTGCATGAAATAGTCAAAATTATTAAGTTATTAAGACTGTTTTTCGTGGGAGCGGGTTGTGGGCTAGAATATATATTTTGTTTGTCTCGGTATAAAATAGCTATATATACTGCACATTTGCTAATAATAAGTAAAAATATAAGACATGAACCATGTTTCTCAAAATACTAAAGTAAAGTATTCATGAAATAAGCAAAACCTTTATATTTAAATAAAAACAATTCGCCGGACGGTGTTAGAATTGATACTATATACATACAATATTAGTGGTCGAGAGGCTAAGTGCGCTTGAACTTGGCTTGGCTACCTAGAAGGGGGCTCGAGGTTCGACACCCGACTCGGGCAGAGTTGTATTTACTGAGCGCCTGAGTTGTGTTTACTGACGCCAAAACGTCACTTACCGGCTTGAAAATCGCCTCCTCAAATGACTTTTATTTTAATGGGGAAGCAGTTTGCTGGATAAGTGCATTCAACAAAAGCGTTTATAAAAACACTCTTAAGAGATCCCTCAAACAATGTGAAATTAACATCTACAATTGGGAAACGTTAGCCCTTGATCGCACTTCAGGGCATGAAGCCATGAATGTCGGTATGTCGAGATATGAGACCAGCCACCAGAAAAGAATGCAGATCAGAAAAGAACGCAGGTCAGAAAAGAACGCAGATCAGAAAAGAACGCAGATCAGAAAAGAAAGATGACATTACAAGCGGGTATCTATGCAACTGACCCAACCGTCCTATGCCTTGCGCAGGTCAGAAAAGAACGCAGATCAGAAAAGAACACAGATCGGAAAGAGCACAGATCAGAAAAGAACGCAGATCAGAAAAGAAAGATGACATTACAAGCGGGTATCTATGCAACAGACCCAACCGTCCTAAGCCTTGCGCAGAAAAGAACGCAGATCAGAAAAGAACGCAGATCAGAAAAGAACGCAGGTCAGAAAAGAACACAGATCGGAAAGAACACAGATCAGAAAAGAACGCAGATCAGAAAAGAACGCAGATCAGAAAAGAAAGATGACATTACAAGCGGGTATTTATGCAACAGACCCAACCGTCCTAAGCCTTGCGCAGAAAAGAACGCAGATCAGAAAAGAACGCAGATCAGAAAAGAACGCAGATCAGAAAAGAACGCAGATCAGAAAAGAAAGATGACATTACAAGCGGGTATCTATGTAACAGACCCAACCGTCCTATGCCTTGCGCAGGTCAGAAAAGAACGCAGATCAGAAAAGAACGCAGATCAGAAAAGAACGCAGATCAGAAAAGAACGCAGATCAGAAAAGAACGCAGATCAGAAAAGAACGCAGATCAGAAAAGAACGCAGATCAGAAAAGAACGCAGATCAGAAAAGAACGCAGATCAGAAAAGAACGCAGATCAGAAAAGAAAGATGACATTACAAGCGGGTATCTATGTAACAGACTCAACCGTCCTTTGCCTTGCGCAGGTCAGAAAAGAACGCAGATCAGAAAAGAACGCAGATCAGAAAAGAAAGATGACATTACAAGCGGGTATCCAACCGTCCTATGCCTTGCGCAGGTCGGAAAAGAACGCAGATCAGAAAATAACACAGATCAGAAAAGAACACAGATCAGAAAAGAACGAGATCAGAAAAGAACGCAGATCAGAAAAGATCGCAGATCAGAAAAGAACGCAGGTCAGAAAAGAACGCAGGTCAGAAAAGAACGCAGATCAGAAAAGAACGCAGATAAGAAAAGAACGCAGATCAGAAAAGAACGCAGATCAGAAAAGAACGCAGATCAGAAAAGAACGCAGATCAGAAAAGAACGCAGATCAGAAAAGAACGCAGATCACAAAAGAACGCAGATCAGAAAAGAACGCAGATCAGAAAAGAAAGATGACATTACAAGCGGGTATCTATGCAGCTGACCCAACCGTCCTATGCCTTGCGCAGGTCAGAAAAGAACGCAGATCATAAAAGAACGCAGATCAGAAAAGAACGCAGATCACAAAAGAACGCAGATCAGAAAAGAACGCAGATCAGAAAAGAAAGATGACATTACAAGCGGGTATCTATGCAACTGACCCAACCGTCCTATGCCTTGCGCAGGTCAGAAAAGAACGCAGATCAGAAAAGAACGCAGATCAGAAAGAACACAGATCAGAAAAGAAAGATGATATTACAAGCGGGTATCTATGCAACAGACCCAACCGTCCTAAGCCTTGCGCAGAAAAGAACGCAGATCAGAAAAGAACGCAGATCAGAAAAGAAAGATGACATTACAAGCGGGTATCTATGTAACAGACCCAACCGTCCTATGCTTTGCGCAGGTCAGAAAAGAACGCAGATCAGAAAAGAACGCAGATCAGAAAAGAACGCAGATCAGAAAAGAACGCAGATCAGAAAAGAACGCAGATCAGAAAAGAACGCAGATCAGAAAAGAACACAGATCAGAAAAGAAAGATGACATTACAAGCGGGTATCTATGTAACAGACCCAACCGTCCTATGCCTTGCGCAGGTCAGAAAAGAACGCAGATCAGAAAAGAACACAGATCAGAAAAGAACGCAGATCAGAAAAGAAAGATGACATTACAAGCGGGTATCTATGCAACAGACCCAACAGTTCTATGCCTTGTAAAAATGTTTTACATGTTTCGGATGTTCCTTCAGAGTTGAAGATAATCACTTCCTAGTCCAAACCTCCCGCAGGACGACGGGGGATGGGAGCGGGCAGGGTTTGAACCCGGGACCATCGATAAATCTGAATGACAGTCCAGCGTGCAAACCGCACGACCAGGCAGCCATGCGTGCGGCCAGCTTTTCAAAGCGAAGATAGTATTTCCTAAACATCAAAGAGTTCATATACTAATAGATTGTCGCTCATCTTCGATCACGAAGTAGCAGCTATAAGGTTAAACAAACAGAAAGAAATATTCAAAAAATTATTCGGAGAAAGAGTTAAAAATCTTGCCAATTTGAGCTATGTCTTATTTAAAACAAAAAATAATATAAAAGAAAGCGCGAAAAAATAACAAACAAACAGGGTTTATTGGAAATTCATTGAATTTATTTTCTTCTGTTAGTAAGTTTGAAAACATTTAGTTTTAATCAACTTTAATATCGACATCGTGTTATATAGTGTGTTATTTGAACATCCGGCAAGTGTGTGCATGTTCCACTAAACGAGACACAATTAAATGAAACAAATATACTGGTATTGCAACTCTCTCAACATGACACCATATACAAATTTTTGTTCAGTGTGCGACGAAAGTTCAGATTGCCTGATTGCGACTCGTTACGATTTTTAAAGTTAAATATAAAAAAAAAAATTAAAACTTCTAGATTTCTAGTTTTCATATGTTTTTATTTTATCTCCAGTCCCACTCATGCCATTCCCTGGTCAGTTTCAAGGTTGTCCACCAGGCTTGGAGTACATGGCGGCCATTGATCAACTTATTTGTAAACAAGAGGTCAGTTTATTTGAAGGTTAGTTCTTTTTTAAAAATTATACCGTATTATTATATTTCACAATCACATATTTCATTACAAAGCAAAATATCAAATGTGTGTGTCAGTGTGTGTGTGTGTTGAGTAATATGAGTCAGTAGTAAGCAACATTTTTAAGAAGTCTTCAATATTCCAAACTGAGAACTGTTGATATAAAAAAGCAACCTTTTTACCGTTAGTAATGTGCATGTCCTACCCTTTTACCGTTAGTAATGTGCATGTCCTACCCTTTTTACCGTTAGTAATGTACATGTCCTACCCTTTTACCATTAGTAATGTGCATGTCCTACCCTTTTACCGTTAGTAATGTGCATGTCCTACCCTTTTTACCATTAGTAATGTGCATGTCCTACCCTTTTTACCGTTAGTAATGTGCATGTCCTACCCTTTTACCATTAGTAATGTGCATGTCCTACCCTTTTACCATTAGTAATGTGCATGTCCTATCCTTTTTACCATTAGTAATGTGCATGTCCTACCCTTTTACCGTTAGTAATGTGCATGTCCTACCCTTTTACCGTGAGTAATTTGCATGCTCTACCCTTTTACCGTGAGTAATGTGCATGTCCTACCCTTTTACTGTTAGTAATGTGCATGTCCTACCCTTTTACAGTTAGTAATGTGCATGTCCTACCCTTTTTACCATTAGTAATGTGCATGTCCTACCCTTTTTACCATTAGTAATGTGCATGTCCTACCCTTTTACCATTAGTAATGTGCATGTCCTACCCTTTTACCATTAGTAATGTGCATGTCCTATCCTTTTTACCATTAGTAATGTGCATGTCCTACCCTTTTACCGTTAGTAATGTGCATGTCCTACCCTTTTACCGTTAGTAATGTGCATGTCCTACCCTTTTACCGTGAGTAATTTGCATGCTCTACCCTTTTACCGTGAGTAATTTGCATGTCCTACCCTTTTACCATTAGCAATGTGCATGTCCTACCCTTTTACCGTGAGTAATTTGCATGCTCTACCCTTTTACCGTTAGTAATGTGCATGTCCTACCCTTTTTACCGTTAGTAATGTGCATGTCCTACCCTTTTACCATTAGTAATGTGCATGTCCTACCCTTTTACCGTTAGTAATGTGCATGTCCTACCCTTTTTACCGTTAGTAATGTGCATGTCCTACCCTTTTACCGTTAGTAATGTGCATGTCCTACCCTGTTACCCAAGCATCTTTCTGTGGTGCCCAGCATATGGCTGGCGGGCGAAATCCGGCCTGTAACGCGGTGCTGTCAGGTTTATCGAAACGTGAATCTGCAGTGGTACCATTCATTAGACTTTAGATGTTTTCGTAAATTAAATGATAGACACCATTGGGCTGGGTGCCAGAGCACTAGCAGACGTATCTGTTATTGACGTTCTTCACTGTGACTAACAATAACACGAATACCAGCATGATTTCTAGATGTAGTGTTGGTGTCTCTTTAAATAAATAAATTAGTAATACTTTCAGTGCATTGGTAAAGCTTGGAAGATCTTCTGTACATTGGTAAAACATGTGGAACTTTCTGTACATTGTTAAGGCTCTGGAGATCTTCTGTACATTGGTAAAACTTACGAGACTCTCTGTACACGGTAAAACTTGGGAGTGGTTCTGTATATTGGTAAAACCTGTTACATTGTTATGGCACTAAAGACGTTCTGTACATTAGTAATACATTTGAGACTTTTTGTACTTTGATAAGACATTGTGACATTCTTGCCCTCTTCTGAGACAAGGAAGAGAATGTTGGTTGTATTTTTTTTATTGACAACAAAAAGGCCAAAAGACATTTCACTTCTAGTATTTTTTAAAATTCAATTATGAGTCAGGGAAATTTGTTGTTATTCTAGCACGAGTATATGTCTTGATTAAAACCTAACCCTGAAAGATTCTATATGACAAGTGACAAGTCATTCTATCGTTTTCTTTGTTTCAGTTTTGACGGGTATAGAAGCTGTTAACAAGTACCGTGTCTTCAATACATTGAACCAACAGGCGTATTGGGCACTGGAAGGTCAGACAGAATGTGTGGCATACATCAATCTATAAGAACACATAAGGGTTCAGTCCTTAAAAATAAAAAACAACAGAGATAGGCTCTACTTGTTTTCAATTGTTTGAGTAATATAGATTTATCTCAACTTAAGAAAGACGCGACACATTCTTACCTTTTTTTACAGTCAGTTATTTTCAGAAGCTTTTTCCCAAAGAGTTTCCTGTCGAACTTCTAGACCAATGTCTTAAACATCTCATTTTTTATTTCGCAGAGTCTGACTGTTGCAATAGAATCTACTGTGGGCCAAACAGAGGATTTGTTTTTCATATTACAGACAACTCACAACAGGTAGGCTCTACAAATGCTCAAAGATTTGAATAATCACTGTAGGCATGTATGAGAACTTTATTTCAAGGACATATTAGAAAAAAATTCATAATTACTGTTATGTTAGTTATACTTAAATTTATTATTATGACTATAGGTTATAACAAACAGTCTGCTCTCAACGCAGAGATGAAATAACACCACAAAATGGCACAACTAACAAATCCTGCACAAATGCACTTATACTTGATATCATGATATTCCTTAAATTTTTTTCTATTTGTTTACAAGTATAATATTCAATCCTAACTGTTAAATTAACTGACTATAATTTAGTATCATTGTATTAAGAAGATGGCCTTAGGTTTATCATTAAATATTGTCCTACATAAAAAATACAAGATGGTCGTTTACTTCAGCAGGCATACTTTCTAAATTCTATCCCAGAATATCTTGTCTCTTAATTCGTGATCTCTATGAAATCTCCATATTGATGAACTTTTTGAACAATCAAACAAATCATTAGGGTTTAAAACATTAGGGTTTATTAAAAGACACTTTTACAAATCAAACGTTAACTTAAAACTTAAATGCTACTTAACTTTAGTTAGGCCAATATTAGAATATGCATCCTCTGTTTGGGATCCCTCAACTCAAGAAAACATAAGGAAATAAGAACAAATACAAAATATAGCAGTGAGATTTATAACAGATGAATATTCAAATTTGATTAGAGTACATCATTTCAGGCTTCACTTAACCAGGGCAGAGTACCAAAGAACTGGAAAGAAGCTAATGTCACCCCCTATTTAAAAAAGGAGAAAAATCTGACCCAGGAAACTACAGACCAGTATCACTTACCAGCATCACATGTAAAATCCTAGAACACATAATATGTAGCAACATCATAAACCACTTAGACAAACATAATGTTATCACCCCATACCAACATGGCTTTAGGAAATATAGATCATGTGAAACACAACTAATAGGACTAATTGATGATTTTTCTAAAGGTTTACAAAGGTGAACAAATAGATGCTATCTTACTAGATTTTCCTAAGGCTTTTGACAAAGTTCACCACCATAGTTTGCTTAAAAAATTAAAATTTTTTGGCATTAAGGGTCCACTGCATAAGTGGATTAAAGATTTTCAGATAGGGAGAGAACAAACTGTAATAATAAATGGCTCTAAATCAACACCGATAACAGTAAACTCAGGTGCACCTTAAGGAAGAGTCTTGGGTCCACTACTATTTTTAATTTACATAAATGATTTACCAAATTGCATTACTTCAGGAACAAAAGTCAGATTATTCGCAGACGATTGCATAATATATAGAACAATAAAAACAACACAAGACACAGATATTTTACAAAGAGAATTAGATGAATTACAGAAATGGGAATCAAATTGGAGCATGTCTTTCCACCCAGAAAAATGTCAGTTGTTAAGAATAACAAAAAAACTAAAACAAATTAATTTTACTTATCTTATTCATGGCAAACCAGTAACACAGACTAAAAACGCAAAATACCTAGGTGTTATAATAAATGAAAAACTGTCATGGTATCCACATATTGATGAAACTATAAAAAAATCAAACAAAGCATTAGGATTTATTAAAAGAAATTTCTATAAATCAAATAAGAACATAAAACTAAAATGTTATTTAACCTTGGTTAGGCCAATAATAGAATATGCATCCTCCGTTTGGGACCCCTCAACTCAAGAAAACATTAAGAAACTGGAACAGACACAAAATAGAGCAGTGAGATTCATAACAAATGAATATTCACATTTGACTAGAGTAACACCTTTAGTAAAATCACTAAATTTAGAAAGCCTTCAGGACAGAAGACTCAAAAGTAAAGTAGCAATTATACATAAAACACTGAACCATAATCTTCAAATACAAAAACAAAATTTAATAAAATACTCTGAAAGACACAAAGATAAAGGCACATTCCTCATCCCATATGCTACGACAAATTTGTACAAATACTCCTTCTTCCCTAGTGCTATTAGAGCATGAAATGGGTTGCATGAGCTAGCCAGGAAAACCAGTGACTAGGCAGAATTTAAGTCATTGGTTAATATGCATGACTAAATGCATGACGCGTGGGACGTAATCATCTTCTGTTTTGAAGTAACGTCTGTATTATATAAGATAAGATAAGATAGTAAAATCAATAAACTTAGAGACACTTCAGGAACGAAGAATAAAAACTAAAGTAGTTAGCTATAATTACATAAAACATTAAACCATCATAGAAAAGCAAAACCTAATAAAATACTCAGAAAGACACAAAGTTAGAGGCACATTCCTTATTCCTTACGCTTGAACAAATTCATACAAGTTCTTCCCTAGTGCTAATAGAGAATGGAATGGGTTGTCTGAATCAGCCAGGAAACCCAACGACATACCGGAGTTTAAGCCATTTATTTAGCTCTCATAACTAAATTGACTCATGAAATGCATAGGACTTAATTATCTTCATTTTTTAAAGTTACGCCTGTAATGTATATCTACCATAGTACTACTAATGATAATCCAGTTATGGCCCTTTAATAAATACTAAAATTAAAAATGAACTACGGCCAATAGCTTCAAATGACTATGATTACACTTCCTTTTTACATCACATGTTGTTACTTAGTTTTCCTTATACGCTCAGACATGCATCAAAGAACTTGTTTCCTTGTATCTCAGGTTCTTTGTTAATATTTATTATTTTGACTGCTTTGTTTTTAGAATAAAAAAACACAAAAACGAGTGTATTAGTATTGACTAATCCTACAAATAAACAAGGAAGATAGAACAATGTCGTTTACATTGAAAAATAAAGTGTTTTTTTCAGACCATACAGTCATTTATCTATAACTGTCCCACCACGGCCTTTTAAAAAAAAAAAGAAAACTGGCCGCAAGGCTTCAAGTGGGAGAAAGTGTTAAGCTCTGGACACTACACTTAATAAACAACACCAACGCTCTAGTACCAGATTCATGAGTGCATTTATTTACACACTTTGTAAACACACATGACACATAACATTCCAACATTCACTCCCTTAGTCAAGGGGAATCATTCAAGCTACTCATAGAAACAATGTCAACAGAAAGCATGAAGAGTAAGAGATAAAAAAAACTATTCTACACCCAGATTCGAACCTGGGACCTTCAGTGCTGAAGCCAAGCTTTTTACCACTCACCCGCGACTCCCAGATCAATAAATGGTTGCTTTTAAATCTCTCAGAAATGTTTAAGTTGTTGAGGTTTACGTTTGACTACTAGCAAGGTAACAAGTTAAGTTCAAACTCACTGATTATTTAAAATATTTGTGTTTTCTTTTGTCCAGATAATAAACATATGTTTATAGCATACCAATTATAGACAGAAAGTATATTTATATTTAAATAGGCTATATTTTTTCATTTGCGCAGGAAATAATATACAAAATAGCATTGACCTAAACTGATGTTTTTACATTCGGAAACCATTCGAAGAACTTTCGTTTCAATTGTAGAGATTACATATTCAGACAAAAATAATAACTGCTTTCATCCCTGTAGCATGTGATTACAATCAAAAGTGTATTCTTCGCTTGCTAGCTGTCTCTGTACTATCACCTTCACTTTCATTTATTTATTGGACCGTAGTGGCACCACACAAGATTTATCGACAATCTTTCTCCCTTCCTCTCTGTCTTTTGTCTTGGATAGAATCTCTTTCAACGGCAAGCCCATACAATTATCTTATGTTATCTTCCATCGCTTTCTCTCCTTGCCTCTTCTCCTTTTTCCTGGTTCTGTACTCTGAAGGAAGGTCTTTTCGAGCCTTGAACACCTTGTAATATGGCCATAGAGTTTTAGTTTACGTTTCTTGACAGTACTTCTATAGATTTGTGAAAGTTGAACACTGAACGCTGAGACTTCAAGAAGAATTCAAGCCTTTAAGAGGAAATGCTTTTGAAAATTGCTTTGTATCAAATAACAGAAGAAGAAGAAGACAAACGAGTTTGTACTTTTACAAGTCAACTCTCTGGCTGGCAAAAAGGAGAAACTCCTGAATACGGTGAAGAGATGAAACCTGAGCAGGTTCGGTCCTATTATAAAAGACATGACAAAAGTCATCCTTAAAGAGAGTTCCAAGAAAGGGACTTCCAAATAAAAGCTGGCTGGACAATGTAAAAGAATGGACGGGCCTCTCCCTTGATATCCTGACCGGTAAAAGTGGAAGGTTTTGGCTGCGCAAACTTTCAAAGCACCCAAACCACGACAGTCGAGAGACAGATGATGTTGATGATCTTATACATTCTTTTGCACATCTTCCCTACAAAAAGAAGATCAATGTACTTTAAAGTTAGATGAAAGTAAAGAGAAAGAAATATAAATTCCATTTCAATCTTTACGGCCAATTTTCATTTTTTTTAAGTTCATGGTGGGACAGTTATAGATACTGCACCCCTTGAAACCTCCATGAATCTGTGCTTCAGTGAATGCTGGACTTCATCTGCAGTGGTACATTGAATTACAGATCTAAAAAAAAGAAGAAATAAAACACAATTTATAATTTCTCTAAAATTGATTTAGAAAATGCAACAAAAGTCTCTCAAATGTTTCTAAACTTTGTGACTATTCTAAGACATCATGCAGAGATTAATTAATTCTGGACTAAAACTATCTCAATTAAAATATATAATAATAATAATAATAATAAAGCTTGTCTTCGAAGATTAATGTGGAATGAAGTATTGCCCGTGTGTACGCAGCCCCAGCTGTAATCTACATCTACTATTTTGCCACATCCAGGGCAAGCATAACCATTGTCCGCCGGTGATCGATTAAGATTTTATTTTGTACTAATTTATATAAAACTATATTTCCATTTTTTTTAAAAATTGTAATGGTCATTGTAGTAAAGAATTTGCTATATGTGACATTTGAATGACAGGATGTCATGACTATTGTGAGACCATTTCTCTGCTGTAAAGGTTGCTGTTGCTGCGCTGATGGTTGTTGTAAGTACCCAATCTACGTGAATGATAGGGCTGGACAATTACTGGGAATAGTTCGCATGATGTAAGTCTAGAAACTGGTTACCGAATTATGCAGTGCTTAATAATTAATATTCATTCATCTTTTAGTATTACTTGGCTGTTGGCTACTATAGATTCCTAATTTTTTAAGTCCTAATCCATTCTAAGTGACAATCTGGTCAAATAAATAATTTATGGCAATTTTTTTTACACAAAGCCAACGTCTTTTCAATGATTAAAAAGATGCACGAGTTTACAATTCAAGGCTATATACTTGTCATTTAAACTGATTAAAGTAACATACAAATCCTAATATTATTCATGCATCCATATGTATAATATTTGTTTTTCACTACCTACCCTAGGAACTCGTGCTGGACACCACATTTCGGCATCTTTGATCACAATGAAGTATTGCTGTACGAGATCTGGGGACCCTGTTGTCCTTGTCAATGTGCATGTGGCTGCACTGACGACGTAGAGTTCCCGGTAAATTTGAAAGTTTTAGGAGTTGCCTACCATTAGATCCTTTACTACCAAGAAACTTACTTAGTAGTTTTCAAACGTTTCTCCAGAAATGAAGAGTTCTATGTCCTGGCCTAGATCTTATGCAGGGTGTCAGAGGATGAGACTAAGGAGGCGCGGTGTGGTAAAGTGCTTGGCTTCCAAACCGGGGTTTGAATCCTGGTGAAGACTGGGATTTTTAATTTCAGGATCTCTGGGTGTCTCTGAGTCCACCCAGCTCTAATGGGTACCTGATATTAGTTGGGGAAAAGTAAAGACGGTTGGTCGTTGTGCTGGCAACATGACAGCCTCGTTAACCGTAGGCCACAGAAACAGATGAACTGTACATCATCTGCCCTATAGTCCATAAGGTCTGAAGGGGGAACTTTACTTTTCAGAGGATAAAAGTGAACAGGATTTGAATTTCAGAGACCTTAGTGCATAGCACCAGTCCATCCAGTCATACATTTATTTGTTCAACGTCATTTCATTTTGTGATGTAAGCATATTAAAAAAATCATGTAAGTTGTTAGCTAGTTGTAACTTATGATATAAACTAAGTTTATTATATCAAATTTAAGTATTTAAGAAGACAATTTTTCATTGAAAGTTGTTCAAGCTTGAAGTCTTTTACCATATAAAAAAACTATATAATTACTAATTTAAATTTAAATGACAATTTAAAAAAAAATTACATTGTCACAAAGCCTTTTATCTTTTTTAGGAATAAGAATATTGACTGCTACTAAATCTAGTGATTTTTATTTAAAAACGCCAAAACTAGTTTTACAGTTTAGTCTTCATCTTTTCATCTCTTGTGTCTGCAGATAAAGAGTGTTAAGGACAACACTCAAGTTGGTACCGTGAGTAAAGTCTGGGCAGGAAGTTTCAGAGAAATGCTCACTGATGCTGACACATATAGTGTCAGATGTAAGTATTAACTTGTATACGTTATAGCTAACCTACTATCTAGATTGGGACATTGAAGGGCTTAACTGAAGTCCCTGCTGCTGTTCATTTTGTAAGCAAACTCAGCAAAAAGAGTTTCAAGTGAAATATGAAAGATATAGGGATCTCATCTTAGCTTAAGCTTTGATTACAGGCTGAATGTGGCCATAGTTACACCTGGAATGAATGCTGCTAATTTGAATTATGTTTCTGTGGTTGCAAGAAATTTAACCTGATTAGTAAAGGTTCTTAGACTCTTCTTAAACTGGGTTATCTTATACAGCCAGCTACACACCATCTAGCTACCAACTATGATGGTGGACCTAATGAGTAATTTTTATTGATATATAGGCCTAAAATGTTATGCACAAACAGAAACACAATCTCACAGAGATGCAGTTAGATATGATTTCTTGAATTATACATTTGAATGAAAATTTTTTTCTAAAAATGCATATTTTGGTTAAATCAACAGTTCCTGTAAATCTTGATGTCAGACACAAAGCGTTGATGTTCGCCTGCATATTCCTCATTGTAAGTCTTTATTCTTTTTCCTATCACAGGCATGACTATAATTTTTTTTAAATTCTTACTGAGATTGGATCAGCAACTGAGAGATACTTTGCCAAAGGGCACTCAACCTTGATGTTTGATAGAATGAATATCCTGCCCCAAAGGCAAACTAAATAATTAAAACCATACATGTTTCCAATAGTTTGATCAGTACCAAACAAATAGATCAATTTAGTGCTCAAAGACAATTTTTATTTTGGATATGCTCAGAGCAAGTTTTTTGATGTTTTTATTTCTTAATCCCTCTGGAAAAAAGGCTTAGATTTGAATAAAGCTGATTTAAGAATTCAATAAAAAAATATCACATTTGAAATATTTTATTGTTTTATTAAAACTCATTGTCTCCTCTTGCTCATTTTTTTCCTCTTCTCTTTTCCTTGTCTCTCTTTGATTTCTCTTTCAATGACTGTTTATTGCCTTTTTTAAAATTAAAAGGCCAAGTGAATGAGCTTTTTTTAAATCATTGTTTAAAAATCACTTTTTGTTTCTGAAATATGTTGCCAACTTTAGTTTATATCTAGAATGTACTTTACACCATTAGGTTTGATTTTTTCCCAGGACTTTGCTGTCTTTGAAACACAGAAAAACAACAACAAATAAATAAAATCTAAATCAGCTCCATAAATACAAAAGACACCTACTATCAATATATATTTGATGAGTGTAAACCTATTTATAAATTACTCTGTAATGTCTCTGAGTCTGCTAGACAATTTGCGATGTAAAAGACAATACAGTAAGCCTAGGAGATATTCAGTATATCTTAAATATTTTTGCTAGTAGTAAGGTATTTGGGTTGTTTTACTTACCTTCTGCTTATAGTAAAACATACAGTTTTAAAGCTAATAAAGAAGATATAGATTTGGTAATATTGTATTTATTCATGGTCATAGTGTAGCATGATCATGCCTAATCAATATACCTTTATTTTCACATTTAATAAGGCAATCAGTTTGAGCTACATTCAAAAAGACAGTTTTCAATTATTTTGTGAGCTCTTATGAATATATTTACAAACTACCAACTAAATTGTATACAATTGAGTTTCGATGACAAGAAAAACATAGAAAAATACTTTAAAAAAAAATAAAAGCTTATATTAAGCGTAGTTGTATCAATTAGTTTGGATCAGTCATATAATTAAGTTTTGTAATAGATCTAGAATAACAATAATAAATCCAACTGTTTATTTTAGGGCAATTTCATGCTTTTAGTTTTCTTAATACTTTATGATCCTATCACTTTTTTTGGATTAGTTGGAAAGGGGTGGGATGTATTTTAAATAATGGTTTATCTGGATGATCACATTTTAAATACATTTATATTTTTAAAAAAAGGGTGAATGACCTGAATTCATACTCAAGGGAGGCTTTGTTAAATGTAAAACTATAAAACAATGGGCTACATGTTAGATATTGAATTAGCCCTTTATTATTTCATGTCATGTAAGATTGATTGATCCATTGTTTTGTCTTTAGAGGTGATTGTCACCTTTTCATCCAGTCTACAACAGGCTGTTTATTAAATGCAGTTATCACTAGTTTGTGCATGTTTTATACCTAAATTTACTCACCTTTTATTACATTTCAATTCTTGACAATATTGAAAGATATACTATTATACTTTCATTTGTAAACTTTACTGTAATATTTTTGTCCTTGTTATCCAATATAGATATATATATATACTACTTTGAAAATAATTATACATTTTATGTAATATATATATATATATATATATCTATATATAAATTACTTTTAAAATAATTAGACATTTTATACTGGTATGTAATTTTATATAAAATTGTTATAAATAAATGCTGGAAATGTATACAATTACTATAATCTGTTGTAGAAAACTATAATTTCAATATTTATTTTGGTAATAAATATTATTTGTCTTTCATAACTTTTGTGTTTAATTATTTCAAATTGATCAACTGAATATGAATGCCTAATTACAACACACCATCCATAAAAACATGTATGATTTATCTGTCTCGGAAATGTTGGACGAATAGTAACAAAAGACATTTACCTACCTCCAAAAATCACAATTTCAACTACAAGCGTAGGGGCGTAGCTAGGAATTTTTCATCGTTTGGGGTCCGGGGGGCTTGACCTCTTTGGGGGCCCCTGCATTTTGCGTAATATTTAATTTTTAATGTGATAAACACTCATTATGTTGAGTGGGGCCTTGATGAATTTTCGAGTTCCCCCCCACCCTAGCTACACTACTGATCTCAAGCATTTTTTTCGCGTGAGATGTAAGCACATATTCGATGTAAGTGGACTTTCACGTGTATAGATCGGGGAAATTGGACAACCAGATGAACTATGACTAAGTCCTACATTAATTGTTGCGAGACTACAAAACTTAAATGTGTACGTCTTGTGTGTTTTTGGCAATGTAAGCTTTTGGATATTGTGAATAAATGAGGAAAAAGTAACTGTAAATATTGAAAAGCCAAGAAAGATTGTTAGAACAAATCTAAATATTGTGGATAACAGATAGTTCTACAAGTTAGACAGTTTTTACAGGTCGATTGTCCAAATGTCCTTTATTTGTGTGATACAAACTGTTGCCGCTTGTACAGTAGTTGCTTTAAGAAAGAAGTAAGTTTGTTAAAGTCATTAGTTTTATATTAGTTTATTAGTTCATTTTAAATGGACTTTTCCAACAAAAGATGTCTCAAGAAAGACAACCGCTAGCAGCAACTACATCAAGTGGTCGTGACGTGGCCCATTAACGTTTAGAATAGAAGCACGTTTGTTGCTTACTCTGTCAGACTGTATCAGCGCTACTTTTGTTGACTAGGCAACCTGAAAAGTATCAAGATGTCTGTGTGTAGTCACTCAATGACCTTCTCTTAGTGCTGTGGCTGTTCCTTTTTTATGGAATGTTTTTTTTTTTATTGATCCATGCAATCATATTCTTTTTAAAGATCAATGAAGTAGTCTTGGCATTTTTTTTAGTTTAGCTTTTGGAACATTTTTTTTTCTTGTATGCGTGACACAGGGGAATGTGAAAAATGACTTCAGTTTCTATTCAACTAGACAGGAGCGATTTAGCAATCGATACATTTTTCTGCTTCAACCAAAATCATAGTTAATAATTTAGGTCCCATATCGCCTGATGCAAGAAGTGGTACGTACGTTTGTCCTCTCTCGTAAGAATTTTTTTGTCTTGAAAAAAATTCCATTATTTGCTACTTAACTATTTTTTTAAAACATTTTCCATTTGTGTCTCCCCCCCCCCCCCCCCCCGCTCTCCTTTCTGAAACAAAACAAAAAAAAAAAAGCGACAGAAGCAGGTCAACAACATGTCAAGAAAACTAGGAAATCGTTTGATAAACAATACAGGTTTTAGAGTTTCCAGGCGACAACATCCACTTTTACTTTTACTGAAAAGACTAGGAAGATAATATATAGGTCTTGAATAGTGACTGGGAGTCGACCCCTTGGTAAGGTTGTGACAGAGCGTCGCATGGGGTGGGGTAATGAAGATCACATTTAGGCCCTTTTCACTCTCATTTCACTCCAAAGAACTCGTCAAAACGAATCGGGCTTATACACTTTAAACTTGTCTAATGGTGCATTCCTTTCACCTCAGAATTTCCATTTCCCAGTTTATCCTGAATTATAAACTCTATTCACCATAAATCAATGTAGCCTATGAAAAAGTTTGTTTTTAAAAATATATTTTAAGTCCTGTTAGTTGTTTCTTGAAAACGTTTGAACATAACACAAAATGATTAGTCTATTGCTTACAATGGATTTAATAATTAAATAATCACAAAGAAGTAAAAAAAAAAATAATCTTGTATTGCTTTTACACAATTGATTTATTCATCTCCGGTTTTTCTTGAACGGCAAACTTCACTGTAGTGTGCACTTCCTGCCCATGATGCTGATGGTGGCGAAGCTTGGTTTTTTGTAGCTCTGGCTGTTGTCGCAGATCACCCTCTCGACAGGCCCGCTGTTGATCTGGAAGTAGATGCTGACAGCTTCGTAAGCATTGACGTTGATGACGGCGATTACGTCACTGGTAGTGAATCGAATGTCCATGAAACGTCGGATAGAAAATGGCGTCCACTTGTCTCTCTCACCCAGTAGAACTATATGATCTCTGGTAAGAAACACATTTTACATTATTTATGTTCATGTAAAAATAACAAAAGATTTTTTAAAATGGATTTAATTTACTTATTCCTATATGTTAATTAATTATCAATAAAAGTAAAAAAAAAAAATCGTAATTTGATTATGGTTCATCTCGTAGAGTAGTCTACCTTTTCATGTGACTATAAAAATAGATAAGAAGCGCGATGGTTGAGTGATAAAGCGCTTGGCTTCCGAACCGAAGGGCCTGGGTTCGAATCCTGGGATTTTTAATTTCGGGATCTTTAGGGCGCTTCTGAGTCCAACCAGCTCTAATAGGTACCTAACATTAGTTGGGGAAAATTAAAGGTAGTCGGTCGTTGTGCTGGCCACATGACACCCTCGTTAACCGTGGGGCCACAGAAACCGATGGTCTTTACATCATCTGCCCCATAGATCGCAAGGTCTGAAAGGGGAACTTTACTTTTACTTTTTTATAAAAATAGATTTATTCTGAACAGACATTTCCGTCTACATGCAACTAAAGTGAAAGTGTTTCGTTGATAGAGGAAGAGAAACCAGCCATTTTTCGTTTGGCTCGATTTTCCAGAGCTGAGATCATTGTCTTTTCACTGTCAATACTAGTCTATAGTATTCTTTGTTAAAATCTCTCTCCACAAGCTGCCAACTATGAGATATGTGTCACTACTAGAAAGACTTAGCCCAGGATTGCACCGCTAGGAGAGAGAAAAATAAATGTGTCATGAGTTACACAGCATGGTGTGTCAGCTCCTGCCCTCTTAGTCACACAGCATGTTGTGTCAGCTTCTGTCCTCTGAGTTACACAGCATGGTGTGTCAGCTCCTGTCCTCTGAGTGACACAGCATGGTGTGTCAGCTCCTGTCCTCTGGGTTACACGGTGTGTCAGTTACTCACCCAGTCTGAAGCTGTAACACAGGGGACGTGTAGTAGAGACAGAAGTCTACAGCCGTACAGCCAGGACCAAGGTTTAAAGGATTCAGCACGGAAAACGGAACGGGGAGTTTATTCAGGTCAGTTCCGGAATACACAACAGCTGGTGACCTCAGCTGGGAATTAGATGATGGAAAAGATTACAATTTTGACCTCGTTTTCAAAATGTTAAACATCCAGGACAAAAAACAAAAACAAAACTAACCTTATATTTCTGAATTATTATAATTTCTGTAACAAATTTTAGTTGAATAATTTAGCAGATAACAACTCTCTGATCATAGAAAGCCACTTTGCCACACTATGAGGCCCATTTAAAAGCTTAAATTTAACTTTAAATCACAACACAACACACCCATCTCTAACATTTCGTGAACACATTCTAATGGACAAGTTACAAACACATGTTAAAACAAGAACAACAACCGATACAGTATATAATTTTTATAATACTAATCTAATAAGTTCAATGTACCCATGTGGTGACTTACACTTTTGACACGGAAATGAACTCATAAAAAACATTTTGCAGCAACCCCTAGGTTAAAGTTTATAATCATCTACTAGAATTAACTAGAAAGTACATTTTGGTCAAGACTAAAAAAAAAAAGAATCGTTAAGAAATAAAAACTATAATAATAAACCATTCATAATTTGTCCGAAATAAAGCCAATGGAAAAGTGGGTGGAAATATCATGATCAAAACCACGATTACCAGACCTCCGGCAAAAGGAGGACATATCATCCTTTTTTATGTCGTGTCCTCTGTCCGGTAGGCATTGGTCTAGAGTCTTACAATGTCCGGGTTTTACTCTGTTGTTTATTTCACTTGCATTTATCCATCAATGTACTTAAATATTTCTTATCTTCTGGTTTAAACACACCAACTCATAAGTGATACCGTAAAACACAACAGTGATTTTTGTTTTTAAAAAAAAGCTTGCTGAGCGCATAAAGGCAGCACAGACACCTAATCCTCAAAAGAGAGTGGACCATAGCGTACTGAGCATGATATAGAATGAAAGTAGTTTTTAAAAAATACTGCAAATAAAAAGGTGTTACCTGTCCGTAAGTCCAACCACTGGTCGGTGTCAGAGCGTACTCGTTGGTCAACTCTGCAGCCAGAACGATACCAAAAATGAGACCACTAACGTTGGTGTAGGTTGTGTAGACTTCACCTCGAGGTCCTGAATAGTTCGGGAAGGCTTTCTACATCCAGATAAGAGACAATATACATAAGTATTAAATACAGTAGTTTAGATTGAATATAACAAGCATGTCATGAAATATACAGTAGTTTCTATTGCACGTAAAAGACATATTTTTTCTGAGTTCTTAAAAAATGTCAACTTAATGAAATTTAAAAATGTGAAAAAAATTTAGATTCAACTTATGATGCAGTAGAAGTTTGTTCAAAATTGAGATATTCATGGCACAGTTAGCATTTATTAACGATTATCATTTTCTATTTTTAAAGTAACGTCTGTATTATATAATATAAGAAGATCTTTTACTTTGTTAATGCCTTGACTTATGTTTCCGTATTATAACTTTAGAAGACGGCACAGTGCAATACGATATCAGGTCAGAACGCACCCTGCTTGTTGTAAAACTAAAAATTTAATAAACCTTTACACTTTTTATTGTTAGTGGAGATATTACCAAAGACAAAGGGAACTTGAATTATCCTATTTTCCACTGGATCTCGAGGTAACTCAAGTTTGTCACAAATGTTTTGTCGGTACCTCAAAAGCTAGACTTAGTAATGCAACTTTCAATAAGAATGGCCCCGAGGCGTAGAGGCCAATCCCTAACAGCAACTATTTACATTGGCATATGAAAGAATCTTCCCTATCCACAATTCAATGAATAAGAGCCATAATTAAACTTAAGAGCTATTTGGTCTATTTATTGTTTTGCTATTTAAACACATTTGAGTAAAAACAATTAACTTTGAAGTAAGGAAAAAAAAAAACCAGAAAAAGAAAGTTTTGTTTTTTAGAATGATATTTTAATTACCTTTTTAATTTGGTCATCTATGGCTGTAGCTGCCCGGTCAGGTTGTAAAATTCTCCCAGAGTTGTCACAGCATCTGAGGACATTAAAACATTGTTTTTGTCTCTAGATACAGAAGGAAAAAAACCCATTAAGATTAACTTTGTTTTGTTTTGTTTTACATGTTTCGGATGTTTCTTCAGAGTTGAAGATATTTACTTTTTAGACCAAACCTCCTACAGGACGACGAGGGATGGGAGCGGGCAGGGTTTGAACCCGGGACCATCAATAAATCTGAACGACAGTACAGCGCGCAAACCGCACGGTCAGGCAGCCATTCTAACTTGAAAATTAGTTGTTGTTTTTTTAATTACAGTTATCCATGGACGGGACATTTTTACTTTTTGCTGTATAATCTAAGAGTAAACAAAGTGTTGTTATTCTCTTCTTATCTTAGACTTTATTTGGAAACGTTTCTTCCTAACTACCCACGCACCTACCTATGTGTTCCACGCACCTACCTATGTGTTCCACGCACCTACCTATGTGTTCCACGCACCTACCTATGTGTTCATTGAGTTGGGTAGATAATTTGGAGACTTAAGCTGTACTAAGTTATTGATTTCACTCTAGATTAAGGGAAATTTCCCCATGCTCTAATGGCACTAGTGGAGGAAGATCACTTGTACGAATTACACAACCTGGTGAGAATAATGCATAAAAATACTAGTCTAAATCTGTTATTTGTTAGCGTTATCCAAATCATTGATGCATTTGGCTTCAATTCCTAACTCTGGCCACTCTAATTAACCTTGACCCTATTAATTTAAATATTGGTTTCTCTGGCAAAAAATTTCACAGACCTATGTTTTTTTTTCATTTCTCTTCTTGTACAGTTTTTTTTTCTCTTCATGTTCTCTCTCTATCTCCTCTCTCTCTCTCTCTAGTTTTCTCTCCTCCCCCCCCCCCCCGCACTACACTTTTTCGCTCAGTTGGTTCTTTTGCCTAAAATGTAAACAAATAATTATCCCAATAAATTAAATACAAATGTCTAATGACTAATCAGAGAATGTAGTGACTAGTGAGTTACTTCATTAAGAGAGTAGCGTTGATGTAGCCAATGCCATCCCCTGGCCCAACAGGTCCGGTACTCAGTGTTGCAATCACTGCATTCAGGCGTGCAAACTTTTCTGTTCTGGCTGGGAAATTTACACACAAAATGTCTCAATATCAAGTAAGTAATAGTTCAACTAGCTATTGATGACATGTTTTGGACAGTGTGTGATGTTTCAAGAATAAGAAATGAGTTGATAAGATCCTAATAATAATAATAGTGTAGGTAAAGTTCACATGTAGGTCTATTTGTGGCTACATCGCCAGATTTTAGTAGCTGAGGTCCCGGGCATGAGTTTTGTGGAAGCACCTGTCCTCTTCAAACTTCAATAGGCTATGAAGGCACTTAACAATATGAATACATCGAACATGTTCAGTCATATTTGTGTAGAAAGAAATAGAGTACTTATATATTTATTTTTGTTTCATTTTCTTTTCATTTGCATATTTTGTTAAAAAATATTATAATTTTGAATTGTGGAGGCCCCCATTAAGGCTGCGTTCTTCTTTAGCAGCACACACTTGCAATGAGTTAAATCCGCCTCTGTCTGTAAACAATTGCTGTAATGTTGTACGAGGATGTCGTGTGTGGCCATTTAACTTCCATCTACTTTGACGTTTTCATTTTAAAGTCAATGTTAAAATCAGTTGAACATTCAAAACCGGACTGACATATCGAAGTCATTACAGGCAATTAAACCAGAGAACCAAGCCCTTAGCCAAGTCGAATACACTTGCACCCCCCCCCCCCCCCCCAAAAAAAAACAAAAAAAAAACATACATACATACAACATACATAGATACATTCATGGGCACAAACAAATACTTAGTACTTACAGCCATAAGGGCTACCGGGCTGTTTCTCCGTTGTCCAGAAAGTGTCCTTGAATGGTGCCAGACCAACAGCGTCGGCAAACAAGGAGGTGATGCCTATGTTCCATTGTCGGCCCCCTGGTGAGTAGTCATGGCTGACGCGAGCCTGTGTGTAATGAATACTTTGATAAGTAAATGCTGGTAGACAATAACAGTTGTTTTTTCACTGATGGAAAAGCTACGCAGACAATTTCATTAATCATCTGCCTAAAGAGATATTATTTTATGTTGATGGTAAGGAGAGATAATCTATTATTGTCGGTCTGGAAAGAGATTAGATTATCTTGTTATCGCCATAGAGAGATATTATCTTATTATTGACCTGGAGAGACCTTGCTTTATTAGATCTGGAGAAATATTGTCTTATTATGGACCTGGAGAGAGTTTTTCCATTACAAAGATGGGCATTCTGGGCTGCCTTACATTCTGGGCTGCCTTACATTCTGTACATTGCCATTTAGTCTTTCAAAATCCAAATCTAAGCCTTTTGAAAATTAATTATCAATAATTTTTTTCAGCCTTTTAAAAAAATCAATTTCTAAATTATGCCCAAATAACACAGTAAACTAAACATTCATATTTTGTTTTCATAATTTGTCTTACCTTTGTATGAGGGTGGTGATATTAGAAAAATATCCTTAAAACTCAGTAATATGACAAATACAATATAATTGTTCGTTTCCCTAAGTCGCTTTAACTGTAAATAATATTTTTTTGAATTGTATCAATAATTAATGAAGTGTCCTTTCTTAAGTTTCATTAAAATTTGTAGTCACCCAGCAGGACTATGTGTGAAATTCCAGGTGGACAGGACTATGAAAAGTTTAGTTCATATAAACGAGACAAATTTATACATTTTTGACTGACGGAAAGTGAGAGTGTTAATGACAGGGAATGAAACAACGGCACAAACTGTTAGAACCAGCTCAAACTGAACAAGATGGTGACACATAGTTATAACTCACTGACCTGCGTGACGACGTCTATCTCAAGGGATTGCAGAATGTGGCGACTGTAGGCCATGCAGTACTGAATCTCAATGTTGAGGTACTGCGAAGCCCCCTTGCCCATCTGGGTTAGCCAGCGGCGCCCCAGCGAGACGTCAGACAAAAGGGCAACATTCTGGTCAAACTCCCAGTTCAACCAATCCTGTCAAGGAAATCTTGATTGTAGTTTATTGCTTTTCTTAGTTAACACGCATTGCTTTTTCATCTGGTACATAGTGAACAAATCGTAATGCTCACATAATACTATGGCCGTAATCCCCCCCTCCTTTTTTTTACTAATATATTTTACAATTTCAAAAGACAAATAAACAAATAAAACGTTTCGCAATTTATATACAATTTTATATGAATACTCATTTTTAGTCAACACTAAAATATTGAAGAAACATTGCTTTAATGTAAAGTAGCTATATTTCTAAAAAACCGCATTAGATGAAAATTTCGCAAAAATAATTGTATAGTCGATGACACCTTCAATTTCTGTAGTCAAAAGAAATTGATGATACCGGTGGAAACAAATTATATCAGCCTGTATATGTGTACAGACTAGCCCTAGCTTGCAATGGCGACAATGTAAAGAGTGTAGGCATTCAAAAAAAAAACAACAACTCCCATATACTTTCTCATCAGCTGACTTGCTATAGGGAGGATTACCAGCTCCCTTCGCCTCATCGTGGTACCTCCGTGGAAACGTCCGCCCGGGGAAGTGGATTGGCCAAGAACAAGAGCTCTAGCTCTATGCTCTAGCGAGTGTACCTGCACGTGGTGGGGATGTGAATAAGGCTTGCTAACCAGTCAGATATTCGCCGCTCCGTTCCCCAACGGGGGCCATACGACTGGAGATGGTCCCCCTCAAAAGTGCAGAGGCACATTATAGGCATATGACCCGCATGAAAGGAGGAACTCATGTCGAGGCTAGGAGGACCGTGCAACCGGTGTGATTACATGATCACCTAGCTGCAGGGGGACTCCAGACAGAGAGATCGGTGAAGAGCCAATTCCTCATCCTGGCCACGGGATAAAATCCTTTCCCGGGTCACATGGTTATTGAAAGGGATCGGAAATCTCGAACCATAATTGGACATCAGAAATGGATCTTGACAGGATTCAGCTTCTTTCTGTGCACTTTTTAAAAAATGATGATGTCATGTCAGTGTTTCTCAAACTTTTATTCGTGAAAAAAAAACAACAAAAAAAACGCGTTTGCCCTCCATCCTTAGCTAGCTGGGGGGGGGGGAGAGGAGGATCTAAGGAAGCACTATAAGCTTCCCCGGCGTCAAGCTTTTTCTGCGTTTGGGACTTCCAGAATTTCATTTTCTTAGCGCAGTGTTTCCCAAACGTTTTCCTTAAAAGAACACTTTGCACATTCAGAGTATTTAGAGGAACACATTGGTTATTTTTTTAAAAAAGAGATTAATAGTAAATTATTCCAGTAGTTCGTGGAATACCTAATGTAGCCTCGTGGAACACTAGGGTTCCGCGGAACACAGTTTGGGAAACACTGTCCTAGCGCAATATTTCTGCTAATAAGAAGATCTCAGATCAAATCATGTTAAGTTAAGAGGCGTGGGACGGGCCAATACAGAAGATTGAAAGACATTCATATAGTAGAACATGTACGTTTGAAATAAAATAAAAATATATATGCACCAAATTACCTGTTCGTACAGAATAAAGTTTCCCCATTGTTTCGTTATAGTGAAGAGATCATCCCAGAATTTCTGAAGAAACAAATTTTACACTTGATTAGTTTTTCTATTTGTTAACAGATATACATCGGGCACTAAGATGCATTTCTCATAGAAGCTTTATTCTCTTAACTATACTACTGGTTTATATAAAAAATTAAATAACTTTTATGCAATTTCAGATAACTAAATTATAATCTTATTGTTGAAGACATATAGACATTTCTGCAGAGTAATGCTGAAAAGGTCGAAGCACATAGATGCACATGAGTGTTTGAAGTTATAGATGTAACTGGGGTTATAATTTGACGTCACAATATCAAGCCAACATTACATTCCCAATCCATTCATCAGGATTCGTAATTAGGGTAATGTCATAATGTTTGCTTGGCCGCCTTGTCAAATAAATTGTACTTTTGTATTACTGACAATACAAATTTTCAACAACTTTTTCATATAAATATACCTATAGTTTTGACATTTTTTTTTACTTTCTCACTTCTCCTCCTCAATTTCACTTCCCAGTTTCAGTTCACCACACTTTTTATTTAACTTCTAGATTCATCTCTCCTCAGTTTTTTTCTTCTCAATTTTATTTCTCTTCAATTTCTCCTCTTATCTCTTCACAACTCACCTGGTCATCTGGCACTGACAGACCGTATGAGCGATCTTGAATAAAGTTGTACTGGCCTCCATTATATTTAGCATAAGTTGTTTGACTGTCCCTAAGATAATTTTATATAACATTCAGCTAATTCATTATACAAGATAAAATGTTGAACTCGAAAATTATTGACTTACTATAATCCTTATTATGAATTATTCATCATTAATCATAACATTATTTTTGAAACGACTATTTAACTTTGTCAGATTTAAAGACTATATCAATAGAACAGCACTTTACGGTGAAAGTCAAGGGATAGAGGATGATAATAGTGATGATAGAGCAGACAATTGTAAGATGGAGAGTTACTTTAGCTAAATTGAATAATGCAATAAGTTAATTCTTTGTGGGCTATTATGAGTGAATGCACTTACCAATATCTGTTGTGACATCCAAAAGGAAGTTGCGTATGGGCTGAGAGGTATCTGCAAATAGCATACAAAGTTGACTTATTGGTTCAAGAATGTGCTTTGTGGTAACGACCCCTTTTATCATTCCCCATGTTAAGATATATCCAAACAAGAGACATCATGTGTCTAGTAGTGGCTCAAACCTCCAATCACAAGGTAGGTAAAGCTCTCATAACAACGTGTAAAACACTTAATCAATTTGCTTTAAAAGCTGTCATTTGTGTTTATTGGATTATTCCATTCTGATTTCAAGGGACCTCACAGAAGACCCAGAACTACATCTACTTACTGGAAACCATCTGGCAAAACGTCTTTCTTGGGAGTCCACGTTACGGTTCCCTGTCTGTGGCCCTTGGGGTACCACCAAGAATCGTATTGCAAATATCTGAGAGTGAAAGACAAAGTTTGAGAAAAGTGACTTTTTGGGTAACGTTAAAGAAAAGTGACTTTTTGGGTAATGTTTGAGAAAAGTGTCTACATTGAAAGTACTACAAGCAATGATTATAAAATGTTTATAAACTAAATACTAAGTACAAGCACATTATATTATTGTAGAAACATATCTATGAACAACCTGAAAAGAGGTAACTTACTGGACTGGCAGACTGATGTTCTTTATGTAGCTGGCCGCGTCAACCATTGAGGTCTGATAGTTTTTGCCCTTCTCGGTATGATAATAGTAATACGCCCCTGGAATTTAGATGACTTTCTTTATAAACTTAAAGATAGACAGACAGATGAACAGATAAACACTCAAACAAACAAAGAATCAAACACTCATACAAACATATAGATAGATAAATAATATATATATAGCGAGAGAGAGAGAGAGAGAAAGAGAGAGAGAGATAATAGATAGATAGATAGCTAGATCAAAATTAGGAGAAAGCTACTTTTCTAAATAAAGTACTGACCATTGTCCGTCCAGTAGCCCAGATAGTTTAAGGTTAAACTTTTCAATCTATTGAATTTTACTTTGTCATAGTAAAACTGTAGAAATGCGCCCCATTCCCTGACAGCCTAAAGAAATGAACAAATCATTCATTCATACAACAAAACATCATCATAGTGAATATTAGCTTTGTACTTGCGTTATTCATTGCTGCGATGATGCGTGCAATCAAGATGCACCCCTTCCTCTCCTTGATCACTTCACAGACTCCTCAGAATATTTGGCGGAACTTTTTTTTTTTTTTTTTTAACAAAACTTTTATCAACTGGCACTCTATCTGGGAAAAAGTGTGTACACAGAATTATTATGATAGACTGTATGGCTTTGCTACACGCAAGGCTCATAAAGTAATTCTGTACGTCGTTTTTAAATAATATATTCATATACAAATTGCGTTTTTGAGAATGTACTAGGACGAAGCAAGAGCTTTTCCCATTTAGAAGTACCTCTCTAACAGTTCTGCTTTGTCTTATCTGGTAAAGGAATCTCTCTCTCTTTCTCTCTCTCTCCCTCTTTCTCTCTCTCTCTTTCTCTCTCTCTCTCTCTCTCTCTTTCTCTCTCTCTTTTCTTCTGCCAGCGTTGTTCTCCTTTCCTCAGCAACCTGTGCGCCGTTTTTCACAGCGCGACGTCATGATGCTCTATCATGTGCCTCTGTCTCCTAGATGGCCAACTTAAGCAAACTACAGTCACCAAATTTCATGAAAAGGGGGTTTTGTGGTTTCCCCCTCCCCTTTCTAATACAAAAACTAAAGCATTTTACCATTTTCTACTAGTCGCTGGACTCCAGTGAATAGAAGATTTAGTTTTTGATTTTTTTTAGCGGAAGAGTAGCAGGCTAAGTACACTGTAGATACCTCAGAATATGCATTTTTTAAAGCTTAAAATAACGGAAATAATGCTTGGATCCGGTGCTTCGCCCAGGATCCCACTGGGTGAGCTTACAGCGCTCCCCCAGACTCCCAAGCTGTCCCTTGGCGGTGTGTACTGCCTTTCACTAATTATAGGAAGTATAATAGGATTATTCTATGGTAGAAAAAACGTTTAAAAGAATGAAAGATAAGAATGTAATGAAGATTAATTACATATACACACACTAATATATATATAATGGGTTTGGCACAGAACAAACTAAATGGCATGACGAAGGCAACTCGTAGGACGATTCCAAACTGTTTATTATACATTAAAGACCTGCAGCCATACATAAACACATGGTGTAGAACCAGGCACAAAAGGGAGTGGAGACGACGTAGGTCCAGTAACATACGGACACTACAGTGACAAAAGATGCCTGTAGAATGGACAGTGCCCACGTTGTCTGCCTTTTTATGCGCGGACACAAGATGCCATCTAGGGGGAAGGGTCACGTGGATATCGGGGTGGCCGGTGTTTCCTGAAAAGGTATCCACTCCACTACACACACACATATATATAAAAATCCCCCTCCATCGAAAATATATGACACGCCATTTGTGGGCCGGTTTATATGGTAATGCCCGGGCCGATTTTGATACCCAGTCCGCCCCTGTTCCCCTTTATATAAGCTTTTAAATATTTTGCTTGTACCAGAAGTGAAATCCACAACCGAGGACAGACAAACTGTGTTCCCCGGGCCTCAGTGTTCCGCAAGGCCTTAATACGTTTTCCACGAACTACTGGAATAATTAACAAGTAAATCAATGCAGAAAAAGATTAAATATTCTTAGTTAAAACATAAATTCTACAACATCACTATGAACTTTGAACTGATTTATTTATAGATTCTGACTCTAATTTGAAACAAAGATGCAATAAAAGATCAACCACAAAATGATTTCGTGTCAACTTTTAAAAAAGAGTACCCGGTACCACACTATTTTAAAACATTTTATCACTCTTGTTACTTTGGTTTCCTACAGCCTATTGAGGTGAAGCAGCGATTTTTCTTATTATGTTTGCAACAAAGTCAAAGAATAAAAACAGGCTTGACTCCCCACTGAATATTAGGAAAGGGTAAACGATATCATACCCGATCTCAGGATGTTACATTTTTCTAGAGACACAATTCTATTAGAGTTGTTAAGCCTTTTTATATAACAAACCCATGTTTATATCTACATTTTTTTTTCAAGTTTTAAACTTTCATATAAATGTATATGTCTAAATGGTTTAATTAAAATTTTTTAAAAATTAAACATGAAAAAAAATTTAAGGTTTGTCTTCGTGTCCGAAGACCAGCTGTGACCAACATATATAGCCACATCCAGGCTGATCCAGCGCAGACATAACCATTGTCCGCCGGTGTTCGATTTAAATTCTCTTTTCGCCATCTACGTCTGAAAAAAAGCAGTGTTCCGCTAATACTCGGAATGTGCGAAGTGTTCCGTTATGGAAAAAGTTTGGGAAACACTTTTGTATGCTAGTCTAACTCAAACTCCTAGATGTATGTTGTACAGAAAAAGTTAGCGAAAACTAAACAAGGTTAAACAAGGGAGATTATCTTATGCTGGTCATTGGTCATTAGATAAAAAATGGCACCTGTCTAATAACAACATATCGTAAATCGATATTAAATTTAAAATAAATATTTTTAAACTATTTGTCTCCGGGTAAAATAAATTAAATATTTGTAATCTACATTTTAATTAGAATTCTTAAACTTATATAGAAACATGATTCTAATTATCGTCTGCTGACGTAAACGGATACCGATTGAATACGATTACCTGGTTAATTCCCCTGTCGTCAAAGTAAACAAGGAAATTGACTTGGTAACCACTTGGAATAGTGTCCACAAGTCCAAGAACTCCATACGAGACTTGCTGCTGTGTTAACGAGACGTGGTTAGAGGCTGACATAAATTGACTCATTGGCGAGATGACCATGGCGTTGCTGGCGTTATCAAATAGGACTAGGGGCCCTCCTCCAGTGCCGGTTTCGAAGTACGAAATGAAGCTCCAACTGAGATCAAACACATAAAGACATGAGGTCACGTTGTAGAAATATGTAGAGTAGGTTTCTTTGTAGACAATAACTTATTAAGTAAGTGCATGTGTGTGTGTGTGTAGCAACTTTTAGATGAGTGGATCACATAAGAGTGAACTGCTGAGAATGGGTTGGGAGTACCACATATGATTGTTGTATGGTGAAAGCGGCATATTTCCAGTTCAAAGCTATTTTCTAATTCACTCGTTTATCTTTTGATTTCACTTGTGTAGTTTTACACAAGGTCTACACTAAGTCCACACTGAAATAATTAAATAATACATCTACCAGGGTGAGCTGGACCAGCTGCCTGGAACTACAAGAACAGAGAGAGCGGGGGGGGGGGGGGGAGAGGAGGGAGGTGGAGAGAAAGGGAGAGAGTGTGGGGAAAGAGAAAGAGATAGAAATGGCTGGTATATGTTCAGGTTTATGTTACACGGGGGCATCAGAGGCCTGAAACTTATATTTCCACCACATCAAAAAGCTAAACTTACTTACGCTGTCTAAGGAGAATTCATAAGGTGTATTGGTCTGACCACATTATTATAGCTTTTATATAGCGCTACTTTCATGTTTATAGCATGCTCAGAGCGCTTTGGTCCAATCTCATTTGTGGACCGGTGTGGGGGGGGGGGGGTATCTAGGAGTTGGTTTCCGTGCTGCAGTAAACCCAACTCTGCCCGAGTCGGGTGTCGAACCTCGAGCCCCCTTCTAGTTAGCCAAGACAAGCCAAGTTCAAGCGCACTTAGCCTCTCGACCACGCTTCCCACTACCAGATACAGAAATCATAAAGCTGTCCAACATGAGCAGTATGAATGCCACAGTAAAAAGATCCTAATTTCGATGGGCGGGACATGTAGTCTGCATGCCAGACATTCGCTTTCCAAACGTCTTCTGTACGGGGAGCTGTGTACAGGAAAGCGCTCAGGGGGGCGCCATTACAGGCGCTATTAAGACACTCTTATGAGCTCCTTTAAGAGTGTGATATTGAGATTAACTGCTGGGATGCACGTGCTCTCGATTGCTCCTTATGGTGTGATGCTGTGAGTGTCGAGTCACGAGATATGAAGCGAGGAGAGTGACCATCGTGAAAGAGCACCGAACCAACAAAAAGCTGAGAGAAGAAGCAGACCTATCTGCAACTGACCAAACCCACCCATGCCGGCTTTTTAAAGCGAGGATTGGACTTTACAGACATCTTCGAGTTCATAGGATATGAGAAATGTGCTCTTCTTCGATCACGAAGGAGGAGCTATATATGTATACATGAGGGGCAGAAGACCCATTTCCTTGTGCGAACAAGTCAAATCACGTTGCTCGTCACTAATCGTGTTTTAGATGTAAAGAGCTACAAATCAACCCACACATCCTCTTACAATAACTTAGTTGGTAATACTACCCGGGAATGGAAGGCCGAGATTACAGTTCAAATGTGCACGATCCCTAGCAGACAGGCACTTGTTGGCACTTTGCTGGGACGCCTCCGGTAAAAGCCGTGAGCTCCATATGTATTTGAGTAGACCAGACCGTTAGGATGCATGGTGGCAACTAAATCGTGCGGAACAGGCCGTCCTAGCTCAGTTCCGAGTCGGTCACTGTTCAGTTAGTGCTTACTTCGGATTGTTTCGAGACAACTACGACACGCGGTGTCGCCACTGCATAGATGACGAAGAAACAGTAGACCATATTCTTTATGAAAGTCGCTTTCTGCTTGAAAGGCGATCGAGACAAGGGTTTGATAGAGAGAACTGGTTCGTGCGCGGCTTTAGGCCCAATACAAGGCTCGCTTTCTTTCACGTGCTATAGAGGAATAATTCTCAGCTTCGTTCGTTACTAATGGGGTTTCTGATTCGGCAGAGATTAATTACATGCTTTGAAATCTTATGTCGTCGTGCCCGATGGGTGTAAGGTTAATTAACAGAGTAGCACACAACAACGTCACAAACAGAGACTGAATAAATAGAATTAAATCTGCTGACCTGCCCATGTTCAGACCAGTGTAGCCACTCATATCTCCGCCGTACGCTAGGTAGCCGAGATCCACACCGGAAGCGGAGCCGGTCTTAAAAGTAGGGAAGCCGCTGGTGACGTAGTTTGGGTCCTGGGCAGACGTACCTGTCCAGTTCTGTAGGTAGGTCTGAAACAAGACAGGTGAACTAGTCTGGCATAATTATGTCTATTTCCTCGCTACTCATCTATTTCTTACATTGTATTAGTAGCTAGCAAGCTAACGTAATTATGGGCAGAAAGGAAAGAGCAATAAAGTCTTTATTCTAAAGAACATGTTGGGTTTTTGCTGATTGAGGATTTCATTTTTTTTCTATAGTGTTGTTTGTAAAATTATTATTTTTACTAAAACTATATAAATTAAACCATGGAACTATACGAATGGAACAACAGCTCCGAGTTTTTTTTGAGCGGAGTGCCATAACGGATCTTTTCTCGCGCATCGTACCTTTTTGAGAAATCAATGATGATGCCAAAGAAGACATTTACTGCACGAGTCATTTAGATCGACCTGCATTTAGTGTAACACTTATATTTGATTAGATTTGTAAAAATTTCATCCATTTCTGACTAACTGATATATAAGATATATATATATATATATTTATTTATTTATATATATATATATATATGTATATATATATTTATTTATTTATATATATATATATATATATATATATATATATATATATATATATATATATATATATATATATATATATATATATATATACATATAATATTTAAGGGCAGTTCGTTAGAATAGATGTTTCCAGTACTTCCTCATTTGGGTATTTTTACACAAAATCTGAAACCTTTTTTTTATGTACTTGTCATCATTAACATCTGTCCCCGCGTAACCAAATTCTCCACTTTTCCCTGTCAGCAGTTGTTGTTCTTAACAAGATCTCAAGAGAGTCTATGTCCAGCCAGTTTTCTTTGGACAACCCCTTTTTCCGTGCTTCCTGAACTGTAGATCTACATCTTGAAGGATAATTTTTGAAGTTTGACTGAGTTGCTTGACTCACACCAAGAATTTTGGAAAACCGGAAGCTCACTACAATGACCGAAACGGAGGTGTACTGGACATGTGAACTCTCCGTAGTGTGTAGCGTTGAGATACTCACTCGAATAGGTCTTCCTTGCATCTTTTAAATCCTTAGACAACGCCGCATCAGCTGGCCGGTCATGTCCGTCGAATTGAGGATGACCGTATCACGAAAGTATCCTATCTGGACAACCCGCGTAAAGCTAAAAAAAAACCAACAACAATAAATCTGTTCGTCCCCACCTACGACATGTGAATGTTATGAAAAGGGACCTTAAAGCAGTGAACATTGATGTTGACTATTGGAACCTAACCCTAGATGGACCTAAAAGCAGTGGACATTGATGTTGACTATTGGAACCTAACCCTAGATGGACCTCATAGCAGTGGATATTGATGTTGACTATTGGAACCTAACCCTAGATGGACCTCAAAGCAGTGGACATTGATGTTGACTTTTGGAACCTAACCCTAGATGGACCTCAAAGCATGGACATTGATGTTGACTGCTGGGAAAACAAATAGCTCTTTGCAGCACTATAAGGAGAGAGACGGTGACAAGGAAATCTATTGGCCTCAGCTCTGGAAGAATGGCCTGCCAAACGAAAGATAGCTGGTTATCTACAACCAAAGTGAATCTCATCTTAACCTGCGTTATGTGGACGGGAACGTCTCTCGAGGATGGACACTATGTTAGGAGCTGTAGTCGTTCTACGATTTCACTCTTTCTCTCCGTAATTATTTTCCCACGTTTTGGAAGGAATTCTTCATTTTGCTGATTACTATTTCACTACCCTGTTATGATTGGGCTTCAATAGCTTTGTTATTTATAATTAAAAATGTTGTATTTGGTAAAGAATTAAAGGGAAATGCATGTTCTTTTTATAAAGTTCTAAGTCAAGTTTAAAAATTAAACATTAATTTAATTTAATGAGGTCAAAATCAACGATGGTATCGTCGATTAGGAGAGAAAGAGTTAAGGCAGTCAACTTGACCTAGCTTGGTGATCTAAGATATTTTCAATAATAAGTATTAATTTGAGTTAATTCTTGATTAGTGGTGTGACAGGTTAGCGAAAGTGACGTGTGTTAAGCGTGTTTAATGTCTGGGGATGATTATTTTTAAAGCTATCACACACCAACCCGTCAGCATATAAATCGGGAGCAGGCACGCAACGAAACAAGCAATGAGAGAGAGAGATACAAAAGTTAAAATTGAAGAATATTTATTTACATAAATATTTACATAGAAGAATAAAAAGGGGGAGGGTTTGAATCTATCTCTAATCAATACTATATTTAATCATCACTCTTGCACTCAATTAAAGAGTATGTCACTTTGTCTTCTGAACTTAGCTGGTTGTCCTGCTTGGGTCGCAGCTGGCTGTGTCCTGGCTTGAAGTTCTGCAGCTGAAGGTGGCGCTCTAGCGGGTAGAAGGACGCCGATGATACAGTTCTCGTGGAGTCTCAATCCAATGTTCTTATATCGGTAGTGGGCACAGTAGGGCGGGTGGCCGGCTACCGTGGGCACAAGAGTACTGCGGGCAGAGCTGATCTGCCATGGGCAGCGTTGTTAACAGGATAAGTCCAGTGAGTTGTAGAGGGCTTGGCGTAGCTATGACGTCTCGCACAGACTCTGGGTCTTTAGGGACGTCCTACCTAATATGTTGAAGGTGGGATGTCGAATAGGCAGGGAGGTAGAGCCGATAGAGCCAAGTAGTAGAGTTGAGTAGATCCACGTAGGCAGTAGGTGATACTCAATAACAAGTAGGCAGTAGTGCAGTGCTGAATAGCACTAAGTACAAGGGCAATAGGCAGTTGACTAGGCAGACAATGCCAAATAAATAGGCAGGTGATCCAAACAAATAGGCAGTCACCTGAGGGAGGCTGCGGATAAATAAAGACAAGTTAGGACATGTCTCTCATGCATCTTATCGATGCCCTCGACTGAGGTGCATTCGTCAGATTGGTAAAATTGCTTTTGAGTATAATGAGGAGATGATGGCAAATGGGATTTGGAAAATAGATGGCAGATAGTAGCAATATAGAAATGTACATAAAAGGGGAAATAATAAACTCAAATAAACAACACAAGTGAAAAGAGAAAAAGGAGAGGGGCGGACGCTGGTCAGCGACCATGACGCTATTGTTTACACATGGCCGTCGGCCAAGAACAATGGAGCGCGCTTGAATGGGGAGAGCGTCCGTTCAAGGGGCGCAACTCTCGTCAAAGTAGAATGACTAAAGGGGAGATAATTCTTTTTTTTTCTAAGCGCAATATTAGTGCACTAGCTAAATTATCAAGGCGGTCAGCCGAGATAAAGGAAATAAAATAAGATGTACAAATATATACATGGATGCATCAACGATCAACTGAGCAACGTAGCATTCATAGATTAACGCAATACATAAACATACATATGCCATGTTTATGTTTTCTACTTACGACAGTGAGAAATACACAATGCGCTAATTAAATATAAATGAAATAATAAAATACACATGATAATATCCAGTGAGAAATATGCACAAAGTAATTAAGATGGAACTTGTGATTAAGTTCGGCTTACCGCCAGGTATTCCTCTAAGAGTAAGAATAAATGAAGTAGTCCAGACTCGACTGTTCAGCTAGAAGAAACGAGAGGGTCTGGCTTGATCGATTCTACTTTATAAAGGCCGGGAGATATAGGCGGAAACAGGAAATGGGATTGCCCAAAGAGTATCTCTCACGTGGGATCCGACAAGAGTCGCACCTTGGAGTGTCACGAGGCGTGTTGACCCGAGTAATCTCTTTGATCAAAGAGAGACGTGGGAGAGGGGGGGGGGGAGAAAGATTGGTTTGCATTCCACCCAAGGTGGTGTCAACTGCGACCGTCAGACATCCGGCGGGTAAGACCAAAGAGATTGTGTGTTTATCTTTCCCCGATCAAGGGCAGATAAGTGAAAGGACGCGGTCTAGCTCTCTCCAAGGTGGTAGACTAAGTCTAGCCTGAAGAGTGAAAGGTGGGGCGGGTGATGAAATTGGGGATAGGACGGGGAAATAATTAAAATAAAATAAATAAATAATAATTAATGCTGTGATAACTTTGAGTGACTCTGACAGCAAGCTTTAGACTTGTCACACGTTTAGAACATACGTGATGAAACAATATTTTTTTACGATTTGGTAAAAAATGAATATTGCAATGCAACTACCCACATACAGCTATAGACAATTCATCTGGATGTAGAATATAATTTGGAGAAACTATCACCCTGTTGTCGTTAGCAATATATTTATATTTTTTATGACTTGTATGTATAATTGGACATGTAGATAAGTAAAAATTTAAATTATTCAAAACTAGTTTTAATAAGTTTTTAAATAAACTCTCTTTTCACTATTAATTTATATGATTTATTATGGTTTTACATTGGCTAAGTAGATCTATAGCATACAAATAACACATAACTTTGAAATCGCATTTTTTTTGTCTTTTATAACAATTAAACAGTTAATATGATCTTTCTAGCCTTACATTTATTCAATTGTTTCTCTTCGATATTCTTGTCTGGTTTCTCTGTAGCCAGAAGCTACCTTAGAATGGATGCATTTTAGTATCAATAAAGAAAACTAGTCAGTATTATACAAATACGATGCTAGATATTGCCATGGAAGAGAAATGTTACAGAAGTTGTGTATCGTGGTGCCTAACTAGTGACAACCAACGAAACATTCGCTAAACTTAGATACAGTTCGAGTCCCTGAAGGCCTTTCACCTCTCGTCAACATTACAAGTCCAATATTTACGTAATCAGCAGAAATCGATAAACCAAATGACCAGTCAGCAACAGACTTCGATTCCATAAGACCAATCTGTACTCAAAACATATGTTTTTACTCCCTAGTTTCGTGGATTGTAGACATCTAATTAACGATTAGTAATGAAATGACTGTTTTCTCTAATATATATTCATTACTCATCAGTGGTAATCATTGAAATGACTACACATTTCACCTACGATATTAGCTGCTGTAAAACCACAAACCACGTGTGAAACTGCTACCGTAAATCTACTACTTACCTGAGAGAAAATGGCCAGAGGTAGATCGGGAACATTGTAAGTTTTGATGGTAGCCAAAACAGGCTGAGATCCAGCATAGTAGAAGTACTGAATATTCTGCCACTGTCCCACTTTGTCAGTCCCTGAAGTAGCCGAAACATTGGCCATCTGGGGGGGGGGGGGACACATTTAAAATGGTATCGAATCGACATAATACACATTGTATATCACATCGTTGTTATATATGTAACGTTACAACTTGAATAAAAAATAAATATAGTCTTTTGTATGACTACGTGTCTTAAATGGTATATAGAGTCTGCGACTGACAAACTAAATTATTTATGTGGGTTGGGCTAAGACTATATATATAGTTGACTAATGAGCATTCCAAATAGCTTCAACAGTTATGGTATACAAAAGAAAAAAAAATTATAGAGTTTACATATTGCCATTATTACGTAATGACGGCTTACTAAAGTACAAAGCTCACAATCATTCTACATAAGACCCTTCATCGATCACCACTCAGTAGTGTCAGTTCTGTTCCAACAGCCGCCAGATTATCATAATGAGCATTTTTATTTCTCTTTTTTTTTGTTTCTGAACTCTTTAAGTTGGGTTGAGGATGATGGTAAGGTTGAGGAGGAGGGTGAGGGTAAGGTTGAGGAGGAGGGTGAGGGTAAGGTTGAGGTTGAGGGTGAGGGTAAGGTTGAGGTTGAGGATGAGGGTAAGGTTGAGGATGAGGGTAAGGTTGAGGATAAGGGTAAGGTTGAGGTTGAGGGTGAGTGTAAGGTTGAGGGTAAGGGTAATGTTGAGGTTGATGATGAGGGTAAGGTTGAGGGTAAGGTTGAGGTTGAGGGTAAGGTTGAGGGTGAGGGTGAGGGTGAGGGTAAGGTTGAGGGTGAGGGTAAGGTTGCGGGTGAGGGTGAGGGTAAGGTTGAGGGTGAGGGTAATGTTGAGGTTGAGGGTGAGGGTAAGGTTGAGGGTGAGGTTGAGGGTGAGGGTAAGGTTGAGGGTGAGGGTAAGGTTGAGGGAGAGGGTGAGGGTAAGGTTGAGGGTGAGGGTAAGGTTGAGGGTGAGGGTAAGGTTGAGGGTGAGGGTAAGGTTGAGGGTAAGGTTGAGGGTGAGGGTAAGGTTGAGGTTGAGGGTGAGGGTAAGGGTGAGGGTGCCTAAAAGAATGCTGTGAGATAAATTTACTGAAAGAGAATAAAAAAAAATTAAGACCTTTTTTTGTTAGCACTGACCTTTAAAGAGGCATCAGACATTGAGTACTTCCTCCCCTGACTCATGAAGAAAGTGTCCCCACTAGACAGCCATTTGTTACCATCTACCCACAGTGAGTAAGTACCGTCTGTACTCAGTGCTATTTTGAATCCTTTCTCCCCTGTGACCACTGATAGACATCATTCGTAAGGTAGACGTGAATTATACTGTCAAGAACTATATATTTATTCATTATATAAGGTAAATGACACATTTGTAGGCCTACACTTTGTATAAAGCAAAGTAAAGATATACTAATAAACTATCTGATACCCGTGCTTTGCTACGTTTGAAAAAGTTTATATTTTTTTCCGAAACCCATCAATAAAACGGCCTGCATTACAACACATCCCCACTCCAAATACATATTCCTAGCCCTCTTTCATACTACAAACGAAGGACCAGCAATACCCTATTATAGAGCGTGCACAAATACTTCTTAGGCCCATTAGTTGTAGCCCTGCTTTCCCCACATATACACACAATAGTTTCAAATGAAACGCCTCTTAACGCGGAACAGTTTGAATGAACAAACATCACTATTAGCAACGTAGTCCACACTTTACATATGCATTTTTATTTACTTAGTTATGGATCTAGATCAAGAGATGCAAATTATTTACAATAACCCATCTTCACAACCACACACACTCATACTTTTAATAGGCCCTTATATTCACTATGGGAGGCGCGATGGCTGAGCGGTAAAGTGCTTGGCTTCTGAACTCGGAATCCTGGGTTCGACTCCTGATCAAGACTGGGTTTTTAATTTCGGGATCTTTGGGCGACACTGAGTCCACCTAGCTCTAATGGGTACCTGACATTAGTTGGGGAAAGTGTATTCCGCATGACACCCTCGTTTACCGTAGGCCACAGAAACAGATGACCACAAGTTCTGAAAGGGGAACTTTTACTTACTATATTCATAAATACTTTTTTTTTGCTTTAGAATAGAGGCCTACTTGTAGATCTATATCTAGTCGTTTGGACAATTTTCTACACATTCTTCACTTTTGTGCTTTTGACATAAAAATGTCTGCTCTTAAATACATAGTTTTTAGAAACTGCGAATACGAGATCATTTTTGGTAAATTTAATCTTTGCGGTTTCGATCTAGAAATTGGCATTACCAGTCCTAGGCTTCAATTAAGTAAGAATAGGTTATATAGTCGTATTTTAATTGTTCACACAAGTGGGATAATTTGTGATTATGTGCGAGAGTCAGGACCAAAAATCTAATATTGTAGATGCAGACAACAAATTAATATGCAATGCACATTGGAAACATCATTCTTGAAGACTAAGACTGTTTTAGTGATCCTTTTTATTTGAAATTTGTTGTGATTACAAGGACTCTTTTCTCAAATAAAAACAACATTCACATAAACAGAAGAGACACAACGCACAAAGAGAAGTTCATTGAGGGACTACAGACAGACATCTTGATAATTTTCACGTTCCCTAGTCAACAAAAGTAGTGCTGATAAAGCCTGGCCGAGTTAAGAAGCTAACGAGATTTTGTACCGTTCTGTTCTAGTCTTGGTGGACAGAAGTCAGACGCGTCCACTTTGCAACACATGAGAGAGAGATAGCAAAAAAAACAACAACAACAACAACAACACAGCACTAAGCAGAAGTGTACGTTTATCTTATAATATTTCAAAACAATTCCACTGGTGAGTTTTGAACCCGAAAAACTACTTGATGTAGGATGTTTAGTGCCCTATAGCCCAAATCTCTTTTGTAGATAAGTGAAGGGAGCGGGTATGTGGGAGACTGTTTCCGTCCTGTCCTTAGCGCTCCGCAAACACACATCAGCTCAAGTTCGGGCCTTGTATTCACACAAAACTAAATCGGTTTTACATGGTCCGGAATCATTAGTGATCAAGACACACTGATAATCCTACTTTACATTTCAACATGATATATATTGTAATAACTTAAGTGAGGCAACTCAACGAGGCACATATATCTTTATTTACACGACATCACAAGTTCATAAAACATCATCTTTCTTAGGCAGAGTCTTTTCACTTCGGCTCTCAACTTGGGCGGAAATCATTCTCCCTTCTCTTCCTAATGTTGACATCCTTTTTAGTCTAGTTTATCACAGTGCGCACCTTCTAGCTTAGATGTCGGTGCGCATGGCGGAGTTATAACATTGCCCCCTTCTTACAGCTTTTCGTCCCGAAAAGAAACAGTGCAGTGGAGCTTTGACAGTTCAGGTGGAGGTCGATCGGTGGGAACCACAGACGTTAGGGTGCCTGTTGCCCACAAAGCCATCTGCACAGTTTTCCGCGGTCGTCGCTTGCTCTTCTTCCAGTTAGCCAGTCTACGCTTGAGACGATATCGTGGTCGCTGCTTCGACCTCATGACGATAGTCGATGATGCCAGCCAGCTAACACAGGGAGAGTTAGTGGAGGTCAGGGTTGCCAGCCACGTAACACAAACGGAGGTTGTGGCAATCACTGTAGATTCCAGGGTTGTTGTTCTAAGACGCTGAGTCAGCGGACCTTTTCCATGGACGTCTCGTGACACAGTTGTAGGCCCACAGCTAGCCATGGTTTCAAGCACATAGTCTTTCTCAGCTTCATCTGTAAGGTATGCCCATGAAGCATCCTTGTAATGTTCATCCTTAACCACATCAGGTTTCGCTGGGATTAATTCACCACCGTTCAAGTCACTTTCACTGATGTGGGCAGAAGTACACATTTCTGTCAAGTTCAGATCTTGTAGCTGGGTTTCTTGGCATGGGCACTGTCCCCGCAGGACGCCGCATATACAGTTCATGTCAATCGCCTGGATGCAGTTGCCAAGTATGGAGTTCTCTCTTATGCCGCTGCTAAAGTCAAATTCGTTGTTTCTGCCTCGGCCTTTGTTGGGGCCCGTATTCGCAATTTCACCCGACGACATCCAAGGCAAGGAATCAGAAACGGTCTTGAGGCTTTCATGTTTTGAGTTCTTATCAAAGGTACTGACAGATAAACAGAGGTCTTTAAGGTCCACAGCAGCAAGCTTGAACGCAGACCCAACGTTGTCTTGATCTGTCCGGCCCGTTGCAGGTATACCAGGAACAAAAGTTTCAGGCACATAACAGACTTCTCTAGTTTCTTCATTTGTCTCTTTCCTTTCGAATCGGCACATCCCATTGAGATCGTCGCAGCTATCGTTGTCACGTTTCTCGCCCTGAAAGTCATCCCCGTCAGACTTGCCCACAACACAGTCACAGACAGCGCTCCAATCCCCAGCGCCTCCATCACCACTGTTTGTGCAGTCACAGTCCCGACCAGGTAACGGCTCCTTCCCAACGAGTTTATTCCTCCTTTTGCTTGCGACACAATTTTATCACTTTGGTCTATTTGGCCTTCTACTTGCAATACACTTTCATCTACTTTGTTCAACATTATGTTCATGCTCATGTTTTCCATCATGTTCCCAATCATGTTCAGTTGTTCATCAAATGCATCCCCACAGTCCTGGATCTTGCCAATGACCTCAACAATCCCAAGTTCAATTTCAAATGTGTAGGTCTCCGGATCTTCGTCTTCATTGATCAGATTTTGCGCAGACGAGCCGTTAGCGTTTCCCTGCTACCGAGGGATTTTAAACCTCGGTCCCGAAGCTCTTGTCTTATCTCTTTAATTGAGAGCTGATGTAATAGCTTCAAATATGTCATTGTAATCAGAGCCTACCTCCTCTCGTTAAGTTGCAAATAATCCCACTTCTGAGGCCAATTGTAATAACTTAAGTGAGGCAACTCAACGAGGCACATATATCTTTATTTACACATCACAAGTTCATAAAACATCATCTTTCTTAGGCACAGTCTTTTCACTTCGGCTCTCAACTTGGGCGGAAATCATTCTCCCTTCTCTTCCTAATGTTGACATCCTTTTTAGTCTAGTTTATCACAGTGCGCACCTTCTAGCTTAGATGTCGGTGCGCATGGCGGAGTTATAACAATATATATATATGCGTGTGTGTGTTTGTAATATGCGAAATTGTTTTAATAAAACCTAATTGGACGACTTCCAAAAGTAGGACTACATCTACAAATTTACTGATTTCAACAAGAAATGTTTAAGAATTTAGTATAAATGTTTGTTCAAAGAATAAAGTCGACAAAACATTCATATTTTCTTAGTCATTCGAAAGTAAAGAAGAATAATTCGGCATCGATCCCACTACATTCGCGTTAGCAGCTCTACGCTCTTTAAACTGAGCCATACAGCCGCACTACTCTAAGAGAAGTTTTATTTCATTGGACAACTTGTTAGTTATAAGTCATAACTTCATGGAGAACAGAACCTGGGATCTTAAAATGACTCCAAAGAGTTTTCTAGACATTTAACAGTTGATGTATATCGCTGCTAAAAATAAATACTAGCTCGTTGGTCACTCGAGAAAAACTCTAGTTTGACCGTTATAATTTTTCAAAGTAAAAAATTAAATAAATTTAAATTTGGCTAGAGTTTTAGATCTAGGCCTATATCCAACATCGGTTTTGCAAGGACTATCGCGTTATTGAAGTGAAAATTGCTTGCGGTAATTTGCCAATGCAAGTTTTTTTCTGACTGAAGTGTTTAATAAATGAATGTTCAGGAACATTTTGCACATCGTCTTCTAAGTCTAGATCTAAAGGCTTGTCTTTGGAATAGCATTAAGTGTACTAGATCTATACATTCACTTGACCAGGATTCTTTCTCGGGCAAAAGAGGAGGAGGGGTGGGGTAACAAATGTACCATTATTTATTTTTTAATCAAGCTATTTATTAATTTAAAAAGTTGCATAAAGAATGTATTGTCTTTAAAACAAAGTATTTTTAATGTTTCTCTTGTATTTTTAAATGTTTACATTACTTTTTGTCTTCTTTATTTATTCATTCAAATTACTCTTAGTCCTAGCTGTAGATTTATGATTCGCTTTTATCTATATGACCTCTACGCACACACACATACACACATACGTCTAAAAATGGAGAAGCAGACTAGCTGGCATGTTTTGATAATGAGTCAGTTTAGAGATCTGTTTAATGAAAGATAATTCTAGAACTTCTCGACAAGTACATTTCTAAAAGACATTAGTTAAGTGCACATTCTCTATTAAGGATTTGAAAAAAATATAAAACTCCACTGTCAGTTAGGGCGTTACCCTCTCTTTTACGAAGGCTACTGTTAGTGCATATCAAACTGGCATGACGTAATTCTCAACAAAAAGGCTTACTTCCCCTAAGCTTAATAAAGCTTAGCAAATTGTTTAGTTAAACAAAAATGAATTATTACGACAGATTCACCACAATAACGCAAGATTTTCGTCAATGATTCACATGTTGTCATCGACAATGAATACTTGCACAAAGTTTCAACTTGATCATAGAATGGAAAGAAATAACGTGTACAAAATTCCTCCCAGACAGACAGAGTGAGTTGATATAAGCTTTGCTATAAAAAATGCTATCATGAAATGCCCAAACTGAAAACACAAAACAATAAATATTACGTGTAAAAAAAGGTTCCCCTTTAAGACCTTCCAAAATATAGTGCAGGTGTTGCAAAGGTCAAAGGTGTTTTTTCTGTGGCCCATGGTTATCGAGGGTGTCATGCGGCCAGCACAACGACCAACCCGTCTTTAATTTTCCACAACTCATATCAGGTAACCATTAGACCTGGGTGGACTCAGACGCTCCCTAAAGATCATGAAATTTACAGTCCCAGTCTTTACCAAGATTCGAACCCAGAACCCCCAGTTTGGAAGCCAAGCACTTTAAAACTTAGCCACCTCGCCTCTTAACGTGTGGGTTGTATCACTCTTCTGCTTTTAAGGAACGTTTGTTTATTATAAGATGATCTTAGTAACTTCATACCCGCCAATTACCATACTGAGAATTCTGATTTATTTTTATATGAATCAGCGAATCACTCAGTATATGCCTACTTACTTTCTAAGTTTGCTTTAACCTTTGAACTTAAGTTTGTTGGAAATAAATCAATGAAATATAATATTAATAAGTAGTAAAAGTATAGTTGTCATCTTACCGGTAAGCATAAAGGTACAGATAAGAATACTTAGCTTTAACATTGTAAGCTTTGCACTATTAGGTCTAGTCCTACTGCAAAACACTTTCCACTACAACCATAAGGACCAACATCTAAAATACACTGTATTTTATATAGTCTTCATTGGAAACATAAGAAATCTTTTAGAATATTTTTATGCAAATGCGACAGTTCAAGTACACCGAAGAATGTATTGTCTTATCAATGACAATGATTGCAAAGGTTGATATTGTACCTTGCAAAGATTGTTTTATCTTAAGAAGTCTCTGTGTGTGTGTTTTTGTGTGCTGATCATAATTAATTTTATAATTTTAAAGAGTTTAGAGGACAGATATAGGGCCTACTTATTAGACCAAAAAAAAAACATTTTAAAATATTTTTAAAAAGGCAATATCTCCTTTGTACAACTTATAAGATTTAAAAACAATAGAACAATTTCTTGTCTCCCCCCCCCCCCCCACCACTGAGAAAAAAGCCTGGCAAATCGAATGTACAGACTTTGTAATATTCCAATGATATGCTATTATATCTAGTGTTAGAAGACGAACATTAATTTACTAAACTATTGAATGAATAATGTCTACATACGAAATACCCAAAGATATAATCTTTTAAAGATAAATAATAGCCAAATATTTTTTTTTCCTTTTAAAACGTATAACGGTCAAACTGGAGTTTTTCCAGTGTGGCCAACGAGCTAGTATTTCTTTTCCCAACGATATATATCAATTGTCAAATTTGTAGGAAAATCGTAAGAGCCGTTTTCGAGATCCGTGTCCAGGTTCTCACCTTTGCCCAGAATGTTTCACGAAGGTACGAGTTAAGGTTAATTAAATATATATTGTATAGAAGGTATCTCTGGTCCGATTTTTATGCTTTCACCTTCTAACCAAACAAAAAACAAAAAAAAAAGATACAACATTCAATGCTATGGTAGATTTCACGGGCCAGAGCCTATATTAGCAAATAAACGTGTCTTATGCTATTAAGAGATCAAAGACTTTGACAGTACATTATTCTAATTCTTAAACGATACAAGTACCAGACACTAAATCTCTTTATTGACACAATGACTCCAGTATCACTGGTACTAAAACTTGAAAACACAAGAAAACATACTAAACTATGACAGAAAACATTCAAGGTCCTCAGAACAAAAAGTATTTAAATGCCACTCAGACGTAAATTCCTCTGAAAGAAAAGTATTCAAATGTCACCAAGACACAAGGTCATCAGAAAGAAAAGCATTCAAATGACAGTAAGACGCAAATTCCACTGAAAGAAAATCATTCAAATGCCACTAAGACACAAAGTCATGAGAAAGAAAAGCATTCAAATGTCACTAAGACACAAAGTCATGAGAAAGAAAAGCATTCAAATGCCACTAAGACACAAAGTCATGAGAAAGAAAAGCATTCAAATGCCACTAAGACACAAAGTCATGAGAAAGAAAAACATTCAAATGCCACTAAGACACAAAGTCATGAGAAAGAAAAGCATTCAAATGCCACTAAGACACAAGATCCTATGAGACAACAAAATTTAAATGCCACTAAGAGGCGGATCTATGGTTCGTCTAGTAACTCTATCAAAGTCAAAGAATATCAAGTGACAGATGTACGAAGGAAGTGGCTAAGTAAAACTCTTTCTTTTATTGACATCTACAAGAGGAGAAAACTCTGACAGCAGATTTCTCGTCTGCTACATAGACAAGGGACACTAATCTATTTTAATTGATACTTTTCAAGGTTTGCAGATTCCGTTAATTAATTTTATGCAATAAAATACTGTAAAGGAGAAAAAAAAAGACAAAACGATATGAAGGAATGTGGTGGTGAATTAATGAAACCTAAAAAAAAAAGTAAGCAATTGAAAATAGGAACATCGAAATAGAGATTTGGAAATAGACAAGTGTACCATTTGAATATTTGTTACCGTTAACTAAATCAAAATTACTTTAAGCTACAAGGTAATGTATATATACACTAATCTTGATTGCTGGAGAAAAGTTGATGCATATTATTGTGGGTGTTGAGCTTGAGGTTGTTGTCCTACATAATGAGGAGAGCAATGAGTCAGAATCAGAGGTTATGACAGAACGTCGCGGGACATGTTCTTCAACAAAATGAACTACGCATACCAAGAGTTACGATGACATGGAGGCCAATACGACGAAAGCGCAAACAGGGACGTCCTCGCATAACTTGGCGCCACACTTTCATGGAGAACCTCAGAACAGTGGACACCAGGTGGGAGGAGGCTTCAAACATTGCCAGTGACAGATCTATATGGAAACAGCTTGCCACTCAATTCGCCGAACGGCGCGGGAGGACCTAAGTCAAAGTAAGTTGAGGTTGAGGGGTATTGGTTGATAGATCTAGTTGACTATAGTGAAGATGTTATATGCGAGCTCAATAGTAACAACCTCCATCAGAACAATAAAACAGTACATACTAAAGAAATCCAGTTATTAACTTAAACAACAGTTTATTACCGAATAAGATAAGATAAGATAATTTTATTGATCCAATCAAATGGAAATTCAGTTTGACTAAAATTGACAACATCAGCATAACTACTGTACAATAACAGTATAGATGAAAAAATTCGAACAGCATTCACACACGAAACACATACACATTCACAACCAGCGCTTTATGAGTTAGACTTCTATGTACTTCTCGATGACGACAGCTGATCTTGTAACACTCTGACCGAAAGTGGGATAAAGGAGTTTCTAAATCTTTCTGTTTTAGTCCCAGTAGAAAGGAGACGATCACTTCGTTCAGATCTTATGTAACACCTGGGAGACAGAGGCACATGACAGAGCATAACAGGTTGCTGAGGAAAAAAGAACAACGCTGGCAGAAGAAAAACGCCAGAAAAGAAAAGCAAGGCAAACGACACTAGCTCCAGCTGGAATAACCTGCCCAGTGTGCGGCCGAACATTCCGGGCTCACATAGGTCACACTAACCACATGAGGAGGCATAAAACCCCAGTGCAAAGCCCTCAGCCCCCCTGGATGACAAAGTGGTCATCATCGAACCACGATGGACGAACTATATATATAACAGTGGTTTAATGGGTGCAGGTTGTCCTTAAGAATCGTGAGTGTTTTGGAAAGGCATCATTCCTGAAAAAGCTCTTCAAGAGATGGTAGAATAAGGGTACAGTCAATGTCGTCTCTAAACTACAAGCAGGTCTCCTCGTTCGTCCGTTATTCGTTTCCAATCTATTTCCGTTCTCACTTTTAAATGTACTGTCGCATGACTAAAGAAACGCTCAATTGAAACCAACTTCTACGCGTCTTTCTATTGTGTCATTACATACTATTTATGTGACTACCTCGTTTTTCAATTCTTCTATATTTTGTATACCGGATACACTAAAATGCTTGCATTTCATAGATTTGCCTAAATGAATAAAAATCTCCTGTGCATCAAAATTATCGCCCAGTTTTAAAAGGTGCACTTAGATTTTTAAAATAATCAATCGCCCAATTTTAAAAGTTAGACTTAGATTTTTAAAATAATCAATCGCCCAATTTTAAAAGTGACATTTAGATTTTTAAAATAATCTGGTTCGGTTGGGGCAGCAGGTAATAGAGCTGACAACACATAATTCTATCAACAGTCGACCCCCGATGCTGATAAGCCTGTACAAGCATGAACTTGCGCTAAGTTTTAGTTGGACTTCAAAATAAAGGGAAATTCCAAATGTAAACTTTTGGCAAACTCAAAACTAGAACACGATAGAGTTGCTTTTCCCTGCTTGACCTACATATAGACTGCTCAGTAGGTGTATTATTGTTTATATATAGAGAGTCTAGATCTAGTTTAATAATTTCTGAGGCCCAGTTTTTACGTGTGATATAACATTTAATACTAGGTTTACCTTCAAGACATCGTAAGTCGTGAGAAGTGATTTAAAATCATGACCAAACTTTTATTTTACAATGAATAGAAAGTCGACAAAAGAAATGCGTTTCAATGATTTATCATTTATAATACTATAATACAATTTATAATACTAATATTTTGAGCATGACAGCATGGCATAACACACACACTACTCACACGACACATACACTTAAACTTAAAAAAAAAAAGATGCAATGATGGGGGAGAGATTTAAGGTGGAGACTAAAACAGATGATGTAATATGGTGATTCTCAAACGTTTTCCTTAACGGAACACTTCGCACATTCTGAGTATTTAGCGGAATACTTTGCTTATTTGTTTTAGGGAGATTTAATCACGTGGGGGCCTACTCGTTGATTATTCCAGTAGTTCGTGGAACACCTATTCAGGCCTCGCGGAACACTTGGGTTCCGCCGAACACAGTTTGGGAAACACTGGTGTAATAAATGAGCTGAATAAAAAATACGAGCGTAACCAAAACATTGTGCGCTATAAACGTAGGTTCTCAATCTTAGCCAGACATACTGAGCGAGGGAGAGAGAGAGAGAAGGGGTGGGGATGAGAGAAAGAGAGAGAGAGAAGGAGAGAGTGAAAGAGAGAGAGATGAGACCAAGGACATTGAGTAAGAGAGAAAAAGAGAGAGTTAAACACATGAGAGAAACTGTCAACAGACTTAGAAGGTTCAGGAAAGTGGGGAAGGAGAAACTGTAGTTAAAAAATTAGATTGGCTCAAACAAATGGAAATTTAATATAACTATTATTTACCCACTTCATCATTACTATAAAAATAATGATATATATCCCAATAAAAACTACAGACCAAGCAACATATCTTTAGAAATAACAAAATTTAAAAAGAAAAATAGTTTATCTAAGGGAAAGAACTCCTCTCTTAATTACCAATAATTACTTTCCTAATTTTTTTTTTTACTTGATTGATAAATTGTTAGGTACAATAAATGATTGTTTCATTTTAACTTCATCCGAGAATGATTACGAGAGAAATTTACCTGTTCAAATATATAGAGGGACGAAACCCCACATGTTTAGCCGTATCAGTGAATACTGAATGATTAATGTCCATTGTTGGTATAAAACAAAATAATTAATTACCGGTAATTAATTGACTGATTGGTTATTCTTTTTATTGGTTCGTGTATTGTCTATGCCAATGAATAATTGTGCAAAGTTTCAACTTGATCCGAGAATGGGTGTGGGAGAAATAAGGGTGTACAAACTTTATACCAGACAAACAGACAGAGAGAGTTGATATAAGATTTGTAAAAAAAAACAACAACATGAATTGGAAAAAGGAACGATGTAAACACTAAACATATCAATAATTCATACTTAAACCCTACGATGATCAACCTCTTTCAGACCATGGGCCATGTCACTTCCAACTCATGTGTCAAGGGCCGGATCTCATTGCATGATTTGCCGGTAGTGGCCAGCGGGTTGTAGTTTGTGCATCACTACTTTGAAGTTTTTCACCTATGTCTTCCCCTAACTTCTACACACCACATACACGACAAAGACAGTATCCAGATATTTTATTTTTAAAGAAAAATTAAGAGATCAAAAAGATGATCATACAAAATGGTAATCATTTACACAATAGTGCACTGCTTTTGCAAGATGCTGATAGTGCTCACGAAAGCTGGATTCGAACTCTGACTGTTGTCACACAAGATGGTCTGGACAGGGCCGAAATCTATCATGTAGCTGAAAGTCACAACTTCATAGGCGTTGACCAGGAGAGTCAGAACGATGTCATCCACAGTCCTCTGGATGGAGTAGAAACGTTTCACAGACAGTGGTACCCACTTGCTGGTCTCACCAAGAAGGATAACCCTGGTGCTGTTTTTAAACAAAATTAGAATAAAAGTTCTATTTCAATAATGTGTCTAAAAGAATACGCACTGGCCACTGTATGGTATATATCTATATATATATAATTCTTTCCATGGCTCAACAGTTTGGACACCAAGAAGTAAAGGAAAGATCATTCTTTAATTTCCGCAAGTCGGACTAGAGTTAACCCTTGAAAAAAAAAAGGGGGGGGGGGAGGAGAAAAAGTAGTATTCACCCGTCACTAAATAGCAGGACCGCACTTAACCATTGTGACCAAGAAGTCATGGAAAGATAAGTCTTTTTTTTTATTTCTACCCCACGAAACTTTAGCGGCGAAACAAAAAAGAACGGGGGGGTGGGGGGTGGGGGGAGAACAAGTAATCTACTCTGTATTCACTCGTCACTAAATAACAGGGCCGGACTCAACCTTTATGGGGCCCTATGCGATACAGTGGTAGACATCCAAAGGAAAACTGGCTGGATAACATAAAAGAATGGACCTCTCTCTCTTTCTCTCTCTTGATATCTTGTTAAGAAAATCTACTGACCGGAAAAAGTGGAAGGATTTGTACGCGAACTGTCACAGCGACTGTCACAACGACGAAAGTTAAATGACAAATGATGTCATGAAGATGATGATGATGAATTAATGTCTTGAGAATCTTTTCCCTTTTAACCAAATGATTGAGCTAACTTTTTTGGAGATGAACTGTAGGCTCCTTTGCAGACTGAGCTATGGAAAATTAGCCATCTGTTGCTTTTTTCTGCTGTTGTGTACTGCCACTCAGGGAGTTAGTTTTATTTTTAGCCTTATTTTTTAATTATAGATGATTCGTTCGTGTATAACACTAATGACAGGGGGAGCAGACATGACAAAAAAAAATTGCTAAAAAATGCGTGAGTCATTTCAGACGCCTTATAAAGTTTGTCCTACCCTCAAAGCAAACAAATCCATTAAACATCAACTGAAGACTAGATCTAGAATATTAAGGATTTCTTCAACTATAACCGATGTAAATGTTATGATTGCATGCCTTATGACCTTTAAATTTTTAACAGAACTATTAATTGCTGGTCGATATGTTTTCAAAATAAGTCTAACGTTTAATCGATAAAAACCTTTTTTATAAGTCAAATCATTTACCGGACTCCAAGTGGAAGAATGGGTGACGTATAATACAAGCAGAAGTTCACCGAAGTGCATTCTGGGCCGAGATAGAGCGGGTCGGTGTCAGAGAAAACCACAGGGGTCTTGGTGGAGGAAGTACCAGAGTAGATCACACTTTGAGGTAACTGGAGAAACATTGTTATTGAAAAGGGCATTAATATTTATTTTTATTGATCTAGTATAAGTACTGGTGATTTAATCCTTCCGATCAACGCTTTATAGGCTCCACATGGCGCCTGGGTTGAAACAGTCGATAGCAGAAACAATTAGGCTTATAGGAAAGCAAAACACGACCCCGGTTGGGGATGCCAAAGAACTTTGTTCATTCCACTGGCGGGGATTTAAAAGAGGCACAAGAGACCCACGCAGGTTCTCAAGAAGCAGTCTTAAGGCGGATACCCACAATGCTGCTGTGGTACAGAGAAGGAAAATGAGTCTTGCGATACGTGCCTCTGCAACAACTTCACATCTGCTTGGATCCTTTTCGACAGAACAATTAAAACAGCTCGGCGGAAGGAAGCTTTTCTTTGGCCTTGAGTTTCAAGAGTCTTTGACTCAACGTTTGCGGCTATTACAAAAATGTTCCAATCAAACGAATCAAATTAATTGTAATGTTTAAATTATTATATTAAATTATCCAGGAGTTTCCAAAGTCTCCCGAGACCTAAAATGCCACAGTAACAATAAAGAAATATGTGCTTATTCTTTATAGGAGCGAGTTCATATTATAATCTATATGTTGTTCAAATTTATATTTTGTCCATACATTTATATGTAGTTGTATACATTTAGATTGATTTATACATTCTAAACGTTCTTTTAGAACTAAAGATTACTATGACCTAACCCTAACGGTCCCTAACCCTAACTATGACCTAACCATAACCTTTTACAGTACCGGATGCGGGTGGCAGCTGGCAGGGCTAGAGCCTGGAGTGAATATCTCAAGACTAGACAGCCATCCCTTCTTATGCTATATACAATTAATATGTAGTTGTTTCAAGGGGAGGGAAACATCACGTCGACGTCTACGTCTACGTCTACGTCTACTGAAAATAAAAAAATAAAAAATATAACACAAAAGTTATGTGAATTAGTTCATTCACTATAACTGTCTTACTTGACCGGATGTCCATCCACTGGACGGTGTTAGGGCGTAGCTGTTTTTCAGATCAGCGGCGAGTACGATGCCGAAAGTGTATCCTGAGATGTTGGTATAGGTTGTGTAGACCTCGCCATCTGGCCCGGGATAGGAAGAGAATGCTTTCTGTTGAGGAGATTCGACCATGTTGTATGTATAGTGATAAAATAGAGCAGTGTCAGAGAAATTTCCGACCAGCATGTCGCGGGCATCACCGAAACAAAATCAGAACAAATGTTTCAACGGTTTTATTAGTCACTGTGAGCTGATGATATCGGGTGTCGGATAGCATCGCGTCATGTGCCGGTTGTGGACCCCGTGTTGTGGTTTAGGCGTCACTGATGTTGATAAGTTAAAAGAAGGGTGTTTAGAAGTTGAATAACAATTATGGCGCGAAAAGGTTCATTGCCCATGGGTCAAAATCAATTGAGGCCACAGGTACGGTACTGATACTTGGATTATTATTGACTATGAGATTATATGTTTTAAATAAGTTCGTAATCTAACTTTACAACATTTGAATGTTTATCGCTATCGAATTATATTTCTAAACTATTTATAACAAATTAGCGAAATGCAAATTAATGTCAGATGAGTTTGGGAGAGGAGGGCTCTTTAAGATTATCCATATCATTTTGAATGTGAACGTAATACATTGTAAAATAATAAAAACAATAACAAAATGTTATAGAAAATGTAAAAACCTTATACGTACTCTAGGCCTACTAGATACAGTTATAAATACAAATGTGAGGCTAAGGTATAAAATAATGAATGATAATAACATATTACGTATATAAAGGCAGAACTAAACGGCACACATTCGTGTTCAACAATTGCTAGATTTGTTATAACGAGGACAGACGTAGACGGCGAAAAGAAAATCTTAATCGACCACCGGTGGACAATGGTTATGCTTGCCTTGGATGTGGCAAAACATGTAGGTCACATCAGGGGCTGCGCAGCCACGGGAAATACTGCAATCCTCACTGATCTTCAGACTCGTCGACAAGTCTTACTATTATTATAATTACAACGAAACAAGGGACCCTCCGATATGACAACTCCGTCTAGCATCAAGGTAGTGCCAAGCAAACCATTAGACCATCCAGATCTCCAAAATAAGAAAAACTAAACATTAATTGAAAAAAAAACCATTAAAGCTTATAAGAAGTTTAATTGTATCAATTCATTTGGATCTGTCTTGTAATTAAATTTGTAATAGATCTAGACCAAGAACAATAAATCTGTGCGATTAGAAATATCGTTTTTTCATACGTGTAGCTTTCTCTCTGCGCTGTGATCCTATCTCTTTACTGGACCTGTTGGGGGAAAGACCAGAGGGGGTGGGGAGAAAGAAAGAATGATATCTGGCTGAATTTCTACCGTAGTCGCTTTTTAAATAAGCATTTATAAAAAAAAGAAGAAAGGGTGGAATGACCTAAATTCGAATTTATGTTTCAAGCCGACACACTGACCACCCTGCTAGCGAGGTACCTATGAAAAATAGAAGATTGTATAATAATCTATTGTTTGTTACAAACTTACTTTTAAACTTTTTGTTTCCCTTGTTTGAGATACCAAACAAAATAATTGATTATCAATAGTTAATTGGTTATTTATTTAAAAAATTGATGATTGTGTTGTCAGTTAGAAGAAATAATTGTGTTAAATTTCAGCTTGATCCGAGATTGGGTGTCGGAGAAATAACGTTTACAAACTTTTTACCAGACAGACAGACGGACAGAGTGAGTTGACATAAGCTTTGTAAAACATCATATCTGTGGCATTCGTAAGCATACACTTTTTACCAGACTATCAATGACATTGCTTTTCATGATTTCATGAACATAAAGATGTCTCTTAATATCCAGTGTCATTTTAATGCGAGAGATAAAGAGTTATACCCCGCTCCCTATATAAGGATACCATTGTTCTCGTGAAATCACATACTTATGATGTTACCATAGAATACTTCAAAGATACATTGTAAGCACACATTGGCACTGCTGAAAATAACATGTGATTGTTAACTTTTTCCCGTACAAAACTATGTTTTATAATGTATAATAAAGTTTTTAAAACATTCTCTCAAAATGCAGGCTATATAATACTTTACCCCTTACAGTATATGGCTAGATTCAAAGTTGTGATTGATAAAAGTTACTGAATTAAAACGTTTTATGACACAAAGCCGGTTATCTCCGCCTGCTATATATAAATTTAAACGAGCAACAGCAAAAAGTTCCAAATGTTATGGCACGATTAGGAATGAATTATTTGTTTCGGTAATAGGAGAAGTTTTGACTTAGTGACAATGACGTGACTAATAAAAACAAGACAAGGTTTTAGAGTGAGAACGAAATATCAGCCGACGTAAACAGACTACTTCCAGGACAACGTAGAGATAGGTAGCATTTTATAATATAGAGTTAGCTGACATTCAATGGTTCCCTTCATTGCTATTAAACTTGTTCGACATTCAGTATTAGCGTCGTCTAACTTTTATAGATTTTATAGATTGTTTGACCTTTCGCCGGTGTTATCGGATTACGTATTACATTGAGTCTTACATCCATTTGGTTTATTTGCATTAGACACTGCCGAAGCGCCTAACACGACAACACTTGTACTTGTTATGGACACTGCTACTTGGAATGTCAGAACGCACAGACTTAGTAAATGTGATATCCTCAGATAAACTAGCAGGCTAACGTCTATTAATAAATAATTGATGAATGAGACAGCTGGCGTTTGGTTTACGGTACGCAACTAAGTATCGCCATTCATGCAACAATGCATATTTAAATTGAATGCCAAAAAATAAGTTGTACCTTTTTTATTTGGTCATCAATAGCAGTAGCTGGTTTACTGGGCTGAAGTATTTGGCCACTAGAATCACAGCATCTGGCAAGCACAATGAAATTATTGTGAGTCTTATTCCTTTTTTTGAAGCAATATTTTAACTTTGTATATAGAGTTTAGAAGATGTATTTTTAATTCTGATTTTTTTAATAAATGTGTATAAAATTTTATGAATGTTCCTTTGTATTCGGGGGTCATGGAAGTGTTTATACAATTCTATAGCTCATTAAAGAGTTGATTCCTGCCAGATGGAAACTCTCCCCAAAAAACAAATCTTTCACTCTCAAGCTACAAGCAGCTGTTTCAAACTAGACAAAAAACGTTCAGGGATATTGACTTCTTCATAGAGAGACAAGAGCGAGGCCAACTCAACGGAGTCTCCAAAAGACATACCGAGTTACTACATTCTAGCTTGAGTAACATCTAGGGTCACTAGTGTCGATCATCCCATTATCTGTATTACAAATTGTGGTTTAGGCTTTGTGTAGGCCGAAACGTTTTATTTTGACTTTTTTAAAATCAAAATATTTATAGCATGCTAAACTTATCACTACTGACCTCATCAGTACCGTAAGGTTAATGAATCCAATGCCATCCCCTGGTCCTACGGGACCTGTGCTCAAAGTGGCCAGGACACTGTGTAACTCGGGCTGATGCTCAGTCATAGCTTAGGGAAGAAACAACAAGAAATATCTATCAATAGAAGACTAACAAAATACAAATACTTGATTAACACTGAGAGTAGGAGAACTTCTGGTATGTTTTAGTCTTGAGGAAATAAGAGAACATTAACAGACGAAAATGTTTGAATCCTATGTATCTTATTAGCTGATTAGACAACATACATGTACCTCTTGTACCTATTCTGCCTCCCCACCCCCTTACCCAAGTTACTGTTTTCTACACAATCTCTTTAGATTCGGAACCTTTTAAAAGAATTGTGTTCAGTGGCATAGCTAGGGTGGGGAGAGGAGAGGGGCCCCAAATGAGTGTGGGAGCCCCCAAATGAGTGTTTTTTTACATTAAATATTACGAAAATTGTAGGGGCCCCCAGAGAGGTTAAGTCCCCCGGCTCCCAAATGATGGAAAATTCCTAGAAACGCCCCTGGTTGCCTTGATAATGAAGCTAGTAACAACGGAGGTGTGGTATTTTCGAATCGTAGACTAGAGCAGCAATGCACAAACTACGACCAGTGGGCTATTTCTAACCCGTGTCCCCGTGCTATCCAACTACTTGAAACTTATGTCCGTAGTGCATAAAAAGTCACTATTTCGGCTCCTTTGGACTCAAGTAGCCCACCACGGCACACGAAAGTTTCAGAGGTGCCTAAGCCGAAAACGTTGGAGTAATAGTGATTGATCTATAGCTATCTAGCAATGGGGGTAGGTTAGGCAAAAAAGTAATGCAAGACTTCTTCAAAGAAATTTTACAAGATGGGCCCAGTGTTTGTTTTATCTTTTCTATATTTTCCTTTATGTTCGATTTACTTTGAGAAAAAGAAAATAGATTCTAGAGCACAGGCTTTCACGACTAAAAGAACACTTTTTATAACAAAAGAATTTTTAGAACTGACCTAAAAGTCTTTAAATGTGCTTTCAGATCTATAGAAGTAAAATTGAACCAAAAATTGTATTTCGACTTTGATTGTATCTTTTTATTGGGGTTTTTGTGAAACTTCTTCTAGGACATACAAATCACATCGCTCTATGCAGATACAGAAAATTTTTTCTCATGGTCACTAGGAAATTTTTAATTTCTACCTTACTTCATTTCCCTCAGCTTGAAAGTGTTAAGTTCCTCCCTGGTTATGAAATATTTGGGGATTTATTTTTAATTTTAAGATTATGCCCTATTGCCTTACCCCTAACCTCTTGTGACGCCACTGATTATTCCATCTTTTTGCTTCATGTGCCGCCCATGTCACTGATAGTGCTGACATTACTTACTTTTATACGGACTTCCGGGTTGTTTCTGAGTTGTCCAGAAAGTGTCTTTGTATGGAGCCAAGCCTACGGCGTCAACAAACATGGAAGTGACGCCTATGTCCCATTGACGAAGACCTGGGTTGTAGTCATGGCTTACTCGAGTCTGGAACAAATCATTTCAGAAACCAAAGTTGTTTTTTTAAGTCCTAAAGCTGTTTTGTAATAAAGCATCAAACTACAAATTTTTTTTTTTTTTTTTAATGAATTAATAAGCAGTGAACGTTTTTTTTTCTTCCGCTACATTTCTAAGTATAACAACAATTATTTTAATGTAATTCTATATATCTGAGACAACATAGAGGGAGGATTGTTAGGTAAATATAATGTACATTGGTAAACATGTCAGTATATGTTCAATACTCAAATAGTACTGGCTTTCATTACTGTTATAGACAAACCATTGCTTTCACACCAAGACTATCCGAGACTATATATGTCCAAGCATTTGACAACATATTTACTAACTCTGTATGCGTTTGAATTCTACTAAGAAATCTAAAGGTTTGATAGTAGACGTTTCGTTTGTATTGACATGGGCAACCAAGAAGGAACTAATTGAGAAGTAATGAAGTAGCTCGAATGCTCTCAGACTCGAAGTGAAACAAAACCAATGTTTGTGAGGATGTATTTTAAGTTGGGGGTGTGGAGGTGGCCTACATTAATAGAAGCGTCAGAGAAAAATCAGGAATCTTTTAAAGGTGTCTCAAAACTTGTAAATTTAATCTTACTAACTTCAGTAAGACTAAAACTTACCTGAGTGACTATTGGTAACTAACCTGAGTGACTGTCGGTATCTCCAGAGACTGTAAGATGTGTTTGCTGTACGCTGAACAATATTGAATGGAAATTTCTCCAAAAGTCTCCGCTCCTCTGCCCATACCCATCAGCCACTTCCGCCCGATATCCAGGTCAGTGAGGACGATTTTATTCTCGTCCGTTTCTTTGTGCAGCCAGTCCTGTCAAGTTCATGTTTTTAAATGTTTCAATTCTATGCTTGACTTGAACTGATTTAATAATTCTAAAACCAGAGTAATAATTGGTTCACTTACCTGTTCATACATTATAAAAGGACCCCAACGTTGTGTCATATTAAACAGATCAATCCAGAATTGCTGAAATATAAAACAGTAAGACAAAAAATAACATGATCAGTGGACGGGAACAATAACGTAGACCTAACATACATATAATTTTATTTGGTCCAAACAATTGAAAATTCAGTTTGACTACAATTGTAATGTACAGTACTTTGTCTTTTTTGATAAACAGCGGTGAATAATAGGCCTTTATTTGTGTACGCAACGTTTCGGGTGCAGCCGTTTTGTAACATGCTTACACTGTTAGAAACAATAATAATAATAGACCTAGGGAGAATCACTGATTGATAGATGTAATAAAACCGCGGATTAATGTTCAATGTTGAATTGCAATCTAAATGTTTTCATTGAAGCTCATTCTAAGTAGATTTTGAATCGACTGTATACCACAAATATCTACCACTGGGTCACGCGGTTCTCTGTCAACTTACGTCATCATCAGGTACAGCCAGTCCACTTCCCTGGTCAGATATAAACAAATACTTTCCACCATTGTATTGGGCATACGACGTTTGGTTGTCCCTGGATTTGAACATAGAAGAGAGGATTATAACGTCTTTTAGCCCAGACCAACACTCCACACAAAATGTATCCAGCTACAAAACACTAGCACGTTAAGTCTAGTACGACCAAAAAGACAACTTAATAATAATTCATGTTATTATGTGTTTGGTTCATTTCCAATGTTCACCATCAGATTTGTAAGGCATTAGTTGTAAAGGCGCAGGCGTTCAATAGTTTTAACTTTGAAGTCGTACTTCAAACTATAAGATTGAAATTTGCGCTACAAAACAATCAATAAAACTGTTTAAAATCGCTCAAATTTATTTTTGAGAGTCGAGATGTGTTACAAATTAATTACACTATTTATTCAAAATAGTTGATGCAGTTGTAAAATAAACAGTTGACTTGTATGAATTGTTAATTTTTGTTCCATTGTGACATACATTGTCTTCAAGATTTTAATTAAACAATAGCTTTAAAAATGTTCACTTCAGATACCTATATATTATACTTTATATTAACATAAGTCTATGCTGGCCAGAGATCTTTTCGCTATAGTAAAAATGTTATACTTACTTCTTAATTGAAGAATTTCAACAAGCAATATTTTTTTTAAAAAAAAGCTTATTTAAAGGGGAATAACTCTGTCCTTAAAAATATCTCTATCAGTAATGTACAAGTTATTTCCTTTATTCAATATTAAACAAAATAATTAATTACCAATAATTAATCGACTAAATGGGTATTTGTTTTTATAGATTCATTTAAGGGGAATAAACCCAACACATTATGCCCTTTCTTTGAATACTGACGAATTATTTTCTCTTTTTAGTATAAAATAAAATAATTAATTACCAGTAATTGATTGACTAATTGGTTACTATTTATTTTATTGATTAATATCTTGTCTATGCCAATGAATAATTGTGCGAAGTTTCAGCTTGATCTGAGAATAATTTTTTTGGGGGGGGGGGGGGGGGGGGGGGAAACGTGTACACACTTTTGACCAGGCAGACGGAATGAGTTGATATAAGCTTTGTAAACAAAATATTACATTTTTGTTTCAGAGAAACTACTCACCAAAAACGGTTATGGCAGGAAAACGGTACCGTGGTCTTGTTAGCTAAGTAACTGCAAGAAGAAATGTGTGTTTACATAAAGTGAGCAAATATTGTCTGTGACCATATCAATAACAAAATAACAATTATAAAAACAAAAAAAAATTTAAAAAAAAAAGAAAAATTAAACAAAATAGAAGTGATATTGTAACATCCGTTCCAATGATACTTTTCAAAGATATATTTCAAATAACTCTCTGTATAACAGAAATGTGTCGTTTACAAGAAATGTTTTTAATTATTCTTGTCAACTCATGCTAGCTGATGTATTTTGTACCAACCCGAATCCGTCAGGTATGGCGTCTGCTGTAGGAGTCCAGGTCAACGCGCCACCTACGTGACCTTTGTCATACCACCAGGAGTCGTACTGAGTATATCTGATAAATACAAAAAAATATATAAAAAAAACGCCCAAACAGGGATTCCTTATAAAATGATATAGACACAACAGCAGACACAAAGACAGGCACATAAACAGACAAAAAACATAAAAACAGAAATATAAACACATAGACACATCCACTGAATGATGTTATATACTGTTTTTACTTTATTACTTATTCTTTTAGTTATTGGTATTGTGATCGACATACTTTTCTTTGGTCTTATAGCCATTGTAACCTTTTTATATTTTAAAAATTTAGGTTTCTTCACCTAGTGTTACTTTAATTGGATTTTTACTTATTTTGTTATTGTATTAGACTTATAACAATAATAATGAAAATAATCTTTATTATCGAGAAGGAAATTATTTTTAAATGTGTGCATTACACCACATGTGCACCTCCCCTCCCTAAATAGACAAATTTTAGACAATATTTTGCACCTTAAAATCAATGAACTTCTTGAAAGTAGCAACTTAAACAGCAATGCCTCCACTGAAGTACAGTTGCAAGGATAAGCTGTTATTGTAGTAGACTAAATAAACTAAACAGTAGTTGATGGCCGACCATGTCTGTGGCATTTAGTTCTCGAGAGATTTTTTTCCTTTTTAAACTTGAGAAGGAGTGATCTCTCCATTGCTGGGGAAAGCTCGGGGGATAAATTTGCGAATGCTAGGTTTCCCATGCGTCAACAATCGTCACTCTTCCATACTGACCAGATCCAAAGGGATGGAGAGCCATCGCAATTGGCTGTCAGGTGGATGGAGAGCTTGCCGGAGAGCTGTGATCTTACCACAGTCCTCCTGCCTGCGGGGCTCCAGAACCGGATTTTTGTTGGGTTCCTAAAACGATGCAAGAGCTGGAACGTGAAGAAGACTCTCAGCACTTTGCACGATTAGCGTTCATCGCCAGCTTTAATTTATCTTGAAAATCTCCACTATTGAATCCATTATGCACTTGAAAAGATCAAAACTAACTAGAAGATGAAACAGTAAACAATCGATAATTTAAAAAAACAAACGATCAATTCTTATTACAAAGATGAAAGCTAATTGTAAAGATGTGAACCTACTGAAAAGGAATATTCTCACTGTTGACATAATTCATAACATCCAGTATTGTAGTCTCGTAGTTCTTGCCTTTCTCCGGGTTATAATAATAATAGGCACCTACAATCACAGACAAGATAAAAGGTTTACACGTTTTTAGTAGCTAATAATTTCTATAAGAAGTAGATTTTCTATTGGGCAGATGATGTAAAAGCCATTTTTTTTGGGGCGCACATTCTGCCTCCACATTATCAATCCATCGCATTCGAGGTCTGCCTTTGGATCACCTGCTTTTTGTTTTTTGCCTGTATACAATTTTCGCTCCTCTGTTATCTGACTTTATTTCAAAGTGACCTGCCCAACGTAGACTGTTCTTTTTTATTTCAGTCACTATTGGTGGGTCTTCAATTGATATATCTCATAGTTAGGTACCCATTAAAGCTGGGTTAACTCAAAGCCCTAGAGATCCCGTAATTAAAAGTCCAGCCTTTACCAGGATTCGAACTCGGTTCGAAAACAAACGCTTTAACCCTCAGCCACCGCGCATTCAAAGAAACTCTTATAAGAAAATGTAACAACCCTTAAAAAGCGTGATTAATACCTACAAATACATCTTGCTTTTGTTTCATTTTAATTATTTGAAACTATCTTTAGAAGTTAACAAATAATTTTTTATAAAATATATATATATATAAGAACTCACCATTATCAGTCCAATAGCCCATGTAGTTTAAAGTTGTATCAAACTGTCTACGAAATGAATTCTTCTGATACATTGAAAGTAAAAATTTGCCCCAGTTTGCCATTGCCTGAGGATTGTTAATAGCATATATTGTTAAACTTTTATATATATATATATAAAAGCCTGAAGGGTAAAAAAAAAAGGAAAGTATCACAGTGATTCAATCCCTAAACATGAACATGAACCTTTCCTCACATTGAGACTAATTATTTCAATATTGCATATATAAAAAAATATATATATACAAATTACCTGGTTGATGCCCCTGTTGCTGTAGTACACAATGAAATCAACGCTGTAATTGGCTGGCACGCTGTCAACAAGGCCCATAATTCCGTAATTTAATTCTTGACGAACTAAAGAAAGCTGGTTGGAGGCAGCCATAAACTGGGACATAGGGGAAATAACCAAAGTGTTACTGGAATTGTCGAAAATAACGAGTGGCCCACCTTGTTTTCCTGTAGCAAATGATGAACTAGACTGCCATCTTTAAATTTAAAAAAAAAATTTCTAATATAGAAACCAAAGTTATAAAAGAAATCAAGCAAAATATCAAAATAATAAACAGTTTTAATCCGCAATGCAAGAAAGTTAAACCGTTTTCGTGTGAAGCCTTTTAAAACAAAGACTAAGACTGCTTTATTGATCCTACAAGACGTCCTTTCTCATATAAAGACAACACAATAGAAACTTTCACATAAATACAACAGACACAACTTAAAGAGTTCATTCAGTGACTACACACAGGTATCTAGGTCCATTTCATGTTCCCTGATCAATGAGTGGCGGTGATAGAGTCTGACCGAGTGAGGCGCGAACGAGTTTTTGTATCGCTCCGTTTTTGTTTTGATTGACAGCAGTCGCACACTCCGCGATGACCTGACATAGTTCTGATGGAGCGGGTGGCCGTTGTCTTCCAAGATTTTTTCGATTTTTCTTAGGTACTTTTGTTCAAAAAGCTCCTTTAAATGTGGTAATGTTGTGAGTGTAATTTTTAATGCTTTTTTTTTTGATGTTTTCTAGACGTCGCAACAGTTTAGATGAGGGTTTGCCTTGCCAACAAGTTATTCCGTATGTTAGCAGATTTGATAAGGATTCGATCCCGTTTCATCTGATACACATACTCTAAAAGGCTTTCTTAGGCTAGAACAGAGAGATTTAAAATGTCTTTAGTCCGCTTTTAATCAGGATGTCATAGAATACACGGGAGCCCAGGTCATCAAGCACCTGGTTGTGCGTGCGTGTGTTTCTTTATTCTCTGTGTGTATGTTGTTTATATCTTCATCCATATTGTTCTCGTTATAAAAGTAATGACACATAATATAGGAACTGTGTTCAAGTTCCAATAAGGACAAGTGCAGTAGGGCTATTTCACGTGAATATGCAGACCCAGCTGCGACCTTTATACTTTGTCACAGAGCTGTTGTCCGCAGTGGTCTACATAATAGCTCTTCTCGTCGTCTGCGCCTGTCTTTGGCAAGGGCTTGATGGGAGGGGGGAGGGCGCTCAAATGTATGTCCTCGACCCTTGTAGGGGTTTTCTCTGTGCTGCTAACTTTTTCCCTCTAGAAACTATTGCCAATGAGAACAATTATAAGTTACAAAAAACATACACTTATCAATGTTCACGTTTTTATCTGGCCTTATTTCTACTAAGAGCAGAATAGAACTTTACGAATAGGTGATATATCACCACATACATCGCCACATACATCATCACATACATCGCCACATACATCATAACATACATCACCACCACATACATTACCACATACATCGCCACACACATCACCACCACATACATCACCACATACATCGCCACATACATCACCACCAAATACATCACCTCATACATCACCACATACATCACCTCATACATCACCACATACATCACCACAGTCAACATAGCAGCTTTCTCTTTAAGCTTGGATATTTTGGATATTACAAGAAAATAAATAATGTTTGAAGAGTATCGCAAAGAAAAAAACAACAACTAAAACTGAAACTAAGATTTCTCGACCTCTACAGTAATCCACGAATGTATGAACTTGCCTTCCCATGCTTAATCCACTGTATCCAGAGTGATAGCCTCCGTAGGCTAAATATCCAAGATCAGTTGGACTTCCTGGAAATGTTTTGAAGCTGGGAAAACTGCTGATCACGTGGTCACTGTCACTGTCTGCTGCTCGATTGGCTGAGCCTGTGTATGTCTGGATAAAAATTTAGAAAGTCAAGTCAGCACTATAAGCTGGAGCCTGACGGGATTTAAATGGAAATGTATGTTACATCCACCAACAAAATTATTTTCTATTCTTTTATAAAGATGTGCACCTCAAACTAAGTGTAAGAGATACAGTGTAAACATACTGCCAATTTTATAAAGATTTAAATAGGTTACAGGACATTTAACAGTTCTGTTATATAAGAATACTTGCCGGTTATGACACTCGGCTTGCTGGACTTAGTTTGGGTATTACTAATCTTCTGGATTGAATTTAGATCTATTTCAAATATGGAGAATGTTCCCTTCACATGCTTTTTTTTTTTTTATTTTGCTATAAAAATAAAAGTTATTTAGTGTGGGTTTACCCGTTCAGTCGATATATTCACATGAAATATAAAATACTTTAAAAACGGGTTTACCCGATTTGTTAAAATGTTTCGTTCGTTTCTTTAGGTACTTTTTTTTTTCTATTTTTAGGGCATTCCTGTTGCGGGATGGACATTAAACACACATAACGGTTTCCACCATGATATAAGGAACATCTATGCGGAGTTTTATCAAGATTGGTCAAACGGTTTTTATTTGTAATCGGGACATACATACATACATGAATACCCCTTACTTTGTGCTTTATATTATAGATTGTTATGTTAAACTTTGTTGTTATGTTACCTAAGATTAATGTTACGTGAGTTTACCTGAGAAAAGATCACCAGAGGCAAGTCTGGCATATTGTACGCCTTGATAGACGCTGAGACCGGAAGTGATCCAGCTTGGTAGTTGAAGCTCGTGCTCTGCCACTGGCCGATGCTGTCCCTGCCAGACGTGGCCGTACAGCTGAGAAGCTGTGGAGATGGCCGAGAAATGACCGTGAGGTAACCGTGAAATACTGTTGCATGTTATTTATTTAACACACAAAAATATCATTTTTTTAGAAGCATCAAACATTGATTTGATCTAATCTCTTCGAGTGAAGGACCAACAAATTGTGGAATCTCATTTCGGTCGAAGAGCGTAAAAGTTTTTTGACCCGAAGACGTCAACCGTCCAACCAGTAAACTAAATTACAGAATTTAACAATTTCGGAAAGATAATTGGGACTATTATTAGTTCTATTTTCTTCCTTGTTTAAGGAAAAAAAAAGTTTTTTAAAAATATGTACTAGGTGACTTTGACTAGAAGTGATCCTCTAAGTCACTTTGACATGTAATTTCCAGTATGTGACTTTGACTTCACATACACACACAGACACGTATACACAGGCACACTCACACAATAGCATACAAGCACACACATTTACGCACACTCCTACATATTTAAAATAAAAAAGAATAAAAAATAAAAATAAAAAAGAAAGAAGGTTTTAAGGCTATTTGATTACAGGAAGACAATATACAGTGGAGTCCCGAGTGTCCGAAAGGACTGGGACCGGACCCATTTTGGATTAACGAATATTTAAGATTAAGGATAATAATGACTCAAATAAACATAGTTATGAAATACACCGTGTAATTACATCAACTGATACAGGATAGAGTGATAAGTACAGTTTATTTGTATTTCCTCTCTTTGAAACTAACGAAGTTTGAGTACATCAACTGATACAGGAAACTAACGAAGTCTTGAGTATAAATTGTGTGACAAGAAAGCGAAATGTTTCTTATACAGCAGTCAAAGTACTGTTCTAGATTACTGGATCAAGTTTTAAAAATGCATGAACCATTATCTTACGTCTGCAGACATACATTCTAACAAACATCACTGAATAAAATTAACATACCATTCCTGGACTATGTTCCACGAATTTCCGAGCATTTATTATTTTATAATTTATTACAACAGTATTTTTTTCAGACCGATGTACGCGAAGAATTAAAAAGTTATCTTCTGTGTATAAAACTATGGTCTATGTACGATTATTATTACATAATACGCTTATTCACTGTTAGTTATTGTTGTTTTTTTATTCCTAAAAATATCCTTATTTTGGTTTGTGATTAAGTGGACTTTTAGTTTACCGAGGTTTGGCTTTTCGAGACTATACTGTAATACTAGTCATTACCATGCAACTTAACTGTATATTCTACTTAGAGTCTTTCTCGGAAATGTATGTTGCCATTAGTAACAAAAGAAAACAAGACAATATAATGAGATTGGAACGTTTTGTCATAATTTTGTTTTGTGACATTTTGAGAGTATACTTTTTATTGAAGATGTTCACACGAAAAGTTAATCACAAAGTCACGTGATCCCTACCGAGAGACTTTTGTCAGCCGTGGAGTACTGCCGACCTCCATTGTTGAAGAAAGTGTTGCCGCTGGTCAGCCAGGTGTCTCCATTGACGGACAGACTGTAAGAGCCGTTGGTGATAATGTTAACACTAAGTCCACGCTGACCTGTGACTGGGCCTGTAGATGACGAGAACAAATGCTTTGTTTGCCTTCGTTTATAAAAAAACAATAACTTATTTAATTGTCTTTATTAAACTTTTTTTTTTATATAACACCAGTCTAAAACAACAGTATTTTATCTTTTACAAAGCTTATATCAAATCACTGTCTGGTAAAAGTGTGTACACATTATTTCTCCCACGCATATTCTCGAATCAAGCTGGAACTTCGCACAATTCTTCATTCACATAGACAAGACATGAATCAGTGCAAAAAAAAAAAGAGTAACCAATTAAACAATTGATTACTGGTAATAAACTATTTTGTTTAAAAGCAACAAGGGAAACTAATACTTCAGTATTTAGATATATGGCTAAATTGGTTGAATCTAGTTCGCTTAATTAATTTTTAACGCTTTTTCTCCCTTTTAACAATTATTTATTGTATCTTACAAAACATGAATCAATAAACAAAACAAAAAAAAATAATCAATTAGTCAAATAATTATAATTATAAATAATTATAATTAATTATTTTTTTTTACATCGAATAAGGGAAATAACATGTACATCATTGGAATAGTTTTAAGGACGGAGTTTTTCCCCTTTAAGTATTTAAAGGTTGTTGTCTTTTGTAATGAAGCATTGTAGCTGAAACAAAACGAATCGTTCTCTTATCAGCCTGTAAAATATTAATGTGAAGAAACTAGAAGCATCCAAAACCTGCCTGGACACAATTCACGATTTTCCTAGAAATTTGTAAGTTTATGTATATAGTTAGGAAAAGAATTAGGGGAAAGTGGGGTAATATGAGATTCTTAACTTCAAAGCGTTATAAAACCTATAATTGCCTATAATTGATATATTTCTACCAACTGCTAATAGAAAATGGATTCAGTATATATGAAATAAACTTTCCACTAACGATCAGATGGATTCAAGCGCTACTTTTTGAATTATAAAAATAAAATAAAATCATTTTAATATTCCTATTACCCTACATTAGTGGGTAATGTGTGGTACCTAAACCAATTTCCGAAAACTATAAAAATACAAAGAAAATATAATTCTGCATATCAAGTAAACAAAACAAACATCAGAAAAATTGTATTATTTTAAAAACATTTTCTGTAAAGTAAACAATAAAACAAGTGACTGTAAAGTGAAACCGTGCGTGTACCTGAGCTGATGAAAAGAAATAATTGTCTTCCTTTTAATTAATATTGTTGGCTAGTTTAGCTTTTATACGAGGTGATTATTTTGGGTTTTTCTTCTGCTTCAACATTCACCACCAATTAAGATCAGGATGTAATATGTGAGCAAATAAAAAAAAAAATCATCGACCCTAATTTAGCCCCAACTTGGTCTCCCCATAGTACTAAATGTAAGGTAAAGAGAACCACCAATTTTCTATTAAAAAAAATGTATGACACTAATATTGCAATCCACAACGTGAATTTAACCCTTAAAGGGTACCCTGGGGTACTGGAGCACCCCAGACAAAAAATAAATTGCGAATTCTCAGCCGCTTTTAACCGGAAGTACTTCATCGTTTGTTTACCTTCCTGTCATTATGCTATGTTTATATGGCTGATAGTGTCGATTTTTTTCCGTTTTCGGTTTTAGCAGGGGAGGGGTCATGGGGTACTCCAGTACCCCAGGGTACCATTAATACTATATGTTTTTTGCTTGATATTTTTTCCAGTTATTTTCTTTTTTTAAATAATTCGGTAGAATATCCGGGTCGTCTCCAAGAAAATGTATAGTTACGCTATATATTTTCTGAATGCTCTAATTCCAACCCTAAAACTACACACAATCTAAGTTTGGCAAATATTGCACAATATTTTTGTGTGTTTTCAGTGGACTGATTCAATGATTTCATAATGCAACGTCGAAGTACTAGTAGTGACAATAAGCGTAGTCGCTTTCAAGCTATTGATGTTTTACGTGCAATAATTATGAACCATCAGATGATGATGACGAGGATGAGGGAAGTGAAACAGAGGACGAGGTTATACAGGACATTTGTTCGGCTGATGAGGACACAGTAAGTGAGGCAGCCACAGATCTTTCACTTGCTACTGGTGCCGGTCCCAGTACTCAGAACATTGGTGAAACTGAAGGGCAAGCTGAAGATTCAGATACAGAACCTGAAGGGCAAGCTGAAGATTCAGATACAGAACCCGAACGGCAAGCTGAAGATTCAGATACAGAACCCGAAAGGCAAGCTGAAGATTCAGATACAGAACCTGAAGGGCAAGCTGAAGATTCAGATACAGAACCCGAAAGGCAAGCTGAAGATTCAGATACAGAACCCGAAAGGCAAGCTGAAGATTCAAATACAGAACCCGAAAGGCAAGCTGAAGATTCAGATACAGAACCTGAAGGGCAAGCTGAAGATTCAGATACAGAACCCGAAAGGCAAGCTGAAGATTCAGATACAGAACCCGAAAGGCAAGCTGAAGATTCAGATACAGAACCCGAAAGGCAAGCTGAAGATTCAGATACAGAACCTGAAGGGCAAGCTGAAGATTTAGATACAGAACCCGAAAGGCAAGCTGAAGATTCAGATACAGAACCCGAAAGGCAAGCTGAAGATTCAGATACAGAACCTGAAGGGCAAGCTGAAGATTCAGATACAGAACCCGAAAGGCAAGCTGAAGATTCAGATACAGAACCCGAAAGGCAAGCTGAAGATTCAGATACAGAACCTGAAGGGCAAGCTGAAGATTCAGATACAGAACCCGAAAGGCAAGCTGAAGATTCAGATACAGAACCTGAAGGGCAAGCTGAAGATTCAGATACAGAACCCGAAAGGCAAGCTGAAGATTCAGATACAGAACCTGAAGGGCAAGCTGAAGATTCAGATACAGAACCTGAAGGGCAAGCTGAAGATTCAGATACAGAGACTGAAGGTGTAAATGCTATTGATTTGTTACAAGTCTTGAAAGTGCCAGTAAATCTAGCTGGCAAAAACAAGTACAAGTGGAGTGGTTCTGTACCGCTTAGGACACGCGCATACCACAGGGAAACAAGGTGACTGGTCAACCTGGCAATAAGGGTGAAGCAAGGGACATTTCATCAGGAATATTGGCATGGTCTTTGTTCTTCACTGATGATTTACTGAATGAAATTGTGACACACACAAATGCTGAAATAGAAGTGCAGCGTCGCAGGTATGCAAATGACAGGCAGCCGGATAGTGATGATGACGATGATGCTGAGGAAGAAGTTCGTCCATCCTTCATCCGTAATGTGGACATTGTTGAACTCAAAGCACTATTAGGCTTGTACTACCTAGCAGGTGTCCTGAATATGAATGGTGTAACCACTTATGAACTGTTTGACAAAGACTGTGGAGTTGCATACTTTCGAGCCACTATGCCACAGAAAAGATTCACGTTTTTGACAAATTGTATCCGCTTTGATGACAAAGGTACAAGGCAAGAAAAAAGAGAACGTGATCGACTAGCACCCATTCGAGAGCTATTTGAAAAAATTGTGAACACTAGTCAGCAGTTGTATACACCATCAGAATACTGCACAGTCGATGAACAATTGCTAGCTTTCAGAGGACGCTGTCCTTTCAAGATGTACATACCATCAAAACCTGATAAGTATGGAATCAAGATCATGATGATGTGTGATTCGAAGAACTATTACATGTGTAATGCTGAAGTGTATACAGGCAAAGGATCTACACCAGCTGGTGTTTTAGCTACAGAATACTATTCTGTTCAAATGACCACACCCATTCACGGAACGAACCGAAACTGTACCTTCGACAACTGGTTTACATCTATCAATACAGCTCGAAAGTTGTACGATGATCATGCAGTGACTATGGTAGGAACCATGAAGAAAAACAAAGCTGAAATCCCTCCTTCCTTTGTGGAACTTCGTGGTAGAGAAAAGAACTCAGCAATGTTTGCATTCAGTGGTGTTCTTACTCTTCTATCATACTGTCCTCCTAAACCTAAAAAGAAGATCGTCATGCTGCTATCGCCATGCACCGACGGGGTGACACGACAGAGACAGTGAGACTACCAGATATGGTTCAGTTCTATAATGAAACAAAATGTGGTGTTGATACGTTTGATCAATTATGCCATCGCTACTCTGTATCCAGACGTACGCGGCGTTGGCCACTAACTGTATTCTACGGTCTTCTCAATGCTGTTGGTATCAATTCTATGATACTGCTAAAAGGTTGACATGCAGATGACAAAGAAGCAGTACCAGACAGACGTACCTACCTCAAGACGTTGGCTAAGGCTCTTATCAAACCTCAGATGGAAGCCCGTCTCAGATATCCAAAACTTTCAAAGAACCTGAGCTCGCTCATCAACGGTGTACTCAAGATTGAACCAGCTGAGAGGGCTCAGGCACGCCAGGCAGGTGGACGAGCAGGAAGAGTCGACAGGTGCTCATTCTGCGATCGATCTAAGGATCGCAAAAGTAAAACAAAGTGTTGCCGCTGTGACAAATTCATATGTGCCAGCCATCAACATACGATCTGTCCAGACTGTGCAGATGACTGACGCATACACTACGTAAACTACATGTGGTCCTGTGAGAACATGATGACTGTTGTGCTACATGTATGACCTGGGGACTTCTGTGGAGGCGAGAGTGACGTTAAAGTAACAACAAATTAAAGACGTTCAACTTGTTTTCATTCTGTATGTGTAGCGGGCCTACTGAGGCTACCCCCAGGGTACCAGTAGTGGTATTGTTTCGCATGGGTATCCTTTAAGGGTTAAATTACATATGTTGTTTCTTAGCGCCTCGTTTCCACTTCGCCAAATTTTATAGATTACCGACCTATGAAAAAAAAACAACTACAAATGCTCATATTGCCCATCATTTCATCTCATATATATTAGATTTTCTAGATACAAACAAAAAAAAAAGGTATTCCCAAAAGTCATCCTGTTCTTTCATGTTTGAAGAATATCTCTGTACGTTACATTGTAGATATTAAATATCACGTCTGCAGACAATCTCTTTTAATCTACAGCAGCGACTTCTATAATGACGTGACAACCACACACCTAGACGTGACATCAACACGCCAAGACGTGACAGCCACAAGTGGAGAAGTTGCTGGGATTAAACTTGATTTTACCATTTAAGATGATAAGCCAATTTATAGCTATATCTGACATACATTTTAACTCGGGACAAAATTTTGACTACTTACCAAAATAGCCCAAACTAAGCCAGAACAAAATTGAAATTAAAAGCATTGTTTGTTTTGGTTAGTTTCCAACTCTAAATGTCTACACAATTCTCATCTAGCAGTCATGGCAAGAGCTCAAAGGACTTAACACATCTTCGTCGTTTGACTAGAGATAACCTTTAATTAGTTCAGACTTTAAGTGACCAGAGAGTTAAAAAATGGAGCTCAGTTATCTGTGAACTAAAGTTTGTGATAATGTCCTCGTTGTTTGGTGTCATTTATTTAAGTAACTAGTCAGTGGTGTCAAAAGACGTTCATAGCCCAAAACGTCTAGAATGACTTATTTCACACCACGCAGACCCCTACCCATAGACACTGTTAATGAACCATGTGGGACGTACTTTATTCGTCTACTTAGAAACAAAAGGATAGAGCTGTATACTAAACAATGACTAACAATTTATTATGTAAACCTTGCCTTACCTACTGGATGGTGTGCATTTGTAAGGATAACTATTTCACTACACAAGAACTATACACTGCGATTTATGCACCTGAACACTTACAAAGTAACAAACAATAATGTTTTATTTAACTCAATACAGGAATGATACTAATATTGATGCATGCATAGAACAACAAAACAGTTATAAAAATGTGTATCCATTACAATTAGTTTTAGTAACTACAAAACAAAAGAGTTTCTGTTTTACTAGGTTCAGACCAGCGTGAAGCTATTTGGGATAGACTAATCCCTTTTCTAAATCCACTGAATGGCAATCTTCACGAAGTTATGCTCAGAACAAATTCCGATTCAGTGGAACCACGTCACATGTCACTACAGGCGAGGACCATAACACCATGGAACTTAGCCTGGCAAGTCCGGGTACATTCTTTTTGTTCTGTTGTTTGTAATGTGCTATATAGCTTATATCAACTCACTGTGTCTGTCTGTATGTCTACTTTTCAGTCTGATAAAAGGTGTCTACACGTTAGTTCTCCTACACCCCTTTAGGTTCAAGCCGAAACTTTAAATAACTATTTATTGCAACTAGCTAAATATAAATCAATTTTAAAAAGTAACCAATTAGTCAATTAATTAGTGGTAATTAATTATTTTGTTGGATATCGAATAGAGGAAATAATTTTTACATTATTAAGAGATGTAGTTGCTAGTGTGGAGTACTTTCCCTTAGCTAAACTTTGGTTTTTTTTTTAATAAAAAGGATTTTTTTTAAAACTTAGAACTTAACCTGGCAGGTCCTGGTACAATCTTTATTTAGTCCCTTTTTAGTGTTACGTGTAGAAATGTAAAAGTCTATTTTAATGACTTTCTAAAACTTTATAGAAATGGTTAGATTATTTTGGTAATAATAAAGCTTGTCTTCGAGTCCGAAGATTAACGAGGAATGCAGTATTTCCCGTCGTTACGCAGCCCCAACTGTGACTTGTGACCTACATATTTTGCCACATTATTTAGCGTATAAAATAGTGATTTATAACCAGTTTACAATATAAACAGTGACTTATTTTAGACTATAATTCATTAATACATCTGCTATCCCAAAAATATTATTCTTCCCTTTAAAACAAATCAATCTATATAAATAGGTACGTAAGTAAGTGAGATTAGGTGGGTTTTTTTTTGGTTAAAAATAAAGATAATTGGTCTACTTAGACTTAAATAATGAAGTCAAGGTTATCAGCAAGTGTCCTTGACCTTGTCGGTAATTACATAGTAGGTAAAAAGAGATAAGATAAATTTTAAAAAATAACGACTGGGACAAAACTGAGCAACAGATTTACCTCCATTTTGACACGAATATTTTACAAATCAGGCGACTTTTCTCACTGAAACATGCAGGCGACTTTCTTCATTGAAAAATGCAGGCGACTTTCTTCATTGAAACAAGCAGATAGCTTTACTTCATTGAAAGAAGCAGACGGCGTTTTTCAATGAAACAATCAGACGGCTTTACTTCATTGAAAGAAGCAGACGATTTTTTTCATTGAAACCGACGGCTTTACTTCATTGAAACAGGCAGACTGCTTTACTTCATTGAAACAAGCGGACGGCTTTACTTCATTGAAACAAGCGGACGGCTTTACTTCATTGAAACAAGCGGACGGCTTTACTTCATTGAAACAGACTTAAACTCACACTTGAGCAAGAATAGTGTTGAATATACAAAAGTGCTAATGAAGGCTCTCTAGTTGCTTGAGAAAACATTTTATGGAGAATGAAGCTGGTCAAACAGGACCTCCTTCCTCGGCGATTCGAATGAACTCAATGGAGCCATTTGTAACAAGAAGCCTAGCGGCAACGGTCTCTAATTAAAACTATTTTTTTATTAGTTATCTGAGATAATTATTTATTTGTATTACTTAGCTGTTATCAATAGAATTCTTAGAACATTGGATGGTTTTATGAGCGGTATGCGTGCTTGACTGTCGATCAGTCTCGATGGTCCGGAGTTCATACCCTGCCCGCTCCCATCCCCCGTCTTCCAGCGGAAGGTTTGGACTAGGAAATAAATTCTCTTCAACTCTGAAAGAAAATCCGAAACATGTAAAACAGACAGAGTAAATAATATTCTTTGACATCTGTCCCCCCCCCCCGGTTTATTTCTTACATTCAGTTCCGTGAAACACTTGAAGTCGAATCTATCTGAATATTTATCATTGTCATACTTGTTCCAATTGATAACAGCAGCCGAAATAGCTCAGTTGGGAGAGCGTTTTACTGAAGATCTAAAGATCCCGGGTTTCGGCATTTTTTATACGTATATGGCTTATTTGTATTTATATAATATTTTTTTTTATAAAGTAGCATAAGTACTAGGTAACAAACCCCCCCCCCATAAGTACTAGGTAACAAAAAAAACCCATAAGTACTAGGTAACAAAAAAAAACCCCATAAGTACTAGGTAACAAAAAAAAACCATAAGTACTAGGTAACAAAAAAAAAAACCCATAAGTACTAGGTAACAAAAAAACCCACATAAGTACAAGGTAACAAAAAAAAACCATAAGTACTAGGTAACAAAAAAAACCCATAAGTACCAGGTAACCAAAAAAAAAAACCATAAGTACTAGGTAACAAAAAACCCCCCAAAGTACTAGGTAACAAAAAAACAATCCATAAGTACTAGGTAACAAAAAAAAAACCGTGATCAATAAAATGCGTGATCTATATATGTATGTATAAAATACATCATCTATATTCTAGGCTGTATTTTCGTGCTTAACCATAGAAAGGGGACCTTCTCTGCTTTAACTTGTGAAACAAAGTATGGATATCAAAAAAAAGAAAACAGAGTTCAATAAATTTTAAAGTACTTTTATTTTAATTATTTTACATAAATGATATGCATTCAGATTAATGTATATTATTAAATACAGTGTGCGGCTGAACTTTCCGAGCTCACACAGGTCTCACCAGCCACATGAGGGGGCCTTCAGCCCCCTGGATGACAAGGGTGGTTATCATCAAACCACGACGGTATAACTACAATAATATATTAATAATTGAATGAGTTTATATTATGGCCAGCATTGACTGGAGTGCACTGCTTCCTGTTACCGATTTCAAAAATTTAAAAAAATAGTTTTATAGAAATAAATTAGAGTTTTAAAAAAGGTGAAGATTATAGAATCATTTACACAATAGTGCACTGCTTTTGTAAAATGCTGATAGTACTAACGAAAGCTGGAAGCGAACCCTGGCTGTTGTCACACAGGATGGACTGGACAGGGCCGAAATCTACCATATAGCTGAAAATCACTATTTCATGGGCGCTGACTTGGAGGGTCAGAACGATGTCCCCCATAGTCCTTCGGATGTAGCTGAAACGTTTCACAGACAGTGGTACCCACTTACCGGTCTCACCAAGAAGGATAACTTTGTTTCTGTTTTCAAAAGTCAGAATAAAGAGCTGCTTTAAAGTGATATTTAAATTAGCTGTATAGTGGTCAGTGTATGATTATTTAACTATTTATTTCTATGTAAATCAAATATTAGCCTTTGTATTTTTGGTAAAGAACACATCTCTTGAGAAGAGTTTCCCTATGCAGAAAGAAGGAATCATTGCGACAATGAACTTGTTCGAAATGCTGATTAAAAAACGATTAAATAAAGACTTGATCCTAGAATTTTTAGAATTCTTTCAACTAGGGTGAGAGTACAGGGGCGTAGCTAGGAGTTTTCCATCGTGTGGGGGCCCTGGGGGGGCTTGACCTCTTTGGGGTCCCTGCATTTTTAGTAATATTTAATTTTTAATGTACAAAACACTCATTTGGGGTCCCCCTCAAGTGGGGGCCTGGGGGATTTTCAAAATCTCCCCCCGCCTCCCCCATCCTAGCTACGCCACTGTGAGAGTAGATGCTGTACATTTACGATTACAGAAGTTAAGAGTTTTAAAATTTTAGGTCAAAACACTTTAATGATAGATTATATGCTTTTTAAATTGGATTCAACGTTTGATCAATAAAAGGGCAAAACTTAAAGCTGTGAAAAAAAAAAGAAATATTTTACCGGTCCCCAAGTTGTAGAATGGGTGACGTATAATACAAGCAGAAGTTCACCGAAGTGCATTCTGGGCCGAGATAGAGCGGGTCGGTGTCAGAGAAAACCACAGGGGTCTTGGTGGTGGAGGCAGCGGAGTAAATCACGCTGGGAGGTAACTAATACAAAAAAAAATAATAAAGTAAGATACAATATATATATATAAGAAACCTCAGAAATATTGCATCAATTATGTTAAATCAATCATGTCATTAATGTTTAATAGAGCTAGACTAACAATTACACAATTGTGCGATAGGAAAAAATTTAGTAATTCTTTTTGTTTAGCACTACTTTCATGTTTATGTTCCAATCACTTTTATGAACCATCCCAGGAAAGAGGGGGAGGGGTGAGGGAATGGTTAGTGAGAAGGTTTTTATTCTCTTATTCGAAAGAACTTTTGTTAACAAAAAGTTATTTCACTCTGAGCTCGTACTTAAGCCTCCATGATGGAAGGCCGGCGTGTTTAGTCATTGATCTGTTTAACGAACGAACTAATTCTTGATATTCGTCTTGACAAGAGTCCATAAAAAAAAAAAAATAATTGCTAATAATTAATTTACTAAGTGGTTATGTTTTTTTAAAATTGTTTCATGCGTTGACATCGTCGATGAATAATTGTACAAAGTTTGAATTGGATCTGGAAAATGGGAAGTAGGAGAAATAACGTGAATACATTTCTGACCAACAAACAGACAGACAGCAGGGTCGAGTGGATAAAAGCTATGAGAAAGCTTTTTTAAGCCAGCAATTGTATATTTTCTCTTCATGTTATGAGTACTAGTTGGTGTATAAGCCTGAGACAAATCAAAAAGCTATATTTAAAAAAAAAAATAAAAAATAATGAACTCATTCAAGAGTAGGCCTATAAATGTATATGTAGTTCTAAAACGTGTATGTAATTATATAGATGTATTAGTCGCTGTATAAATTTTTAATAGGATTAGGTGATTGGAACATTGAGCGTAGTCTATTTCTGTTGTCTGTTGTATTTGTGTGTATTTTACTGTTGTGTTGTCTTTATATGAGAAAAGAGTCCTTGTAATCACAACAAATTTCCGTAAGTCTCAATAAAGCAGTCTTAGTCTTAGTCTTTAAACCAAAAGTTATGTGAATGGGTAATTAACCATAAATGTCTTACTTGACCAGATGTCCATCCACTGGACGGTGTAAGGGCGTAGACGTTTTGTAGCTCTGCAGCGAGTACGATGCCGAAGGCGTATCCTGAGATGTTGGTATAGGTTGTGTAGACCTCGCCATCTGGTCCGGGATAGGAAGAGAATGCTCTCTGTCGACGAAATTATCTATCTTGACTATGTGTTCGCTGAATGTCTATATGTTGGTCTTATATATAGATAATATGTGTATATAGCAATAAATGGCGAAGTTTAATGCAAGGTACTATAATAATATGTTGAAGAGTATTCATCACATATTTGGGATAACAGCCGTTTAGATGACGTAAAAATATTGTGACGTATCTTGGCAGCTGCTAATAATAGAGATCTACATAAATGGCAGATAATTAGGCCTACCAATCGATAGCTTTTTGTTGTATCCTGTGTACGATGTGTTGATAATTAGTTACCGTAAACGTAAAAGAGTAAAGTAGTTTAACGAGCAGGGTGTCACGTGGCCAGCACAACGAACAACCGCCTTTACTTTTCCCCAACTAATGTCAGGTACCTATTAGAGCTAGGTGCACTCAAAGGCGCCCAAGAATCCCGAAATTAAAAATCCCAGCTTTCACCAGGATTTGAACCCGGGACCCAGGTTCAGAAGCCAAGCTCTTTACCGCTCAGTCACCGCGCCTCCTTATCCTTAACGATTTAAGACAATTTTGTGCGCTTTTTTGGCACTGCTAAGTAACATTTCCAAGGTATTTAGCTTGTAGCAAAATCTGATTTCTGTTTCTTAGTTGGCAAACAGCTTTCACTATGTCGTCGTGTGACATTGTTTGGTTTGCTATGTCAGGATATATATTCTTATCTCCCTCTTTGTATTTTCTTATGTTTTTCTTTAGCTGATCAGTTGTTAAGATGTAGCATCGCATTGCTAGCACAACTAAATCGATGTAGGCATATTAAATTTTTAAAGTTTTTAACAGCAGAGCTTGAAATAATCTGAATAATTTTAATGCAATATAGACAGAGTCAAGTTAAGATAAAATACAACAAACCAGAAGTAAGCATATAAAATCGTATTTTAAACCACATTGGACATAATAATAAAATCACGTCTTTACTGTTTCAAATCTTTGGGAAGTCTGCCGTTCTCAACGTCTGCATTACAAACCAGCCTCATATTTCACCATTCTCACTGCATAGCCACCAACCAATCGCTTACTTCTCACCGTGACCTTAAACACACACACACACCCAATAACACTTACCCAATATTTTGCGCCAATACCATTTATCAAAATAACTACTGTACATTTCTAAATTTACCTATAGGCAACACAAGCTACAGTTCAGGGCTCCTACAAACCCCGAAAAAGATTCCAGTGATATTTACACAAGAAAATAAGAAGTGTGTAGCCAATGGTGGATTTAGAAATGGTTCCACATCTCAAATAGCTTAGGGTCCTTCTCCTTTACATGTTATAGCGAGGTAAACTCATGATATGTAAAACACACAATCTTCTTATCTTCTTATCTTATATAATACAGACGTTACTTCAAAAAAGAAGATGATTACGTCCTACGCGTCATGCATTTAGTTATGCATATTAACCATTGACTTAAATTCTGCTAAATCACTGGTTTTCCTGGCAAGCTCAGGCAACCCATTCCATGCTCTAATAGCACTAGGGAAGAAGGAGTATTTGTACAAATTTGTCCTAGCATATGGGACGAGGAATGTGCCTTTATCTTTGTGTCTTTCTGAGTATTTTATTAAGTTTTGTTTTTGTATTTGAAGATTATGGTTCAGTGTTTTATGTATAATCGCTACTTTACTTTTGAGTCTTCTGTCCTGAAGGCTTTCTAAATTTAGTGATTTTAATAATGGTGTTCTAGTCAAATGTGAATATTCGTTTGTTATGAATCTCACTGCTCTATTTTGTGTCTGTTCCAGTTTCTTAATGTTTTCTTGAGTTGAGGGATCCCAAACAGAGGATACATATTCTGTCATTGGCCTAACCAAGGTCAAATAACATTTTTAGTTTTATGTTCTTATTTGATTTATAGAAATTTCTTTTAATAAACCCTAATGCTCTGTTTGATTTTTTGATAGCTTCATCAATCAATATGGGGATACCATGACAGTTTTTCATTTATTATAACACCTAGGTATTTTGCGTTTTTAGTCTGGGGTCAAGGGTTGACCCCCTACTAAATACATTAAGGATAAATTCTTAACTTCTTATCTTTTGGCAATATGCAAAGAAAAATAGAAGTTGCTGCTTTTGTTGCCTTTTGCCACTATACATTACAATTAACTTCCACAGATAGCTCCGCTAAATAAGACAGCGTAAGGCCAAGAGCACGCATTCAACTATCGACATTTTTTTTTAAACTGAGAACCTAAAGAAATTATACCTTTTTGATTTGGTCATCGATAGCAGTGGCTGGTTTACTGGGTTGGAGTATCTGACCACCAGCGTCACAACATCTGACAATACAATAAAATTGTTACTAATTTGAAAATAAATCATTGTAATTGGGACATTTAATACATATCGGTTGTACTATTCATATACTTACATCTCTTATCTATTGAATTTAAATAAATTTGTATTAAGTATCAAGTCATATGAATGTTACTTATTGATGTTTTCTAAAAATGTTAGTGATATTGCCAATGTTCATTAGTTAAACCCTAATAGAGATTAATGCAACAGTTTGCAAATAGACAACTACAATTCTCAAATATTAGCTTCCTCGAACGCCTTTCTCATTTTCCTAGCGATGGAGTCCAGAAACTCCTAGGAACTCTCACGCTCTACGAAATACGCTGCATCAGTGGAAGAATTTTCAGGTGGTATAGTCTCTCTCTGGCAACGGACTGTAAATATAGACTTTTGGTGTTCTGACCATATCTTCCTATAAATTAATATTAATTTTGGTTTTGCTTTGCATATCTTCCATGCTAATATATCCTACTCAGTGCACTCTGGTGTCGTATAGCCTGCTCAGTGCACTCTGTCATATAGCCTGCTCAGTGCACTCTGTCATATAGCCTACTTGACAAAGTCTGCTTGAGTCAGATCTCAAATTGTTCAAGTCCTCATCAAGACTCAAACTTAAGTACGATTAATTAGTATGTTATTCAGCCATTTTTCCCATATAAATGAAGTATCCACTTTGACCACCGATACGCGACGTTTTTGGCTTTTTTTTTGTGACGGTGGTTATGACGTTTTGGCGATGGCCGATTTGGTGTAAGGAGTTCTTGTCGATGTTTCAGAAAACATCTTATTGAGGATTTTTACGATAAACTAAAAAATGTCAAGGACACGAAAATAAACTTTAATGCTGCTAAAAAGAAAAAAAACAATCAAACAATCATTTGACATAATTTATTTTTTATAAAACAATATCCGGAACAACTTTATAGTTAATGAAATAAAAATCAGTATAGATATTTTTATTTGACATTTATATGCTATTTACATAAAAAAACCGGAACAATATATTAAAGATCATGTGTTTCTTGCAATGTTTAAGCATGGAAATAAAATCTAATATAAGTTAGTAGAGCCTCTAGTGTTATTTGTTAATCTAATCGTGACGGACAAACCGACCAACAGACAAAACGCACAAAAATAATCTTTTTTTATTCGGATGGGGGCACTAAACAAAAAATAAATAAAATCTGATTTTTTAAAAAAGTTTAAGGAATTGGTTTTGCACCACGTCATGTTGCGACGTTACGCTACTGCACGAAAGTCGCTGCATAAAAAGTCCATTTTAAAAAATGTGCGTGATATTTACATACAAGGTGCATTATTAGCCTTTATAAACAAACAGAAATGTTTTCTTTTAACTTTAACAGCTAGTTGACTAGAAAAAACATCTTTAACTATTATTTATATTTGTTGTAAACATTTCCTGTACATTTTATAAATATATTTCACTTAGTGATACTGAAAATACACAACTGTCGTTCATCTTTAGCATATTGTAACATTGCCTCCCTTACATTTACGTAATTGTTTTAGAATTGGTGTATTTTTTTTTTTAAAAATCGCTTGCATAATTAATTTTATAAATTAAACGGTTTGCTTTTAGAAAACCAAAAGTAGCCGTTGCACCTAAACTTTTCAAGCCGCATTTAATGATGAAATAATATTTTTCACATCTCTTCTAGTTTTCGAGATCTGAGTGTTACAGACGGACAGACGGACATTTTGCACAAACCTAATAGCGGCTTTTTCCCCTTACGGGGGCCACTAAAAAAAATCTACATTATTTAGCGCTGAAAAAAGGCGGCGTCAAAACGACAGCGCGCCTAAACGGCGTCGCCAATACTCCTACACCATTACTATGGCCGTTTGCTACATGTCTTGCTGTAGTCTTACCTTACCAGCATTACAATTAGTAGTTTTTATATTCTGATACGTAATTCATTTTAGTCTTTAGTTTGGCTTTATTTTAAACAAGACATTTCTAGTTTGTATTACTGACCTCATCAATACCGTCAGATTGATGAATCCAATTCCGTCCCCTGGTCCTACAGGCCCTGTGCTTAAAGTTGCCAGGACACTGTGTAACTCTGGCTGAGGCTCAGTCACATCTAAGGGAAGAAACAACCACAACAATGTCAAAAAAAATAAAACTTAAATACAACAACTCAAACTATTACAACGCGATATTACAATAAGAGAGGCTTCGGGGATCAACCCTGAGAAAAAATCAGAAGCCGATAACCCTTAGGGACCTTGCTGCACACTACTAAATCCTGGCAGACGCCAACGATCCAAAACTATATCGAGTTTTCGCCGTCCCTATGGAAGTACAGCGAATATTTTCAGATGGCTCAGAATATGACGTTAGGTTCCCTCGGGTAAGTTGAGTGTGACTGAACCCAAATAGAGCAATACTGTATCCAATTACATCCATATCTTATATACATCACAAAGAACAACAAAACAAAGCGATAAAGACTTCTGAGGGCGCAGTCGTTCTAACTGAATGTTCTAGAACATCTGCATCACCGGAGGAGGCAAACGTTTTGATTTCTAGTGTTGAAGGAAGATTGGGAAGTCCAACTCCCATGATAATTGGTTACATTAAGTCATTAACATTGTTATACTCAACATTGAGGTTAACCAACAGTGCTGTAATGACTTCCGAGGTCGCTGTCGTTCTGAGTGAATGCCCATCATCTCTGCTTCACTGGGGACAAATGTCACTTAGTCACAAATGTCGTCAATTCGTTGCCTTTTTTAAAATTTTTAGTTATTGATCATTTGCACTATTCATTATAATATACCTGCCATAGCTCAATGGTTATAAATTTATCATCGCAACTATAGGAGTATAAGCAAGAAGCTAAAATGAGATTTATTTGTAATGTTTATCACCAGGAACCAAGATCTTGAATCTCTGGACATAGTTGTATATGCACATTAACGATGTGTATTCCATTGCCACCTCTAAAATCCTTGATAACTGGTGTCCAACATTCTTGATAAAAGAACTGCAAATTTGTATGTCGCTTTTCGCCCGTAAGTTTTGTGTTAAATTCACCACTTAGTTTGTACATCGTAGTGTCATTCTAGTAACTAACTAGTCAACAAAGAAGATTCATCCACATCCTTTCAAAGCATTAGGACTATGTTTTATTATGTGGCAAACGTTGCAGGACTAATCTTCAAACATCCAGAAATTAATTGAACTGTGAACTTGTAATATTATTTCATGTATTTGAACTAGTGGATATACTGTGTGATATTGGACATATAAGTAACTGATATGAATAAAAGTGATTTATTTTTATTAAATACTCTCACATTGTTTACAAATTATTATTATAATTATTATTATTATTATATTGTATAAATGATTTAATTTTCATTCTATTGCATTTGCCAGAGTCGAGCTTTTTTGAAGTGAAATAAAATGTTATTTTAAAAAGTAACACTTTTAAATATAATGTAAAATCTGTACTGACAATGCAAGAGCTGCCTCCCTTTATTAGAGTTTATACTACAGTATTAAACTGTTCATCGATTTGGTTTATTTTCTTCGGACACTATAAATATAATGTTAAGAACACATATATATTATGATTTAAAAACAAAAATGGAATAATTCCCCACCTTTCTATTCTTACAGTTAACACATTATTCTCCTACAAGAGCGCGCTTGGGCCCCTAGTGAATGTGGGAGCGTGCCCAATGACCCCCCATCTCGCCATGGTGTCTACGCCACAGCATCTGTGATGTGTTAAGTTCCACCATGTTTTGTGAAATATTTTTTGAAAAATTTTTCCTTAAGAAAGAGAGTCACTCTCAGTTTACCCATTCCTCTCCTACCACCTTCTTGTGACGCCACTGAGTATTCATCTTTTGTCCTCATGTGCCGCCCATGTCACTGATAGTGCTGACGTTACTTACTTTTATACGGACTTCCGGGTTGTTTCTGAGTTGTCCAGAAAGTGTCTTTGTATGGAGCCAATCCCACGGCGTCAACAAACATGGAGGTGACGCCTATGTCCCACTGTCGAAGACCTGGGTTGTAGTCATGGCTCACTCGAGTCTGGAGTAGAAAATTACAATTCAGATACTCTAAGCAATGGATATGCATTTAATAACGTCTCAAACTATAGAGTTTATGAGTTTACACTTAAGTTTAAGCAATCGCGTTTTTTTTTTCGCTGCTAGATAATAAAGAATAAAAAGATGTAGACTAAAAACTATTTTTACAATATCTCTATTCAAGTCACAACTTCATGGAGAATTGAACCTGCACATGAATCGAAAAAATGCTAATAACGATTTTCCTAGAAATTTAACAGTTGATGTAGATGTCTGAGAGAAGAAATACTAGCTCGTTGGCCACATGGGGAAAATCTAGTTTAACCGCTATAATTTTCAAAGTAAAAAAAAAATACATTTAAATTTGGCTAGAAAACGTGCTCTAGATATAGATCCAACATCGGTTTAGAAAGGACTATCGCGTTCCGCAATTTGTGTAGATCATTGTTACACTGATTCAGGAGGATAATAAATTAATATTTAAGAAAAATATGCTTCTCGTCTTCTAGGTCTAGATATAAATGAATATCATTGGGATATAATAATAAAGTCTAGTACAGAGGTTCTCAACCTTTTTGTTGCCGCGACCCCTAAAACGATTCCATACTAGACAACGACCCCCAACCGTATTTTTTAGTTTTCGTCCCTAGACCTAGGTACATGAAAATTTGCTACTATAATAAAACCGTTGTCGTTATGTCTATATTTGAATTGTGAAGTAGTTTCAGTGGTAGAAATGGAACACCGGAAAAGCTTTATGTAATTTAATGAGTTTAAAATAAATGTCTTTTATAATTAAATTGCTATCAAAACAGTTTATTTTATGACTAGCATTTATTAACTTTCTATTGCGTATTCACCATCTTCATGTGCACAGACTTGTGTGACAATTTCAAAAGTATGGCGAAACATGGGGGATGATATTAAATAAGGTCAACCACATTGTTACACATTTGTTTTTACGCCAACGTTGGTTGGATTCTTGTGGGAGTCTTTGTAAGAGCTCAATGAATGTCATCTTCAGCATCAAGTCATTTTCTTTATTTAGACTTGATACCTTACAGGCTGGAAAACCCTGCTTCTCAAAAATATATGCCTACTGTTAGAAATGGATAAAGAGGACGCAACACAATCTCAAAATGGGATATGACTGCAAAAATGTGATCCTGAATTGTGTTACTGACATTGAAAAACAATCATTTAAGCTGCTTCGCTTTTGATGAAAAATTTCACGCGCACGCTAGTGGTAATGTTCTATGACAGAAATGACAATTGTAGTCTGTCTGTCCGATTCAATGCCCCTTCTTCCTCACAGAAAGCAGATAAAGTTGGCAAGATATAAGTTTTATTTTCATTCAGTTTTGTTTGCCAAAGTTGAAGTTTCATTTGGACGAACGGATCTTTTCAGACCAATCAAGGCATAATGTATTTGATCCTTCTATTGAAAAATTTAATTATTCAATGTGACAAAAGATGTCTACCAGGCAGTACCAGGTCGGCTATTTTAGAACCTTGCCTCTTAACAACCACGTCACATCAGTGGGAAATAACAGAGCACGTTGAAGCCATCAAGCTAAGTATACAATATTTTTTATCAAAGAAAAAAGACATGTCTACCCTCAAACAGTAATGTTACACTCACTAACTTTAATAGCCATCTTTATCCTCTAGGAAATTTCCTTCTTAAATATGTCCCCCCTCATTTTTCATTAAATTTTTGTTTGACGATGGTTTCATTTGTATAGTTGGAAACAATCCGTGTAATGTCCCTTTGTTTTGTTATATCTAATAAAAATGTATACCACCTATGGTACCAACTATGCTTGTTACCAAAAAAATTCAGATGATCAATAAATAAAATGTTTTTAAAACCCAAATTTCCGATGGTCATTCGACCCCCAAAGGGGTCGTGACCCACAGGTTGAGAACCCCTGGTCTAGTAGATCTATCACTTCGTTCCATCAGGATTCTTTCTTGTTGATATTTATAAGTATTATGAAATGATTGTTATGGGCCTAGACTTGATGTTCTTGAATAATCTTCTAATTTCTGATTGACATACAGGCCGTGGGAGGGGGGTTGATGACTGGCCGATCTTTCTTATTCAAGTTCTCTGGAAGAAGTCCTACAATTAGGACAATATTTAATTCTGTGTCTGATGGTTAGTTTAGCTTTAAATGGCATTAGATGTTGCTTATTAAATTTTGTTGAAAAACAATGTCTTTAAAATCAAAACATCACGAACTAGGTAAAATATTTTGAGTTTGTAGAACAGAACACCCATCACTTAACAATGTAAATTATTTTTTTTAAAGTTTACTTTAAAAATAAAACTGTATACATAAATGTTATGAAAATATACACAATAATTACATGTATTACAGGCTTTTTTTTTCTATTAACAAGTAGTTTTGAATATGGTGTATTATTATGAACAATGATTACAACGGCAGTTTGTTTGAAAAAACCCCAACTCAAACACATCCCCAGAAGTGGTCCATTCAGGCAAGTAAAAAGGCAAGTTTCAAGAATTTCGGCATGAATATCAGAAACTATGAACTACGAACTATCAAGGACCACAACCCGCTATCAAGGATCACAACCCTATCTCCTCCAATACAAAAATGACGTGACGAGTGCGTTGCATATTAAAAGTGTTGCAGAACCTTGTGTATTGTTTGTCTGACCGATAAGATCATACCACAGGTCGCACGGTATACGCAGATCTATTAATGTTACTTTCCCTTTACATTGTTAACATTCATATGTATTCAATGAAACTGGACAAACTGATCTTATTGAATGATTATCTAATTGATTTAATTATTTGTAAAGGGCCGATTTCTCATTCCGGGCCTCAGGGAAGAAAATGTTCCCGTTGTTTTAATATATAAGTGTATATCTTCTAGCGCAACGAAATTTCATAATATGAAACACTGCTTATTAATTGTTGTTTTAAATTATATTCGACCTATCAACATAGTACATGCCTTCTTTCTTATTTAAAACAAAAGTAAACATTTTAGTTAAAATTGGAGCAGTTTGTATGACAGAAAATACTTAATTAGTAATAAACATTTTTACAAAGCTTATATCAACTCTGTCTCTGGTGAAATACTTGTACATGTTATTTCTCCAACACCCAATCTCGGATCATGTTGACATTTTGCGCAATTTTTTGTTGTATTTGACAAAACAAGAATCAATTTTAAAAACTTAAGCAATTAATTAATTAACTATTGGTATTTAATTATTTTGAGTGAACAAGTTTTTTATGCATTTAAATAACGATCACAACAACATTGACACAAATACCCCTTTCTCCCCCCTCCACCCCCTTTTTTTTTTCCAACTGGTCCAGACAAGTGCTAGGATCATTGCGTATTGAGAAAGCTAAAAGCATGAGATTACGCTAAACAAAAACGATTGGTAAAAGTATTTGTAATCGCAGATTTATCATTGTTAGTCTAGATCTATTACAAACTTAATTACTTGACCTATCCAATCTAATTGGTACAATTACACTTAATGTAAGCTTTATTTTTTTTTTAAATCATATGTTTCATGTTTTCAGTTTTTCATAGCATTTTTTAAAAATCAAAATCTTTCGCTGGAAAGTGTTATAGATGCATTACATAATTTCCTCTCTAATTTATGTTGTCTACTTATTCATTTTGACTATAGTTGTAAATATGGTGTCTTTTTATGACCAAAAAATGCTTGCATATTAATAATTTTTAAAATTCACTTTTGAAATCTAAGCGGGACGGACGGACGGAATACACAAAACTAATTGCGGCTATTTCCTTCTCGGAGGGGTGCTAAAAAATCTCCTTTAAATTAAAGTTAAAAAACAAAACAAAATGGTTGACTTTCAGACGATTAAAAGTAACAGTTACCCCTAAATTTTGCAAGCATCAAATTATCATAAAATCTTTAAATATCATTAAATTGCATTTTCAATATCTTTTCAGTAACTAACCTGAGTGACTGCCGGTATCTCAAGAGACTGTAAGATGTGCTTGCTGTACGCTGAACAATATTGAATGGAAACAAGTCCAAAAGTTGCTGCCGCTTTTCCCATTCCCATCAGCCACTTCCGCCCGATATCCAGGTCAGTGAGGACGATTTCATTCTCGTCCGTTTCTTTATGCAGCCAGTCCTGGAAAGTGTTCAATTGTTTCGATTCTATGCTTGGTTTGAACTAATATGAATAGATCCACTTATTCGAAAGCAAAATTCATATCTAGGTCACTTACCTGTTCATACATTATAAAGGGACCCCAATGTTGTGTCATATTAAACAGATCAATCCAGAATTGCTGAAATAGAAAACAGTAAGACAATAATTAACATGGGCGTGAGCAAAAATAGTCATATTGTCTGTTACATTAGTTCTGTTACATTAGTTCTGTCACATTAGTTCTGTCACATTCGGTCTTTGGCATTAGTTCTGCTACATTAGTTTTGTTACATTAGTTCTGTCACATTAGTTCTGTCATATTAGATCTGTTACATTAGTGCTGTTACATTAGTTCTGTCACATTAACTCTGTCCATGGGCGTAGCCAGGATTTTTTTCGGGGGGGGGGGGGCCCGCGCTATATACATATATGTATGTGTGTATAAATAATTAATCTTTATTACATTCTGACTCTTCATTCTTTCGGAAGAAGTTTATTATACCCTAGAATAAGATTTTCTTGGAGTTAGTGGAAAATGTGTAAACTTCCCGCCCTTATCAGTAATGGGGTTTGGGGGAGAGCTTAGAGCTCACCAAGCGCGGGGCGAAGCCCCGCCACCAAACACTTTTTCCGGTATTGAAAGCTTAAAAAATGCATATTCTGAGGTATCTACAGTGCATTATTCAAAACCTGTGCTTTTCTTACTGACCGTTAGGCTCATTGGGCGGCTAGCCGTTTCCACAAAAATCTGTCGCTGGCAATGTCTGAAGCCTCTTCCCACCTGCTCTGAGGACCTTTATGAAAGTGTGGCGTGAAGTTGTACTAGTTGTACCATGTCATTGCAACTCTTATTATGAGTAATTCATTTTGTCGGAATATATTGTCCCTCAAACCTCATGCGACGCTCTGTCACAACCTTACCTAGGGGTCGACTCCCATTTCGGCATAGCATTTCCTTGATTGAGACCCGATCTCTATAACTGACTCCTAAAATCCGTCTTAGCCATCTTTGTTGATTCACATTTAGTCTTTTTCAATTTAAGCAGATTGCTATCTACTGCACTTTATTAATGGAGCCCAGCTACTGGTAGAAATGTGTAACCTCTCTTGGCTACGCTCGTGGAATTAGGTGACTGTAGTTTGCTTTAGATTTATATCGAAAAGGGAAGTTTTATCGTCAAAATCATCTGTTGTGGGGTTTTAAACGAAAAACAGTTTTTTTTTTAAAATTCGAAACCCAATTAAGCTACTCTCATAGAATTAGGTGACTTTAGAATAATATTGAAGAGGGGGTTTTCAACCTCAAAACTCTCTGTATGGGGATTTTAAACTAAAATAAATCTGGAGTGGTGTTAAACTAAAAAAAAAAGCCATCTAAAGGAGGGGGGGGGGGGGGGGTTAAACTCAAAACTCCCCTTCGGCTTGGGTAAGCTCAAAGAATTTTAGTGTGTAATTTATTTATTTTTTTTATTAAAGAGTTATTTTTTAGCATCAAACCCCGATGAAGGGAGGTTTAAACTCAAAACCCTTTTAGACTACGCTCATAGTATTTTGAGTGTGTAATTTGCTTTTTTTTTTTATATAAGAGGTAATTTTTCGCTTCAAACCCGCTGAAGAAGGGTTTAAACTTAAAACCCCTTTAGTTACTGTCAAAGATTTTTTAGTGTGTAATTTACTTTTTTTATATTGATGAGGTATTTTTTTTAGCTACAAACCCCACTGGTGGTGTGGGGGGAGGGGGGGTTAAATTAAAAACCCTTTTGGTTACGCTCAAAGATTTTTTAGTGTGTAATTTGCTTTTTTTTTTTATATTGAAGAGGTATTTTTTTTTAGTTTCAAACCCCATTTGAGGGGGGTTTACACTCAAAACCCCCTTTGGCTACCTCATAGAATTTGGAGTGTGTAATTTGCTTTTTTTTTATATTGAAGAGGTATTTTTTAGCTTTAAACCCCGCTGAAGGGGGGTTTAAACTCAAAACCCCTTTGACTACGCTCGTAGCAATTTCAGTGTGTAATTTTCTTTTTTATATTGAAGAAGGAGTTTTATATTAAGTTTCGGAGGGGGTTTTAAAATCAAAATCTTCCTCAGCTATGCTCTTGGAATTTGGGGATTGTCGTTTGCATTATTTTTTGTTTGTTTTGTTTTATAGAAGAGGAATTTAACCGCAAAACCCGTGGTAGGGGTTTTAAACTCAAAACCCCCTTGGCTGCGCTGGGGCAAGTGATGGTTTAGTATTGAAATCTAACCTAAAATAAACAAAATCATTCCTGGGTGGGGGTTGAACCCCAACCCCCCCCCCCATGGCTACGCTTTTGTTACATTAGGGTTGTTTCATTAGCTCTGTTACATTAGCTCTGTTACATTAGTTCTGTTACATTAGGTCTGTTACATTAGCTCTCTACATTATGTCTGTACAAAGGTATATATATGTCCATATACGCCCATGTTACATACTAAATAAAATATTTATAAAATAATTTCAAACAAGATTGTACTCTACTAAACTACAACATTTGAATCAATGATAAAAATAAATCCTAAGGAGAGACAATCTCAGATATTTGAAATTATATTGTGCTACTTCTGTAAATGTAAGAAATATCTTAATCTTAACCTTAAACTTTTTTTTCAAAGCTATATTTGTATTTCATTCTTTACGAGTATACCTTTTTTAGATCTATAAACTGTGTACGACAAATATAGAACACTTGGTCGTTGTTTTTGTAGCACTTACATTATCATCAGGTACAGCCAATCCACTGTCCTGGTCAGGTATAAACAAATACTTTCCACCATTGTATTGGGCATACGATGTTTGGTTGTCCCTGGATTCGAACATATAAAGAAGTCAATGGAGTCTTCAGACACAGACATACATCAAACATTTCACTTATTAATCAATTTCTACTAAGTAATGTTGTAATTGGTTAATTTCTGTTTGATTCCTGTGTTGTCATCGACAATGAATAAATGTTCAATCAAAGTTTCAAAACAAAAAGTGTAAAATCGTTCACTCTGATAGACAGACGGAGTGAGTTAAGAGAAGCTACTTACCAAAAACGGTTGTGACAAGAAAACGGTAGCTGCGTCTTGTTAGCTAAATAACTGCAAGAAACAAGAAAAAAGAATCTTTTAATGGCACTAGGGATGGACTCTGGTTCAAAGGAAACAACTAAAATGAAACTTTCAATTGAAATGTTTATAAAGAAAGCCAATAAACTATGTGGACGTAGAGATGAGAATGTGCATGTATACGAATAAAAAAGACAAAAACAATTCCATAAAGGAGGATTATAGAAAAGACTCGACACATGTATTATGTTGTGATTGTACGTAATACATTAGCATTACTAGACGTGGAGGCTGAGCGGTAAAGCGCTTGGCTTCTGAACCGGGGGTCCCGGGTTCGAATCCTGGTGAAGACTGGGATTTTTATTTCGGGATCCTTGGGCGCCTCTACCCAGCCCTAATGGGTACCTGACATAAATAGGGGAAAAGTTAAGGAGGTTGGTCGTTGTGCTGGCCTGACACCCCGTTAACCGTAAGCCACGGAATCAGATGACCTTTACATCATTTGCACTATAGACCACAAGGTCTGAAAGGGGAACTTTACTTTTTACTTATTACTAGACGTAACTGTACCGGTACGACCATCCAACAGGAGACGGGGATCCGTGCGAAGTGCATCTAAACCGGATATAGTAATTATAAAAATGGACTACTATTATATCAAAACTTAAATTCGGAATCAATAACAGGGTAATACAATCATACAAGAGTACAATAGAAATGAATAGGAATAATAACCCCAGATAAAATGTATTAAAATATTAAATACTATTAACCTATGACCTTGAAATTTCTCTCTCTCCCCCCCCCCCCCCCCCCCACTTTATGCTCCTCAATCTAGGAATGCATCTAGGATCCTACTAATTACGAAGTCTAAGTTTCAAAATTTAGCTCCTCATCTATCTTGCATTCGAGACGCACTGTGTAACAAAAACATTGGTTGATATTGGCAACAATTAACACGCGCAAGAGATACAGATCGTCTGCATGTGGTTGTAAATTTATTTAGTTTCAACTCATGCCTCGTGAAGCCTTGTGTACCTACCCAAATCCGTCAGGTATGGCGTCTGCCGTGGGAGTCCAGGTCAATGTGCCATTGATGTGACCTTTGTCATACCACCAGGAGTCATACTGAATATATCTGGTTGATTAGAAACGGTCATTATTTTTTTTTTTTGCTTCCGAAAAGAAGATGACCGCAAAAAAGCAGATAGAAGCAGCGATAGACACAAAGTCATACGTAGGTCTCTAGTCATCAAACACCAACATTTTTTCTTTTGTAATTTTTGAATTCATCATAAAAAATAATAAGCAAAAGAAAAATGAAAACACTTTTTTAAAAAAGCTTTTCTAAGGGAAAGAATCTACAATTACTGCCATTTATCTCAATATGGCAGGGCTTAGCTTTCTTTCTACTAATTAATTAATTACTATTAATTGATTAACTCACTGGTTTATGCTTTGATGGATTCTTTTTTTTTTTGTCAGGTAAAACGAATAATTGTGCCAAGTTTGAAGTTGATCCAATGAATGCAAAACTTTATGAACTTATTAAGAAACTTAAAAAAAAAATGATATAGAGATGTAAAGATAAAAATGCATCATGGTCATGATACACTGGTGGGGAAAAATACTGAAAGGACGCAAACTTTAATCAAAAAGTTGATAACGTACTGAAAGGAGATATTCTCACTGTTGACATAATTCATAACATCCAGTATTGTAGTCTCATAGTTCTTGCCTTTCTCCGGGTTATAATAATAATAGGCACCTACAGATACAAACATTCTAAAACCTTTAAATCTGTAAATTCTTCTAGTTTTTTTTTATTACAATATATGAATTTATAATTAAAAATACATTATAAATATAAAAAACAAAATTTTAAAGATTCTGTATTGCAAATTGAACATTAATTCATATGTTACTGATACTTAGTAGTAAGAAAAACGACTTTTTAAATTATTAGTGTTATTGCAATACCAAATACAATTTACAATTAGTCAATGAAGTGATTTTTCTGAAATTTTAACAAAACATATTGTCATGCAGCACGAGTTAATTTGCGAAATTTCATGGCGATAGGATAATGAAAAGTTGTCAAATAAAATATTATACCTTTTTTTTTTTTACTAGAAAGTTAATTTATGAGTTCATAGTAGGAATTGACAAAAAGTAGAGTAATGAAACACTACTTAATAACACTGAAGTGTATTTTATATCAAAACTCACCATTATCAGTCCAATAGCCCATGTAGCTTAATGTTGTATCAAACTGTCTACGGAATAAATTCTTCTGATACAGTGACAGTAAAAATTTGCCCCAATTCGTCATTGCCTGGAGATAGTGGATACAAAAGTTATTGTTTATTACAGCTTAATCTGTTCAAATGGTAAAAAAAAAACAAAGCAAATGTCCCAATGATTCTATAGTCCCTGACATATATAGGATCTTTTCGTAAAATTTTTCACTCAGAATTACTTCATCTTAATTTTTTTTTTTTTAAGTACCTGGTTGATGCCCCTGTTGCTGTAGTACACAATGAAATCAACGCTGTAATTGGCTGGCACGCTGTCAACAAGGCCCATAATTCCGTAGTTTAACTCCTGACGAACAAGTGAAAGTTGGTTGGAGGCGGCCATAAACTGGGACATAGGGGAAATAACCAAAGCGTTGCTGGAATTGTCAAAAATGACGAGTGGTCCCCCTTGTTTACCAGTGGCGAAGGATGCATAAGACAGCCATCTTTATATAAATATACACATATAAAGTCTTTGTATAGAAAAATCATTCTACAAAATATCGAAATAATAATAAAATCATAACCGAGCTCAAACGTGTTGTTTAGTATGATAATGCGGTGATTTTTCCATGCCACCTAAGCTAAAGACTCCTATTCGTATTGTTCTGTCATGTGATGAACGCGTCAAGGTTGCCAAAGCAATATAGACACATTGGTTTCTAGTAGCTTCTAGTCTCTACAGCAGGCATGTCAAACTCATTAAGGTGTATGGGCCGCATAAATACTAACTACGACCTGAGGGCCGCAGCTAAAAATCAGTTGTAAAACATCCTACTAGTTTTATGTAAATTAGAAACAATACAATAGAATACAATAATTAATGACATGCCTGTCCCTTAGCTACATTTGTAGTTTAAAAAAATAAAAATAAAATGTTTGACATGTTTTGGATGTTCCTTCAGAGTTGAAGATAGTTTACTTCCTAGTCCAAACCTCTCGCAGGACGACGGGGGATGGGAGCGGGAAGGATTTGAACCCTTGATCGATAAATCCGAACGACAGTCCAGCGCGCAAACCGCATGACCAGGCAGCCATCAATAGTACAGTTTGGTCATTTAAAGTTACTATGACTACGCCTTTTTGTCTTTGTCTTGATGCTTGACATCTTTTCTGGGATACAAATTTATTAATGTCATGTTGAAGTTTGTTTGCCACTGACACTATCATCACTGATGACAAATTTTGATCAGATAATCTAGCTTTCATTATAGAAAAGAACTGATCACAGTCACAGATATCAGTGCTTGCAAACATAGCTAGAATTCTGGCTGCGAATTTCCACAATTCAACATAACGTTCAGGTAAATAACTGTAAAACTTAGGTACAGCCACATCTATATACTTCACATTCAACAAAGAATCTGACTGCAATTCTATCAGCTCTAGTTGCACATTCCCAGCAGCATTTTCAGAAGCAAATGAAAATAGAGATAAAAACAACGAAAATTCTTGCTCGTATCAAACGAAGTCACGAAAACGGTCATTGAAAGCATCTACTAACATTTCCAGGTGTAGGACATTTTTACCAAATGTTGCCGCCGTATTTAATTCTTGACACGTTGAGAAGTGAAGCAGGTTTTCTCTTCCTATTTCATGTATCTACATTCGTAACTTTACTTGAAAGTATTTCACATGATCACACGCAGTTGTGACAAGTCTTGCAGGTGACCAGTGAGATCAACTGCAAATGCCAAATCCTGAACCCATTCGTCAGTTTGGATTTAAGCCACGGGCACGAATAAAATTGATAGTGACTGAAACCAGTCTAATGACATGTAAGAATTGTAATTGCTTTGTGCGTGATGCACTGGTGAATGATGCACTGAAAATTAGCAAATTTAAAATTAGCATTAGTCTCTCTTATTTTTGCAAGTAGCCTTGCATCAAAACCATTTCATAATGGTTGGTGCGCCATCCGTTGCTAGACTAGCTAGCTTTACCAAAGGTAAATTGTACTGGAATATCCCCCCCTGTTATTTCTCAAAAACATCCTCACTACACCCGTTACATCAGTGGACTCATCTAAAGCAAACGAAAAAAATTCAAAATCAACTATTTTGTTCTTTAGTTGTTCACGCAAGCTGACTGACATGTCATTTATTCAATCTGCCACATTGTTCCTAGCTTACGCTATTTCTTTGAATGCTTTCACCTTTTCTGGACAAATTAATTCGGCAAACTCCTTCATAAAATCCCTTTCACTAAATGATTTGCTATGGCTTGCAATTAAGTTTCACAAAATTTAGCTGGCATTCACTGCAGACTCAATCTCGGTGTAACAAAAACTATTTTTCAATTCAAGTAGCTAGTCATCTCTTATTTTCCAGCGTAATAGTTTAACATTATTTTGATAATTTTTGAGCTGGCCAAGCGGGCCGCATGCAAAGTGGTCGTGGGCCGCATGCGGCCCCCGAACGCCGTGTTTGACATGCCTCTCTACAGTAATCTACACAGATGGGTATATAATGAAGGGGAGATAGTTAGAAATAAAAACTATTTATGATTCCGTTATCGCTATTAAAGGTTTCTAGCCTGGGCGTAGCCAGGATTTTTTTTCGGGGGGGGGAGGGTTGGGGGAAATTCCCCCCCCCCCCCCCCCGGCCAATACACATATATATTGTTACGATTCTCTCTCTCCTAATCAGGCCTTCTGTAAACACTGCTAAACGCAACACATTAACACATCAAGAACTTGACAACAAGGCTCCAAATAATCTGATACACTCCAAATAACCTGATAAGGGTCAAATCAAACAGCCAATATGACACAATTGGCAACACAACCAACTACTACAACGTTAGACGGTATATCACTGTACTAAACTCATAACCTCTACTGTCTCTTCCTGGACTCGTACGTTTCACTGGAGGACTGCACCAGGACCGACTTGATAGCCAGACTAACAGTCCAAGTCTCAACGCTCTCCGGTCTTGAACTGCCGCTTTCCTACACACTGTGTCTCTGGTCTGCCAGGCCTATGATCAGATGACCATAACACGGGCGCTATTCACGTGCAAAGTTCATGCCAGTACTGTCCCTTGCCTTTCAATATAGCACGCTAGACTGTTTTCTGGCCTGTGTCACCTATGTCAGCTAATCACACACAATTAACCCTTTTGCGTCGCGAATAGGGTTATAACAATATATATATATATATATATATATATATGTGTGTGTGTGCGTGTGTTGTGCATAATTAATGTTTATTACATTCTGACTCTTTATTCTTTCGGAGTTAGTGGAAATATTTTAGACTCTCCGCCCTTGCCAGCAGTATAGTGTTGGTTCTCTTGTTTTATGATTTCCACTATTCATAGAAGAGTAGTACTTTTGGTTCTATAATCCCAGGCATACAATTACCTAGTGACATATGGTGTTGTTATTAGTATACCAAGACGTATTAACTACACAAAACCATTATATCAGTCCTATTCCAATTTTGAGATTGATTAAGATACTAACATTGTGTACATTAGTGTATGACTGTATGTTGTTACTAGTTAAAATTATTCCCCTTGGCAAGGGAGTTAATTTAATATTTTTGTATAATACGTCATACCTTTGTGTGTCTGTGTGTGTGTGTGAGCAGAAGAGAGCTGAATATTTCGGTTATAGTGTTGGCTTTGTTTGTTTTATTCAGTTGAGCATTATTATTATTATCACAAGTGGTAGCGAGTTAGGTTTCTGATTATGGGTGACAATGATTCGCTTTCTGAAAGAAACTGCAACCTGTTGTTGATGATAGATGCAGACAATGAATAGAATAGTATTCTCATGCATATAAATCATAACTAGATGTAATTAAGATGTATAATATTGATTAGCTGCCATTTGAAAAATATTGAATTTAGATCTATAACATTTTTAAAATAAAAAATTCCACAAGCGTTTATTAAAAAAAATTGAGATATAGATTATATGATTTATACGATTAATAGAACTCTAGATCTAGTATGCTAATTCACCTAGGTAGGGATAAATCAAGTTGGCTAGAAGATACACATGCTTGAAGAAAACGCACACAAGCAATACTGAAGTCTTTCATAAACCTCTACAGTTATCTACGAGTGTATTAACTTGCCTTCCCATGCTTAATCCACTGTATCCAGAGTGATAACCTCCGTAGGCTAAATATCCAAGATCAGTTGGACTTCCTGGAAATGTTTTGAAGCTGGGAAAACTGCTGATCACGTGGTCACTGTCACTGTCTGCTGCTCGATTGGCTGAGCCTATGTATGTCTGGATAGAAATTTAGAAATTCAAGTCAGCACTATAAGCTGGAGTCTGACAAGTCAATAAAGAAATGGAGAATGAAATGGAAATGTGTTTTAGTCTTTTTTTTTTGTTGTCCATAGTTTTTAGTGAGATAAAGTTTGCGAATATTCTTAGTGGTATTAAGATTAAAACACGAGAGCGTGTTACATTGAACTATGGCATATATATTTTAATTTAAACTAGGCTGTTTGAAACTGACAGCTAAATTATGTTAGACTGTGACAGTTGAACTATGATAAAGAAGATAAGATAAACTGTGACTTGTTAAATTATGTTATTCTAGACTGTGGTAATTAAATCACATTAAACTGAGACATTTAAACTATGCTATGTAAACGTTGACACTAAGCTTTGTTTTGTTGAACTGCCAAAGTTGAACTATGTTATGTTAAATTAGACAGTTAAACTATGTTATGTTAAGCCATGTCAACTAAAATTATGTCACGCTAAACTACGTTATGCTTCTTAAGACTAATGTTAACCTGAGAAAAGATCACCAGAGGCAAGTCTGGCATGATGTATTTCTTGATAGACGCTGTGACCGGAAGTGATCCGGCTTGGAAGTTGAAGCTCGTGCTCTGCCACTGACCGACGCCATCGCTCCCAGATGTGGTGGTAGAGTTAAGAAGCTGTGATGACCATGAGGTGATTACGTTATTTCACTTAACACACACACAATATTACAAATGGCCAATACAACATAAAGTCAGCAATCAGTAATTTGATCTAATCACTTCGGGTGAAGAATCAGCAATGGCAAGACACAAGAGATGAGCAAGAAGACTCGAAGACGTCAGCTGACAATCAGTAAACTAAACTGCAGATTTTAAAAGTTCTAGTTATTATTTGGAACAATGGAACTGACATCGGTAGGTGGATACTGAAATGCATTTTTTCCTGGTCTTCTTTAAGAATTAAGAGTTTGTTATTATCGAATAAGTGACTGTGATTAGTGAATGTCTTTTACGTGATTTGGATTTACCACTAAATAACTTGGACTTGTAATATCCAGTATAAGACTTTGAATTGATATATTTCACATCAACACACTAATACACACCCACACTAAATAGGATAGAAGACTTAAGAAGCAATTATTCGTAACACTGAACCATAATCTTCAAATACAAAAACAAAATTTTATAAAATACTCAGAAAGTCACAATGACACATTCCTCATTCCTTATGCTAGACAAATTTGTACAAATACTCCTTCTTCCCTAGTGCTATTGGAGCATGGAATGGGTTGCCTGAGTCAGCCAGGAAAACCAATGACTTGGCAGAATTTAAGTCATTGATTAAGATGTATGACTAGATTGACATAGGAACATCTTCTTTTTGAAGTAAAGTCTGAATTTTATAAGGTAAGATATTTCAAAGAAAAAAGCGTTTCCATATTGGCACTAACATGTTATGCATTCGATCCCAAGAGTCTGTAGATCAGTGATTCCCAAAGTGGTCCATATAGACCCCCCAGGGGTCTACAAAGACGCCCAAAGGGTCTACGAAAGTGAAAGAATAAATTGTTGGTCAATGAGATGTCTACGGGGGTCTACGATAATAGATTTCATTTAAACATGTCGTGGCTTAAAATAATTTTTACAGCCCATTAATGTAATTCTTTCATACACTAATAAATGATTTGTACCTTAGTTAATCTCTTAAATATTAATCCTGCTATTCAAAAGAACAAAATTGTATTTAATTTCAATACTTATTTTAATAGGTTAATTTTGTCTACATGTAAGTAATGTTTAACAAAAAGAAATGTCAACTGTACAGCGTCGATTATATAAAATTGTTCCTTCCTTCCTTGTCAAACAAACTGTTGCCTAAGTGCCTTTTTTATGACGATATGAAACTAATTACGCTGGTGGATCATCTGAGACAATGCCACCCTGACAAAAATAGATAAAGATTTGAAAAACTTTCGAATACTCAAAGATAAAGTTCAGAATAGACCCACAAAATCGCTCTTCGACATCATATAGAGAAGTTGATGGTTTGTGAGCGTCTTACAATATCTCTTTCATCATTATTATCTCTTTACTTAGAGCAAAATATGGTAAACACTATCGATAAAACATTAAGATTACCAGTTGCTGTAGTTTTAAACATTGTTTTACACAAACCTACGTCTGATATTAATAAAAGACTTTCTTTAAGCAACAATACTGTTCAAGGGCACTTCGGTGGCATGAGTTATAAAATTAAAAGCTTCTTAAGTATTTCTTTGCATATGACAAATATACAGTTTGTGATCAACGGCGTCACAGGTTCTGACAGGGTGTAGTGCTGTGTGCTGCAAACTGCCTAATGGTCGTTGCCTTTTTAATTTTTCTCAGGGTCAACCCACAACTTTTCCCATGTTTGGGTATAGTTGCAAGGAAGCAGAGTTTTGAATTCAGTTTTCCTTCTGCAAATCAAGGCTAATGAGCCCTGTTCCAAGCTTACAGGTTTAGACAACAGTTACTCGCCTTCGCCTCTTCTCATGTTAGTGAAAACAGCTCCGCGGACTCAATATTTGAGCCACACGTGAAAAAGCAAGAACTAGACGAGGAACTGTTCTTTGCCAAACTTATATGGAATATGTAGCTTTAAATGACTTGTTCACTCTTCAACTCACTACAGTTAGAAAATAGTTTTTTAAAAAATATTGAAGAATTTGCTAAAAAGTTAAGCAGGGAGTCTACCGAAAACCAGAAAACATGGCAAGGGGTCTATGAGACGAAAAAGTTTGGGAACCACTGCTGTAGATTTAATGTTTTCTGGAGGTTACAGCAGTACACACTATAAAGATGTTCTTTATCGTTTATCATGTCGCTGTTTGTAACTCTATACTCGAATATGACTGATAGTTATGTTGACATGTAACAAAGGGAAAACACGAAAATAAAGGAATGAGTTTAAAACTTTGGTAATTATTTTGTATTGTGACATGTTGAGTGCATAATTCTTCATTGCCTTATAATTACCACGTGCATCCTTTCAATGTTTCCAATCTACGTTGCTATAATATAAGTAGGAAGCTACTTTGAAACGATATTTATACATCAGGTTTCTTACTATTTATACTTTCTTTGGCCCATCGGAACCTACGAGTGTTACTCTAATGAATATTACTGCACTGAGTGAAATATATCTTTTAATTATGAATAATATAAATGGTTATGTCATTGATTCCGAAATTTAAAAATGAGTGCAGTCTTTCATTGTTTTACAGGTAATGCAAACCCAGTTGCACCTGCATAAGAATACAAACTCCATTTAGAACATTTTCCTGGACAATGAACTGCTCAAATATTGAACGAAAAGAAAAATGTTTTAAAAAAGATTAAATTGCTTAGAAAGTAACTTATTGACTCTATTTTGACATTGTTACAAAGCTTATATCAACTCACACTGTTTTTTACAAATCGTGTAGGCCTACACGCTATCCCAGTATTGAAAGATACAACAGTTGCTAGGTGGATCTTTCCCTTTTTTAAAAAAGTATTTTATATATTTTTCTAGTTTTTATTTTCCTTTATTGTGGTGGAAATCTGTGAAAATGTGTCAGGAACCAAATAGGATATTGTTTTGTTTTTAAATAGAAAAAACATCCTATTTTTACAATTGCTCAGTTCTGCAACGGTTCTATAGAGAGCCACGTGAATCCTACCGAGAGACTTTTGTCTGCAGTGGAGTACTGCCGACCTCCATGGTTGAAGAAAGTGTTGCCGCTGGTCAGCCAGGTGACTCCATTGACGGACAGACTGTAAGAGCCGTTGGTGATAATGTTTACACTAAGTCCACGCTGACCTGTGATTGGGCCTGTAAAGAATGATTACACTTTTTAGTAAAGAGTGCAACTGAAACAAATCTCTACTCTCTACTTTCTATTGCAGTATGAATGTGTATATTGGATTTTGTTTGTTCCCGGAATATTCATTACTCCATAAATCCTCATTGTTCTATAAATATTCTTTGATCCATGAGTCTTCTAAGTATTAATATGCACATTTTTGACACAAATAGACATTTCTCAAACGTTTGGCAAGATCTAAGTTTTAACTATATTAAAAATATGTTTTACGACTGTAGAGTTTAGATTCGAATCCATGCTTCAAAAAATAATGTTTTGACCTGACTTACTTTTAGAACCCAGGCCTTCATGTTCTATTTACTGGAACAATGCCCCACTGATGGCTTCCTGGTCGGGCGGTATGCGTGGTCTCGATGGTCCGTGGTTCATACCCTGCCCGCCGCCATCCCCCGTCGTCCTGTGGGAGGTTTGGACCGGGAAACATGTGAAACATTTTACAACCAATGTTAAAGTAATCTTCTTGATCTTAGCTTGTTTAGTTTACTTCTTTACAAGCCCATATCGTAATGTTGACTTATGCATGGACAATACGTCTCTATGTCAGTGTTTCCCAAACTGTGTTCTGTGGAACCCTAGTGTTACGCGAGGCTTGAATAGGTGTTCCACAACTACTGGAATAATTAGCTATTAGGCCAGCACGTGAATTAATTTCTCTAAAAATAATCAAAGTGTTCCTCTCACATTGAGTATTTACTCAATGTGAGAAGTGTATGGTAAGGAAACAGTTTGGAAAACACTGGTCTACATATTTAACATCTCGTTTGAAGTGTATGGTAAGGAAACAGTTTGGGAAACACTGGTCTACATATTTAACATCTCGTTTGAAGTCTATTTCACGGCAGCAACTTTTATCCTGAAGAATTCGCTTAGACTTGATTTGTTTTTCAAGTTTTGATAAGAAAATAAAAAAAGTGACCACTACATCTGATATCAATATTTACTCTGAACAAAATATTGAATTTATATATTGACTACTTACCAAAACAGCACAAACTAAATGTGAGTAATATTGAAATGATAATCATTTTCTTGTTTTCTTTTTTAACATAATTGCACATAGTTCTCATCCAGAAGTAATAACAAAAGTTCAAGGTTTTTAGTCACCACCTCATTGTTGTCTGACCAGAGATAACCTTTTATTGGTTCGTAGTTTACGTAATCAGTATAGCGATGTTAACAAATGGAGCTAAGCTATCTTTGGCTCAGGGCTAAATGCACTGGTTGATATACAGCCGACGTTTTATTTTCGTAGTTTATTTAGGTCACCTTAGATCAGTATCAGAAGACGCTAAAACCTTATAACACTAACAAAGATTTATTTTACGACCCGCAGACCTAACCCGATGAAATTATTGATGAATCGTTACAATGATAATCGTTACAATGATAATCGTTACATATGATAATCGTTACATATGATAATCGTTACAATGACATGAACTTCTTTGGCGGTTGAAACCAAATTTAAACTAAAAGCAGCACCAGGGACCAAGTTGTTTTTTTTTTAATTAGTAAAAGTAGTGAATCAAATGCTGCTGTTCATTAACGATCAATAAGTCTGCATTTTTATTATGTTTCAGTACCTAGCTTCACTTCACAGCTAAATTGCTCTTACCTACTGATGCTTCTATATGTAGTGTATTTATGTTGTCCACTTGTCAGGATCACAGATACACAATTAGATGGAGGCATTTTTTGTTAAATACAGCGGTTCTCAACCTTTTTTACACGGCGACCCATTTTTACAATTCCTCACTATGCCGCGATCCCCAAACACTAAATTATTTTCGTTCATAGATATAAATAACTGCTTTCACTAATGTTACAAAATTATAATTGTAGGCCTAATGTAAAAATGATTTGCAAAGCTAAAGCTTTATGTTTAATCATGAAACAATATGTAATTACATTCTTGAAATATATACCTCTCTCCTTATCATCTAATTACGTATAACTGAAATAATATAAGATGCATTTGTTTATCTTTCTATTTCTTAATCACATTATCCACATTTCATACATATGTAAGGATTTTCTGTATTTAGACTTTTTAATCAACATGCTGTTATGCAAATAATGTATTACTGCAAACTGAAGAAGAAGGTGTAACACAAACCAATTGAGACATGACTGCAAACGCTTAATCCCGATTTGTGTTATTATAGAGACATGTTTTGCTGAATCTGTATTAATGAGTTCAATAAACTATTTCTGTCTCATAAACATCTTCAACTTTGACTTTTATTGGATTTCTGGCAGGTACATATGGAACGTTAAGTAGATTTGGAAAGTTGGATGAAATTTTGTCCGCAAGCATTAGCAAATGTTCATTCACAAAGTTATCATTTTATTTGTTTGTCAGGTTCAATGTCATTTTCCTCATAAAGATATAATTTGAAATATGTAAATATTATTTTCCTCCAATTCGTTTGCCAATTGATGTTTCATTTGGAAGGTTTGGATTGATCCTTGCAAAGAAGCTTTTCGTTGATTTTGTTATTTTAGTTAACATTGTCTTCGATATTAGTATTGGACGAAAAATCACATACTGAGTACCGAAAACTTTTGGTGACTCATTCTGTACCAAATATTGAAATCCAGATCAGCATACTACCATATTTGGAGCACCATCTGTGCAGATACCACTGATATTTTTCAAAGATATTTCAGACTTTTCCCAAAAAGTGTGGTGGGGGAGGGGTACTCAGTAAATGAACCAACATTTATACATTCATGCACTGTCATAGTCGTTTTATGTGGATTGCAAAAGAAAAAACTCATCTTTCAATCTCCATTTATATGCAAAACCATTCCTCTAAAATACTGAGTATCCATGACGACAAGGTTCGGTTGCTAGTTATCAAAATGACATTACAGTTCTTTCGGCTTCATACATTCGACTTAAAGAACTTCGCTACAAATGACGTACTGGAGTTTTTCTATTCCTGCTTAAACTATTGGAACAGGCAGTGGAAACAGTGGCGCATGTCTTGCGAGAGTGTCCAAGAAATGCGGGAGATAACTGAATGGTCACTTCAACTGCAAGGGAGCTATGAGGCACTGCGTTCAACAACAGTCTCTTACCAGATTACTACGGGAGGCCCATGCTTTCCTGCCATGCTACCATTGGGAGTTCATCCAAGGTTCATATTTTTCAATACGTTATGCATTTCTATACAAAGTTTAAGTATTAAAATTTCAATGTATGGATGCCTTGTTCAACCTTTTATAAAACGTATATGTTTTGGTTTTATATATTACAAATTTTATACACCTATTTTAAACAGGAATGTTTTTCCGTCTAGCGTAATTACGTAATTTAGTTAAATTATATGCTGGCCGGTGTACAAACATTGGAGACCAAAACCGACGATGGTTGACTGATCGTGCGAGGACTATCGGTTGGATTTATCGATGGTCCCGGGTTCAAACACTCCCCGCACCCATCCATCAACGTTTTGGACTAGGAAGTAAACTACTTCAACTCTGAAGGATCATCCGAAACATGTCAAACATTTTACAAATAAACAAACACGAAGACAGGGGAAAACAAAACTTATTTAAATAGACCCGGGCAGACAATTTGTCTGTGTTGGATGTGGCAATATATGTGGGTCGCCACAGGTTCTGCATATCCGCGTGAATTATTGTACTCGTCCACATTCTTCAGACTCGAAGGCAAACGTTATATAAATACATTAAATATGTGTGACAGTATTAGTAATATTTATCGTTAATAAGATCATATCTAGATCTAGATTGAAACCAGTAACAAATTACACCTTGAAATTTCAACCAGTTTGAATTTTTTTAAAAAGTGTTTAATATAACACAGGAACTAAAACACGACACATGTCCTTTGGGAAATGCTGATGGTGCTATAAATGGCAGGGCCGACTCCTCGACTGTTGTCGCAAACGATCGTCTGGATGGGCCCCAGGTCTAGAAGGAACCGGAAGGTCACGATTTCATAGGCGTTGACTATTAGGTTGATGATGACGTCACTAGACGTTTGCACAATAGAGTTGAACCGTTTCTGTGATATCGGGACCCATTTGTTTGGTTCGCCAAGTAACATCACCCTGGTTCTAAAAAAAAAAAAAAAAAAAATGTATGATTCATTTATTTATTAGCGATCCGCATGAGGAAGCTCTGTACACGAAGCATAGTGAAGTATACAAGTAGAAACAGTTCACGTTTTCATATTTATTTTTGTTTGAACAAATAGATTGGAACATGATAAACAAAGTGGGAATCCATTTCATGTGCCACTTTTCATGATGGAAATAAAAAAAAGAAACACTAATCAAATACATCCAATAGAGAAACATGATCGGCCTTTTAACTGCATTTATCTAAGTAGCAAAATCAGTAAAACTCTCTGTTTAAACAATATGTTTTCTGTTCAGATATTCTATTGGATGTTTTCTGTTCAGATATTCTATTGGATGTTTTCTGTTCCGATATTCTGTTGGATGTTTTCTGTTCAGATATTCTGTTGGATGTTTTCTGTTCAGATATTCTGTTGGATGTTTTCTGTTCAGATATTCTGTTGGATGTTTTCTGTTCAGATATTCTGTTGGATGTTTTCTGTTCAGATATTCTGTTGGATGTTTTCTGTTCAGATATTCTGTTGGATGTTTTCTGTTCAGATATTCTGTTGGATGTTTTCTGTTCAGATATTCTGTTGGATGTTTTCTGTTCAGACATTCTATTGGATGTTTTCTGTTCAGATATTCTATTTTACTGCGTCCTTACTTATCGTCCTTACTTATCGCTGCTTTTTTCAAAGTTGATGAGCCTAAATACAATATAACAAGTACATTTTTATTTAAAGGAGAAAACCTCCTTGATTCAACTTCTATAGTGATTATTTTGCTCTTAATAGCTAAATATTGGATTTTAAAAAATATGGAACATTTTCTATAAAGGCCTATGCCTCCCCCCCCCCCCCCCCCCCCCCCCCCCCCCAAAAAAAAAAGTTCCTGTTTAGGCAAATGTATAGATCGACTAGATTTTATAAATTTCTATTCCTGTAGATCTAGACTTAGAAGAAACTGCGCAAAATTCTCCTGAAAATGTATTTATTCAACTCTTGAATCAATAGGGCCACAGCCTGGAGGCACACGAAGACGTATAATCTGTTCAAACTACAAATATTTTAGTCCTTTAGCCGAATTAATTTCTGATATATTTAGAAACAAATATAACGGTCAAGCTAGAATTTTTCCAGGGTGACCAACGAGCTAGTAATTCTTTTCCTAACGATATACTTTATTATACATCCACTGTCTAATTTCTATAAGAATCGTTTGAGTCGTTTTCGAGAACGACTACCCAGGTTTTGCCCTGAAGGTTTCCCACCTGTTTGGGATGTGGGGTTGAAGGTATTGTAAAATAAAAAAGTCCTCCTCTAGTTGGGTTTATTGCATTTAGTAAAATAAATGTCTGTGTGGAACAGAATAGGCTTTACAGACTTCACTTGTAACGTTCTGACCCTAAGTCTAAACATATATTCCAAAGATCGGCATTTACTGTGACCAAAGATCAAACTCTAAAGCAGTGTGTAGAATAGAATTATCAAAACGCTCAGCCAAAAATTTAATTTTATTCTATATCTATAATTAAATGCCAATGCGATGAAGAGAAAAAAAAAAGTTCTATTTGTAAACTCAAAACTTCTCCGTTTTGAAGTAAAAACAAAATACGAAAAACTTCGTTCTTCAGTTTAAAAAAAAATACAAACGCTTAAGCCATGAAACAAAAAAGCATTTTCATGATTAAAATTTGGCACCTTTTTATTTCCTAAATTTTAATGACAATTTAAAAACAATTAGTTTTTAAAATGTTCTGTTTGAATATCTGTAATGAACATAAACCTGCTACTCTTGGTAGTGAGTTTACTCAAAAAAATAAAAGAAAGCTAACATTCATTAAACACAAATTCAGTAAACTAAAATCTGTTGCAAATGTCAACTACAAAATGTTTTGTTCCACTTTTCGTATTTTTAGAAACATTTTCCTAAAATAATTATTTTCAACATTTTTTGTTTCGTATCTTTCTTCTATTTCAAAACACGGAACACTTTCTATTTACAACGCTTAGAACTGCTGGACCTGAAGCGTAACCATGGCAGTAGATGGTCTGGATAGAGATTGGTTGGTCGTCTACGAAGAAATAAACCGCCACAGTCTCGTTAGTGTTAAGATAAATGTATAGTAGAACGTCATCTGTCGTCTGCTGAATATTGGTAAACCTCGTGGGTGACATTGAAACCCATTTGTCCAGTTCTCCTAAAATGGCGACTTTGGATCTGTAAGTCATCAAACAACGAAGTATTAACTATCTGAAGAGTTCTCTTTTCCAATGTCAATGTTTCTTTATCATAAACTTTGTCCAAACAAATCAAACAAGGAGTGAATGACGATCATTTTAAAGAAATAGGTTGAGTTGTACACACACACACACACAAATGTAGTTACAACAATTAATATGTAGAATAAAAAATGACATATAATAAAATGAGAAAGCTTTGTTAAAAGACAAACATTTGGTGACCAACTTAAGCAACCACATTCGTAGTCAACCTGTTTATTATTATTATTATCGTTAAAAAATACAATGTAGTAAAATTGTTAAGTTATTAAACATCTTAGCCTAAGTGTCTTACATTTTTTTACATGATTTATCATTTCATACCTTCATATTTTCATCAAGTTTCTTGGATCTGCTTTTAAAAGCGTCATTTAGTTTCTATAAGGACGTTATAACGAATGCATCTTGATGCGTAGAATGAGCCTGGTACACCCAGGTTTCAATATTTTAGATAAATCTCTATGCGAAAACCTAAACGGAACATCTTACCGAACTCCCAATTGTAGTATCGGTGTTGTGTAGTACAAACAGAAGTTCACTGGCGTACATTCAGAGCCCAGGCGTAGAGGGCTGGCCTCGGAGAATGGTCGCGGTAAGTCGGTGGGATCATCTCCTGAATAAATTACACTCTCTGGCATCTGTTGGAAAAAGTTTAAGATCTTCTAAATGATTGTTCATTTTATTTTAATGAAACATAATTCTTCTTCGTTCTCATTACATGGAAAACTCTGGTTTGACTTTGGTTTGACCGTTATACTTTTAAAAAATATCATCTTCTAAAATTAAATTTGGTCTGGAGATAATTATTATCTTAAACACACATATGTGATCCCACATGTATTCCTTAAAATAAACAGACGGCCAGGAACATTTTGTGCGCTGTCTTCTAAGTCTGGATCTATAGACCTAGCACCCAAGTAGAATCTTTTATAGCATACCATATATCTAGATCCAATAGTCGAGCTTAAACTTCCATCTTCTAATGTCGCTATGTCTGGATCTATGTCACCAAACTGGATACTTCTATAATCTAGATCCAATAGTCGAGCTCAAAATTCCATCTTCTAATGTCGCTATGTCTGGATCTATGTCACCAAACTGGATACTTCTATATCTAGATCCAATAGTCTTGTCTCCACTACGGTTTTTATGTTGCCATGTCGGGATCTGGAGGGGGGGGGGGGGAGGGGGTAAATGTCTATTAATTTTAAAATCTTTCATTAATTAGTTATTAAAAGTTACCTAATTGCTTTTAGAGAATGTTATTTGTTTTATGAAGGAGGAATTGTCCTCTTTTAACAATTTTTTTTTTTGTGCTACTAGTTTAAGGATTTAGACAAGACCATAGCTCTGAGATGAAATTCTTAGCGGTTTCCACAGCACTCATAATCCGATACAGTTTTTCTAATCCAAGGAAGGATAACTCTCCTATCTTTCTATTTCGGAGAGGGATAATAGAGAAACATAATGTATGCTACGCTTTAAACTTGTTTGTTTGTATGTATAGATCCTACCTGACCAAACGTCCAGCCACTGGATGGAGTCAAGTTGTAACTATTCTTCAAGTCAGCACCAACGACGATACCAAAGATGTAACCTGAGATGTTACTGTAGGTAGTGTAGACCTCCCCGTCAGGTCCCGCGTAGGTGGGGAACGCGCTCTGTAACAAGCAGTTGTAGCTCACAAATTACAGAAGTAGTGAAAGAAACATTTAAGAAACCTTCATGACGAAATGTTTCATGGCATTGGACATATAAGTGTTCTTAGGAACCAAGCCAAAGTCATCTAGTTATCTAACGAAAGGACACGAACTTGTCAACAAAAAAGTATATATTATTGCTCTGTTAGCTTTATTTCCTATGATAGGACACAGGGGAAGTGTTAGGTATTTTCAGGTTTGTAATTTTAAAAACAGTATGTTCAGATATTTCTGTATGTATACGCCTTTGATTAATACCTATATCTAGTGGTTTCAGTTTATCTCTAACTTTCAAACCTACCCTTTTAATCTGATCGTCAATGGCTTTAGCTGGCTTACTAGGCTGAAGTATCCTGCCTTCCGAGTCACAACACCTGCACAAATAAAGAGGTGAAGCTAAAGAGTGCATGTCTAGAATACAGACAAAGTATGTTTCTCTAAACAGAATGTACCTCTACAGAAAATAAAGAAACTTGGTAACAAAAATTTATTTTATTTTTCGAAACTCAGCCAGATCCTTAAAACATGCACTTCCTTCTAAGCTGGAAAAACAAAATTTGTATGCGGTCATTCCCTATATGAAATAATCATCCAACCAATTGCAGCTGTCAAACGAAACAAACAAAAAAAAAACAAGAACAGTTAAGTACCAACCCCCACCCCCTTTTTCCGACTTAGCATTTAATAGGGCAGACGATGTAAAGCTAATCTGTTTTCTGTTTCTTTTTCCGACCAAACATTTATTAGGGCAGACGATGTAAAGCTAATCTGTTTTCTGTTTCTTTTTCCGACCAAACATTTATTAGGGCAGACGATGTAAAGCTAATCTGTTTTCTGTTTCTTTTTCCGACCAAACATTTATTAGGGCAGACGATGTAAAGCTAATCTGTTTTCTGTTTCTTTTTCCGACCAAACATTTATTAGGGCAGACGATGTAAAGCTAATCTGTTTTCTGTTTCTTTTTCCGACCAAACATTTATTAGGGCAAACGATGTAAAGCTAATCTGTTTTCTGTTTCTTTTTCCGACCAAACATTTATTAGGGCAGACGATGTAAAGCTAATCTGTTTTCTGTTTCTTTTTCCGACCAAACATTTATTAGGGCAAACGATGTAAAGCTAATCTGTTTTCTGTTTCTTTTTCCGACCAAACATTTATTAGGGCAGACGATGTAAAGCTAATCTGTTTTCTGTTTCTTTTTCCGACCTAGCATTTAATAGGGCAGGTGATGTAAAGCTAATCTGTTTTCTGTTTCTTTTTCCGACCAAAAACAAGAAAGCATTAATTATTTTAATATGAAATACTTTCACCGAATTATATATAAGAAAAGGCAAATCTCTTCAAGTGAGACATAGGTAGGAGTGTCTACATTTCCAAGCAGAACCCGTTGTAACCAGTTATAGTCTGACGCAGACCAAAGTCTTTGCTTTGGGGCGGAAAAACAAAGGGGGGGGGTGATTTAATTCTCTCTGCGATTTTCTTCGACAGGAGTTCTTCTATATATTTCAAACGTATATACGGCAGTATTTTTTAAAGTTTCACAGCAGTCTGTTTCAAAGTGCAGTACCTGCCCCTTGTCTATAAAGGAAGTTGTTTTAAGGAACTAGCTACGGACAAACTGACCTCATCAGCACAGTGGTGTTAATGAAACCAATCCCGTCCCCAGGGCCAACTGGGCCAGTGCTTAACGTTGCTATCAGACTGTTTAACCTGGTCTGTGGCTCTGTTTTATCTACAGAAGAAACACACACACATTTCAATAAGACTTTATACTAATTTTGTTGACACAGTTATCTAGCAATACTTGATGATAAGGAGACATGAGGTAAACAGTCTAGGATTTAGTAACTTATTTAAATGTTAAGACGAGAATGTTTCATATTGCTGAATATTTTCATCAAAGTTCAATTTGAACTAGAATGCATATTTTTTCACATAAATTATGGCTTTTGTATAGCGCTACTTTCATGCTTATAGCATGCTCAGAGCGCTTTGGTCCAATCTCAGTTCTGGACCAGTGGGGGGAGGGTGTCTAGGAGAAGGTTTTTCCATGCTGCCTTTAGGCGCTCAGTAAACACAACTTTGCCCGAGTCGGGTGTGGAACCTCGAGCCCCCCTCAAGTCAAGCCAAGCTCAAGAGCACTGAGCCTCTCGACCACGCTTCCCATACAATTTCATATACAGAAATACAGACACACACACAAAGCAAACATTGATTAGTGTCACGTTACTCTGCATCAGTTTCACTTACTTCCGTAAGGACTCCCAGGCTGAACCTCTGTTGTCCAGAACGTATCTTTAAATGGCGCCACGCCAAGAGCGTCAACAAACATGGAGGTGACGCCGATGTTCCATTGTTTGCCACCAGGGGAGTAGTCGCCACTGACACGTGCCTGAAGTCACATAGAAGACAGTGTAAAACTGACCGCAAAGACATTTCGACGTGTCGAGAATTAAAAGATTTGATAAACCGATCCCTGTAAGTGAAGCTTTAAAAACAAGTAGAATAGAGTTAAAAACAAGCAAAATATTTTAAAAAATATATAAATTATTATTCTGTTACCACAGAGAATATAAATTTATTGTAGACCATTAAACATAATAATTTATAAACAGAGACTTAATGCTGATAGAAGCAGTCGAGTTATTAAAGTTTGAAGTAGATGTCAATCTTCAGAAGTTCGATAGGAAGGATGTTCTAAGGTTTATGTTACGTCATTACTGTTGAAAATGTTTTTGTAAAAGTAGTTGAAAGGATGTGACGTAATAAAATAATGTCTTTCAATGTCTTCTCCTGTCAGCATGAAGTCTAGCATAATTATTTCGTATGTTTAATTGTCGACAATAATTTATATTCACTGAAGTAACAGAACAACACTCCCCTGATTCTGTTGCTCAGCGCATGAGACAACATCGTCATCATATTGAAAGAAGTTTACCTTATAAAATTTAAAATCTTATAAAACAAAAATCAACAACAGCTTAATAAGAAAGTTTAAATAACTGAGACATAATTTGTTTCGCTATAGACAGCGCGAGGTGTTGACTGTGACATCGAAATTAGTACATGTGAGACAGAGGGTGTTTCTAAAGACTGCAGGCAGGATGTGCCGTCTGTAAGACATACAGTATTTGTGAGACAGTTGGTATCTCTAAAGACTGCAGGATGTGACGACTGTAAGACATACAGTACCTGTGAGACAGTTGGTATCTCTAAAGACTGCAGGATGTGACGACTGTAAGACATACAGTACCTGTGAGACAGTTGGTATCTCTAAAGACTCCAGAATGTGACGACTGTAAGACATACAGTACCTGTGAGACAGTTGGTATCTCTAAAGACTCCAGAATGTGACGACTGTAAGACATACAGTACCTGTGAGACAGTTGGTATCTCTAAAGACTGCAGGATGTGACTACTGTAAGACATACAGTACCTGTGAGACAGTTGGTATCTCTAAAGACTGAAGGATGTGACGACTGTAAGACATACAGTACTGGATTCCAATTTCAAACTGTTCTGCAGCTTTTCCCATTCCAACCAACCAGCGTCGACCTATGAAGAGATCTGATTGCAGAACACGGTTTTTGTCTGTCTCAACATCCAACCAATCCTTTTAGAATTGCATTGTGATAGAAAAAGATTTAGAATTTCTATGTTGCTGTGATGGGTTCACCCTCTCTTATATCAATTAAATCTCTCTCTCTCTCACACACACACATACACTCTGACGCGCACACACTCTCTCATTTGTTAAGACAAGTTTGTACTAATTCTCTTTCTTCCCTAGTGCTTTGGAGCCTGCAACGGGTTGCTTGGTAATGTAGTTCATTAAATCTCACATGTAGGCTTAAGTTTATTTATACTCAAATGAGACACAAATGAATGGAAGCTCTAAATGCGTTTTTAAAATATACTCAGCTTCTATCCACAAATATCCACAGATCTTAATCTAGTAGCGCCATGTTCAGAACACAATTTAAACACAAGATACTAAATGATTATAGATTCTACTTTCATCTTTACTCTCCCCTATCCCTTAGTCTGTTGGACCGTTGGGGCACCACTCAAAATCCGTTGACCACTCTTCTCTATCTTTTGCTTTGGATGGAATCTCTTTCAATGGCCCGTCCAATTACGTTGTGTTTACATCGCTGTCTGCTCTCTTCTTTTTTTTCCTGGTACTGTTCCCTGAAGGAAGGTCTTTGCGAGCCATATGGACCTTGTCAGATATGGCCATAGAGTTTTAGTTAGCGCTTTTTGACAGTGGTTAGCAGGTGACCGTAGGGTCCAGTCGCTGTATTAATCTTGTCTCTAATCTCTTCGTTTATGATCCCTTGGATCTTTCTGTAGCATCTCACTTCAACTTTTCCCCCACTCAGATCTACTTATAGTCTCCATAAATAAATAAATTATAGCACTACTTTCATGCTTATAGCATGCTCAGAGCGCTAGGGTTCAATTTTGTGGACTAGTGGGGGGGGGGGGGGGGGGTATCTGCTCGAGTCGGGTGTCGAACCTCGAGTCCCCTTCGTGGGTAGCCAAGCCATGCCAAATTCCAGCGTTTTTAGCCAATTGACCACGCATCCATATGTGTCTCCTGATTAATCAGTTTTCATTTCCTGCCCGGACAGACATGTAAGAATTAAATATAAACTAGCTCCTCATTATTAACAATATAATCCCAGTACATACTATTACACCAATCTCCACACGCACACACACACTTCATAACGCTTCCATCTTCTATGAAATATTAGTTCTCCCAAGTTTTTATCCTCACCCTGATAGTACAACCAAAGCTGACACAAATTAACTCTTAACTAGATTAAACCCTTATACTTAATAAAACCTAGCCAAACTAAAATGTGTGCTGGTGTGGTCATTACCTGTTCATACATAATGAAAGGTCCCCATTGTTGAGTCATGTTGAAAAGATCAACCCAGAATTGCTAAAAAAAAAAAAGGAAAGTTATTAAAACATTCCCCACCTTCATTGTAATGTCTTGTATTAAATACAAAGCATTGACTTATGGACTAGATCTAGTCTTTCATCATTAAACCTTTTCTCAAGATGTTGTTATCAACTATTCAACATGATTGAAATAAAAAAAATAGCTAGCTTTTTGGCGTATCCGGTGTACAAAATAAAGGAAGTGTTTATAGCTATGTTTTTAAAAGGTTTCTGATAATTATTGTGCGATTTTATTCACTGCACAACACAATTTTCTAACCTCTTCCATTTGTAGAACAAAAGTGATGTCCAAACAAATAGTCCACTAACGAGTGGTAGTAAGGCAGAGATTGGACACCAAAAATCAACTCAATTTATTTTTATTTAATTGGCAACTGTAACGTTCAAATATAGGAGCCCTTGACATTGTGTTTAGTTGATCGTGAAAATCTCGAATCTTTGTTTTTAGCGGCCCCTGAAAGGGGAAAAGACGCTATTAGTTTTGTGTGAAATGTCTGTCCGTCCCGTTTAGATCTCGTAAACTAGAAAAGATTGTGAAAACTGACATCACAATATTTTAGACCATTCAAACGGCTACTTTGTTCTTTTCTGAAAGCAAAAAAATTAATTTTTAAAACACTTATGCAAGCAGTTATGAGATGTTTTTTTATTAGGATTCGAATAAGAGATTGAGCCTTTACAAAACAATTAGATCAATTTTAAGACCTCAGTTGGGCCCGGTTCACATTTAACTTTACATTCACTTTCACCTATCCTTTGATCTGCTGGACCGCTGGGGCACTACCTAAGATCTGTCAACCTTTCAATTTCATTCGGATGTTCTTTCTGAAAATATTGAAGCCTGCCTGGATGGACCACTTCGGGGGCCGATTTTGAGTTTGTGTTTCCACACAAACTGTAACCTTGTTTTCTATAAATTCTTTTTCATTGTCTAGACTTTCATTATTGTCCAGGTATTCCATTTCAGCTTTTATTTACTTTAAGATGGGGGAAGAATGGGGCATGGTCCACAAGGCGAAAGTCTTTAAATTCAGTGCTGGACTGGGGGGAGACAAAAAAGTGACTCTACTTGATGTTAGGCAGGTTACAATATTGGATGCTGAAAAGTTAGCGGAAGAAGCAGAGTTGAACAAGGATCATCGCTATGAAAGCTGATTTCTATAGGGCCTCGGAAAAACAATGCACCTCATTCAGCAATCGTAAGCACTGCCTCAAGTCACGTGCTTCCCCATCTTGCCTATACAACTTACGACTTAATTCGAATCAAAGAAGAATATCACGTGACCGTATTTTTCAGTGTTTTATTTATGGACATCACGTGGCAGTTCCTTTTGTTGTATGAGGTCGTTCAACCGGTTCATTGCTACTGTCTACTTACATCATCATCAGGCACTGCCAGTCCAGAGTTCAAATCTTCAATAAAGTTATACCGCCCACCGTTGTATTTGGCATACGGAGTAGCACCATCCCTGTTCAGGTCAAAGAAACAGCAGATAGATTACACGTGAAATATAAACACCACAACAGCGTTACAGCTGTGTTGAACTATGTTAAAAATAGAATTGGAAGAGAAATAGGCTTAATAACATTTGAAAACTGTTTAGACAAATTAGACCAGGAGGGTCTTATGGCTTAAAGTAAATTCTTTTTCTAAGGCCGACTATAATGTCAAGTCGCAAGCAAAACGACTAACCGCCTTTACTTTCCACAATAAACGATGGCCTTTTAAGGACCCTAATAGGTCTATAAGCCTACTATTAAGGCATGTCAATTAGTATAATTAGAGAAAAAGGCGTGGAGGTGGTGAAATTGTAAACTGCTGAGCTGCCCAACTGCCAAACTGTAGGTCTCGTCTTCCTGTAACTGAAGGGTGTTAGTAGACTAGGACTATACTTGTAGTTCTGGACTTGATAAAGTCTTTTGAGTCCAGCCAGATCTTAGTGTGTAAGCCATACAAAGCTGGAATATATGTTAAGTGACAAGGCTGATATGTTAAACAGAAAAACCAAAGTCTATTAATCGCTCAAACTTACCAGAATCGATTATGACACGAGAAGGGAAGCTTGGTTTGATCAGATAAATATCTGAGGATGTATTAAAAAAGGAGGCCTAACAGCATCAAGAGGTATACAGATACAAACAAAAGCAGTCTCTAGTTTGTTTGTTTTTTTGTCTTTTTTGTGTGTGTGTTAAAAGCCAATAAAACTTTCAAAGCGAGAGAAAGGGAGAAGGAGATATAGTGAAAGAGAGAACGTTAGAGAGAAAAAGAGATTGAGAAAGCAAAAAAAAAAAAAGATAGCGAGAGATAGAGAGATCGTGAGAGAGGGAGGGAGAGAGAGAGAAAGAAACAGACAGACAGACATAGAAAGAAAGAAATATAGATAGATAGATAGATAGTTAAAGTACTAATTTTGTTTACTTGAAGCCATGTGGAAATACTTCAGGCATCGGCGTCCATGTTAGGACACCAGATTTATGTCCCTTTCCATACCACCAGGAGTCATACTGAGTGTACCTGTTACGCATCAATAATAATAATACTTAAGATTGCCATGAGTACTACAAAACAACAGGAGCACGCCAAAGTAGCAGTTACACTTGCAATGTTTACATTCGTCATACTGACAAAACTTTTTACTTACTTGAATGGTATATTTTGACTTTTGATGTAGCTAACAGCGTCCAGTATAGTTGTTTCGTAATTCTTACCACTCTCAGTGTTGTAATAGTAGTAGGCACCTTGGGATAAACACAGATAAAAGTCTGGGTTCTAACAGAAGTGGAGAAGTGGAGATTGGGACGAAATCGATATGCATATATAAAACTAACGACAACCATATTTTTAAAAAAATATTAAAATTAAAAGGAAAGGAATGAAGAAAAAAATATATATGCACGTGCATACCATTATCAGTCCAATAGCCCATGAAGTTCAAGGTCGTGCCATAGTTCCTTCTGTTTTGGTTCCGCTTGTACACCCGTTTAAGAAGTTTGCCCCATTCAATCATGGCCTGTGTTTAAAATAAAACACGACATCAGTGTTGTTGTTTTTGTCTTTACAATTCGATGAGAACACTAGATGTCTATATCCACAAAGAGATAAAGATTTGTTTTCTACACATAGTGCAAAGCAGATAGTAGGCTAGAGCTGCACTTCTGAAGATAATCTCAAACGTCTGGGTTTTATTTTTGTTTTAAAGCTGTAAAGGTTTGCAGAAAATGTTTGGGTCACTTAGTTTGGAGAGACTAACAAGCCGAAATGAACATCAAAATGCTGCTACCATGGTCTTAGCCAAGATTTTTTAGGAGCAGGGGGATTTGAAACCCAACCCTACCCTCCTCATCTGGATAAGCCCATGACTGCTACATTCATTGCGTTGAGCTTAGTTTCATTGAATTTTCACTGCTAGTGAAACGGGCACATTTCTTATTCCATAGGCTAGGACAAATTGTTACAAGGGCTTCTCCTTCCCTAGTGCTGTAAGAGCATAGAAAACCTATGACTTAGCAGAGCGCAAGTCTCTAATAAACATACATGACTAGATTAAAATGTACACGTGTTTGTTTCAAATTAAACTGTTATCCTTCTGATTACTCGGCCGTGTAGTTTGCGCTTTAGTTTGTCATGATGATAGTCCCGAGTTTGAGCCTCCACCTGCTGCCATTCTGGTGACGTTTTTTGCTCGGACGTAATAATCTTAGTAGACAAAATACAAAACAAACAAAAAATGTCCAAAAATTTATAATTCAATTACCTAAAAATAGCTTTAAAAAGTTCCTAGCAGGACGGAATATCCCCACCTTATGTTTTGGTACAGTCGTTTAGTCATAAGTTTCCTGGACAAAGAGAAGGGGTGACAAGGATAAGATGCTCAGTTTGTCTGTCAGTTTAACAACCACGCATGACACAAAATTGATTAGACATAAAAAAAAAAAAAGAATATCCTCTAATTGTTACCTGGTTTATGCCCTTGTCGCTATAGTAAACAATAAAATCGATACTGTAATTCTGTGGTACGGTATCAACTAATCCCATAATTCCGTAACTCAGCTGCTGGTATTGCTGTGATAACTGGTTAGAGGCGGCCATGAACTGACTGAGAGGGGAGATTATCATCGCATTACTAGCACTGTCAAAGATGACTAATGGTCCTCCACTTATGCCCGTTGAAAATGAAGCACCATACTGCCACCTGGAAATTAAAAAAGGAAAATTCTTGTTCTTTGATCCAATGAATGGGTTTTTCTGAATTCTGATACTTGGTGTGTGGTAATATAACAGTACCTACCTAAATAAATCGTAAACAGAAATCAAATATTTTTATTTATTGTAGTATATATAGGTCTGTGGTTTTAAATAAATAACTTTCGTAACTTATTTAGTAGAGAAATAAATTTTGTAATTTCTTTTACTCAAAGTTTGGGCTATTCGCTTCTGACATACAATTTTTACATGCAGCAAGATAGATCATTAATTTTAAAAAAAAGTCATCCATGGGCATTATAAATTGAGAAATCCTAAAATTGTGTGTTAAATGCGCGATTCTTACCATCCAAATTTCAGATCACTGTAACCTGCCATATCTCCGCCATAAGCAAGAAAACCCATGCCGCCATTGGACAGTGCCTGGAAGGAGGGGAAACTACTAATGACTTGAGTTGTGTCATTGGCAGACGTTCTGTTGGCCTGTCCATAGTACTTCTGAAAATAAGTGAATTTGAGTAGCATAGTGACATAGGATAGTAGCAGAGGATAGTAGCAGAGGATAGCTCTACACTATTGAAAGACCATTGTTACCAACTAAAATAATACGCATTTCTTTGTGCTCTGAGCGACAAATCTGGCAAGTGTGTTTTACATTGCTGTAATGCGCACACAAATTATTGTATGCACTATTATTAGCATTACTTCCTTATTATGTACACCGGATACACCAAAAAAGTTGTTCTTTTTTTATTGATTCGCCTTCATGAATGAAAATCATTAGTATGAATTGTAAATAAGTAAAGAAATTTTCTTTCTTCTGTTTTGGATGTGACTCAATAATTATATTAATAATCTTTATTATCCATGAGGAAATTTTTTTTACAATTTTGCATGACAAAAAAAACAAAAAAACAACATAATTAGAGCAAACAATTTGCAAGATAGCACAAAATATACGTTCATATCCCAGTTTCTCTTAAACATTAAATGCCAAATTTATAAAAGTAAGTTAAAGTTTTCCAACCATTTAACTGCCAAAAAAAAATAAATTATAACTTTGTGTCTTTTAGTGTGATTAGCGTCTTAAATCTTTGTGATTGCTAAAATGTCAAAATCATGAAGAAAAGAGCGATTTTTTTTTTGCTTAAAATCTTTATAGCTTTTTTTCGCAGTGTTTGTCTCAAATAGGTGTCCAAGTGCAGTTTGTTTCTCGCCTTTGTTCTTACTAGCAGCATTAAAAATTTTATAAAGTTTTTATTTTTATTTTTTATTTTGTTCAGATTGCCATAGCAGGCAGTGATGTTAAAACGTATAATACTGCAAATGAGTGCTAACATTATTCTAAATTATTAAAAATATGACAAGGATGAATAATTATGAATGAATCCTATTCGTTCTTCCATTTGTTTATCTGTCCCTTTATATTTGTTTACAAACCTACCTGAGTAAAGATGGCAATGGGTAGGTCTGGATCATTGTAGGTTTTAATGGTCGTGGTGACAGGTAGCGAAGCAGCCAGATAATCAAAGTTGGTGCTCTGCCATTCTCCAATGATATCTCTACCTGATGTAGACCAACTGCGAGATAACTGTAGGACATAAATTACATAATTTATTTAATTTATGCTACCAAACATCGATTAAGCTTTGTTTAAAAAAAAAATTACATAGTAATTTAGGAAAAAAAAAAATTTAGCATTTTTTGAGATTCCGAAGAGTGAAAGAAAAGTAGTTTATTTCACGTGAATGCACAAAGACTCAGCAAAGTCAGACATATTCTCTACCCAGAAGAAATGATGAAAATAATAGAGTGTAAAATAAATGAAAATTAGAACAGCTCACATTCCAATTACAGGAAAAAGATGTCTGTTATAAGCTATTTCGACATGACCAACGCATAATTTTTCAACTCAGAACCGGACACAACAAAATGAGACAACATATGTTCTGGAAGCTTAAAGTCGGAACGAGCGAAACTTGCCCTTGCGGAGCATCACCAGAGAATGCTGACCATGTCCTTCAAAGCTGCATTTTATATCAAGAGGCTGACTTGGCAGAGTTTAAGTCATTGATTAACATGCATGACTAGATTGACACATTAAATGCGTAGGACGTTATTATCTTCTTTTTTGAAGTAACGTCTGTAATCATGGGCGCTCGCAGAGGGTAGCAAGGTGGTGCACTTTTTTTGCACCATCAGATCAATTAAAATCTAAGTAGCAACTGAACAAGTAGTGCTTCCACTGGTGACTGAAGTACAGTTGTAGTACAATTGCACTTTTTTTGATCCATCAGATCAATTGAAATCTAAGTAGCAACTGAACAAGTAGTGCTTCCACTGGTGACTGAAGTACAGTTGTAGTACAATTGCACTTTTTTTGCACCATCAGATCAATTAAAATCTAAGTAGCAACTGAACAAGTAGTGCTTCCACTGGTGACGGAATTACAGTTGTAGTGCAATTGTACTTTTTTTGATCCATCAGATCAATTAAAATCTAAGTAGCAACTGAACAAGTAGTGCTTCCACTGGTGACTGAAGTACAGTTGTAGTACAATTGCACTTTTTTTGCACCATCAGATCAATTAAAATCTAAGTAGCAACTGAACAAGTAGTGCTTCCACTGGTGACTGAAGTACAGTTGTAGTAGACTAGCCAAGGCTTATCAAGCACTCATGGCTGCCTATTCACGTGCACCCCTCTGAATTCTGGGTAGCCAAATTTTAGCCAGTTTTTTACACCTTCAAATCAATTAACTTTTGCTTGGAAGCAGCTTAACATGTAGTGCTTCCACTGAAATAAAGTTAATAAGGATAAGCTATTATTGTAATAAACTGTAACAAGCTAATCTGTAGTTGATGTCCGACCATGTACGCTTGCAATTCAATATTCAATATTTTATAGCACGTTAGTCGTAACGATTTGTTTTAATTTGCATATAATTAATAGTTATCATTATATTTAATATTTAGTAAAGACCTAGAATTTTTTGTCTTGGAGTAAAAAACCTTGCCAGATGTCTTTTGATATGTGAAAGTTTCTTTGAACGAGATTGAAGAGTGCAGTCCTCTTGGTACATGTATTTACGTCTTGCGGAGCAGCGGTCATTGTTAGCGCTCGATAAAATAAAATAGCAGTTTAAACACGTCCACCAGTTGGTGATAGAAGAGATATAAAAAAAAGTTCTTCCCATACCACCCGAGTCAAAACGTTGATTTGTATCGACGGAGCACTGGCAGAAGCAAGAAATGAAAATATAGGAGCAGCAGCAGCATGAATTAACTGCATTTTCTTGGTATTTCTATAATAAAATCCAGATATCTCAGGCAATGAACAGATGTGTTTGCGTTGGATTTGTTGATGGCGATTGTACTCGATAAGACCTAGGCTGTTGCGACGTCTAGAAAACATCATTAAAAAAGCATCAAAAATTACACTCACAACATTACCACATTTAAAGGAACTTTTTGAACAAAAGTGCCTAAGAAAAATCGAAAAAATCATGGAAGACAACGCTAACCGCTACATCAGAACTACATAAGGTCGTCGCGAAGTGGGCGACTGCTGTCAATCAAAACAAGAACGGAGCGGTACAAAAACTCGTTCGTACCTGACTCGGTCAGACTCTATCACCGCCACTCATTGATCAAGGACCATGAAATGCACCAAGATACCTATGTGTAGTCGCTGAATGAACTCTTTATGTTGTCTGTTGTATTTATGTGTATTTTTCTGGTGTGTTGTCTTTATATGAGAAAAGAGTCCTTGTAATCACAACAAATTTCCGTAAGGATCAATAAAGCAGTCTTAGTCTTAGTCTTAGAACTCATTGGTTTTGTTATCGTTGTTTAGAGAGACGCACTGCCTGTGTCCAACTTCATTGTCAGCGAATACATTATGTACATTTTTCACATGAACAAACTACTCGGCCAAGGCTACAATGGCTGCCCCGTGATGGGTAGCATTTTTTTGTTCAGGCAAGGATTCGTGAAACATATCCAAAAGAAGACATTGTCCGTTGCGAGTCCCACAGACTTAAATTTGTTATTATTGACCTGAGTGCCATTTTAGATATGCGTTGGGGACATCCAGAAGATTATCTATTTCTTCCATAACAGTCCCAATCGAGAGCGTTGATGCTAAATTTACCCCTTTTGTGTAAGACACAATGAACTGGGAAATACGAATTCAGTCGCGCTTTAAGTCACAACTTTGGGAAGATCTTTGACTGTTTGGCGTATTTTAAAATAACGCTGTAAGTAAAACCTGACAAACTGCATATGTGTAATCCGTGCCTGCTTCTCATGTCTTTCTTATTTGTCTTTTAATTGTCAATTATTCATCTTTTCATGAATCAGTCTTCGTGATGTTGCAGTCTGTCCATCTTTGCATAAGTGGCGGCTTTACAGCACATCAGCAGTCACATTAATGACATCAATACCAATTTGGCCATGTTGAGAAACACTTCAAGGGAGGCATTTTGAGGAAGGCGAGACTGCTGGCAGGCAAACGGCACTGAGTTGGTGCTACCGAGAATTTGTAGTTGATAGACACACCGAGAAAAAAATATATGTTTGGATTTGGGGAGTTATTACAAAACACGGCTTTACATGACGTCACTTTGTTTGTTAGTTTCTTCATTAACGTTTCGCTTTTAAAGCAATAAAAATGCTCAGTTCAACCAGTTTTGTCTACGTCCTAAAATGATGTAAGGGCTGTAACATTATGAAGAATATCAGCACTGCAGATAAGCGTTCATCGCCGGCTTGTCCATCACGACGAGAAGCAATTCAGTAGTAAAGTTATTATGCAGTGTTTGCATTTTTTTGTTTGATCAACCGTCGGGATGTACCGACCGCACGGATAAACTTACCAAAGTGTACAGTAAATAGTTTGTTGACGTGTTTTGTTTTGTTTTTAATTTCAGGAAACAAGTATTTTCTGTGAACTTAATATCGCATAGGTATTGGGGGTGGCGTGGTGCACTTTTTCTTTTCTTTAAGATACTTTGTAATAAAAAAGTTGCAATTACGACTTTGAGCCATGAGTGGCGACTTCCACCCCCCTGCAAAATATCCTGCGGGATCCCATGTCTGTAATATATATAAGATAAGAAAGATGCGAAGAATTTCGAAACATAATAAAGTTTTTGACCATTGCTTAAATTCAGTATATTGATTCATTCAATTCATTATATACAGTCTGCTTTTCAAACTCTGATGATTCTAACTTGAGGAGAGATCTATTCAGGGAGCGCAAATAGAAGCGGTCGCTTGTGTCAGATCATTTGAGAGCTTTCTAGTATGGGAATTTAGACAGATGAACACCAGATGTCGTTTGCAACGCTTTTAAAAAATTTATTACATATGTAGCTACTATCACAGGAAGTTGATTTCAGAGGTAATGAGCTACTTAGGCATGTAACTACAGAAGTACAGGACACATTAAAATTATAATACAACAGAGGTAGAGGCCTACAGAGGTAGAGGTCTACAGAAGTAGAGGGTTACAGAGGTAAAGATCTACAGAGGTAAAGGATTACAGAGGTAAAGGACCACAAAAGTAAAAGAACTACAGAGATAAAGGATTTGTGTTAGTCTCACTTTCAGGGAGTAGTCGGCCGTGGAGTATTTTTTACCGTTGTTGTTAAAGAAAGTGTAGCCACTGGTCAGCCAGATGTTGCCGTTGACTGTGATGCTGTAGCTGCCATCTGTCACCACATTCACCACAAAGTTGCCAACACCTGACCAGAAATATCTGGACACTAAATTTATGTTACACACTTCGAAATTAGATCACAATACTAACTAAGTATTCAAGACTCAAGTAATCACTCTTTTAAAAGTTACACTCGAGCAGCATACTGCTCCATCCATCAATCCATTCATTTAATATACATACATGAAATCATGTGGGCCCCTTATGGTCTATTTTGGTGACCAGACATCCCTACTGTTCAGGCAGGACAGCATATGTCCAGCTTTCAACAAAAAAAGTCCATCATCATTTCATACTTGACTCTCATTAAGTGAATTGTCTTTTGATTAATAACTACAAGTTAATGCTATTCTGATGTTCCTTACTTTATGCATAACATTAAAATGTTTTTGTAAATTTACTTTACGTAGACTTAGATCCTCCCGCTCGGTGCAATGGACAATAATACACAGTATTTATAATACATTTTTTTAAAATCCTAAATAGTAAGCCTTATTAGCCTATATTATATCTAAAACATTATTCAAAAGCTAAAAAGGAAAACTGACCTTTGTCCACCACAAAAATCAGAAATAATAATATTAAAAACGTCATCTCTGAATGAATATTTCCATTTGGTACAGAGATAGTTGAAGTGTTTTGACCGATCTAGAATGTAAAAGTCATGCCAAAGGCCTTTCACTCTAAAGTAGGACTGTAGTAGACGTCTGGACTGATTAACACTGTCGTCTTATATTATCTATCGTCTAATAATTACATGCAAGATACAACAATCAAGAAAATAAAACATCAAAACATTCAGCTATAAAATCTACATTCACTCCAGTGTTAACTTCTTATCTTGTACATTGTCCATTATCTATTTAGCCGTGTCCTATGTTTTAACAATGGTAATTTCAATACAGCTGTCCACATGGTATCCACCTGAGTAGGTTTACAAGACGTGCGGCAAATAAGGATGTCCTCCTCTTTAAGGACAAGTCCTCCTCTTTAAGGACATGTCCTCCTCTTTAAGGATGTGTTCGCCTCTTTAAGGATGTGTTCTACTCTTTAAGGTTGTGGCCACCGTGCAAGCGACAGGAGTCGCCCTAAACCGGCATTTACTGTTGTATGCTTCCTTATATATGGAATGGGTTGCCTGAATCAGCCAGGAAAACCAACGACTTGTCAGAGTTTAAGTCATTGATTGATTAACATGCATGACTAGATTGACACATGAAATGTGTAAGACGTAATAATCTTCCTTTTTCAAGCAACGTCTGTAATATATACTGAATTTAATCCTTCAAATACTTAGTTTAAACACAATTTAATTTCTACCAGGAATCTAAAAAAGTGTTATAATGACGCTCCATTAGTAGGCCTCTATTTCTACTGTTTAGAACAAACGTGTTACTTGCCAACAGGAAGTGAAGTTGGATGGTAAAGTTTCTCTCATTTGTATATTTAAAGCTGTTCAAAGCAAACACGTGTTTCTTTTGGTTTTTTTTTAAGGGAAAAATGTTTTTGTTAAAAGTGTCTTCGTTTATCAACGCACAGTGGACATGAGAGAAATAGTCTATATCTTTGTTGTTATTTTCCTCCTGAGGATATGCAGGTGTCTTGTAACTCTACATCAGAGAAACAGTTCCAGAGGCAGTTTTCTAAGTGTACAGTAGTCTACAAGATTCAATCTACAGATATCCGGCTAGGTTTATTTAACACAAAGCTGTGTTTAAAGATCAATAGAAGATCTAAGTTTATATTTTTGAGTAGGTTTTTTTTTCCTTTTGCAGTATTTTGAAGAACCACATTGTGATGTTTGAGATTTCTCCGAAGATTTTTCTACAATCTTTCTTTCTCTCACATGAATATTTGAAACACTCTGTCAACGTATATACTGCACTCACTCGCGCTTTCTCTACATACAAACACACTTTTAAGTCTAGGACAAAATATAGATTGAAACATGGGGAATTGAAATGAAGTGAATCCTTGAAGTCCAGACACCACAGAGCACTGTATATGTTCAGTAGTTTATAAGAAACAAGAGTTGGAGTCTGACAAAGACTTCATGAAATATTCTCTTTAAAATGATCGCAACATGCCTTCCAGGTCCATTAACAAATGTATCAATTAGAATCAATTAACATCAGAGGACCAAGCACACATTTTTACTATATTGTAGATTGTCAAATAAGATTGTATTGAGACTAATACATCCAATGTGTGTGTTGATGCTGAGAAGCTAGCATGTAGAGAAGACAGAACAAAGAGAATATTAAAACACTCAGAAAAGCAACAAGAGATTCTACACATACATTCCTTTATTCAATAGATAGTTCTGTAGTAGTTTATCCAACATTTCTTTTCACAATTTATAATACACTATATACAAGTAATCATGTAATGATATCAGTCACAAAATATTTTAGAACTGAATTGTTTTGTTATGAGATTTGTGAAAATTAAACTGGGTGCTTTAACTAAACATCAGTGAAATTAATCTGTCCTCAAAACCATAGAAAAATAAATGCTAGGATCAAATATCTTAAGCCACATGTACAAAAAACTTCATCACATTAATTGGTTCCATTTCACTGACCAAATTGAAAACTTTCTTGTAAAAAAACAACCCTGAACCAATCTTTCTGTGTCTAGTCCTCACACATTCATCATTGTACATGATCACACAACTGTATTTATTGAAAGCTATACATTTCAATTCAAATGATTTACCAATCTGAGGCTATCAATCATAGCATTCTAGAATCTTAATATAACACAAAGTTATAGTGTAAGTTGAGCCAAATAGTAAGAAAATGTTCTATGGCAATTCAAGATGTTTTTGTGCTAAGATCTGTCTAAAATAATGTACTTCTGGTGCTGAATGCTACAATGCACTACTAATACTGTGTGCACCAATGTACAACTAATTTTGTGTGCACCAATGTACAACTAATTTTGTGTGCACCAATGTAAAACTAATTTTGTGTGAACCAATGTAAAACTAATTTTGTGTGAACCAATGTACTTCTGTGTGCATCAATGTACTTCTAGTTCTGTGTGCACACAAGAATGTGAAGCTCAAACTATAGACATTCAATCTGTCATTTAGTTTTTTAAAAGGTTACATAATTAAAATGGTTGATAATAATCAATACCACTACCAAAAGAAATCTCATAAATTTGACTATAAGAACAATTGAGTGACCCACCAACAACATAACTGAAACCCTACTGGTTCAACAGTTTAGATCTCTTAATGGAAGGATCACTGTTTCAACAGATAATATTGGTGCATAGCTTGTACATGAGCTTGGCACTTATAGGATTATACAAAAAGTACTATATTAGGCCCCCTAACTGAGCTTGGGGAGGTTTAGCTACAGGTTCAACAATCTTCAACTTTGTCAACAGTAATAAGACATTGTCAGTTCCAGGCATACATATTTTAAAGTATTATAGGTTTCAGATGAACTAAATGATGATTATTTTACTGTCAAAAATATTTTAAAAAGAACAATATGTGAATATGCTTATATAAAATTATGCTTAGCAAAAGGTAAATGTGTATATAATAAAGTCAAATAGTGAACAGATGATTGACACTGTTAGAGAATGTGTGTGTATGTGTGGTGATCAACATGTATAACAATATCTCGAGGGGTAAAACTGCACATTTAACAAGGTCACTGTATGAGGTATTATGTGTAGAGTTGTTTCTCCTGTTTTAGCAACGCCATCTCAAGCTCAACAACAGAACACAGAAATCAGCTAGAAGAATAGACACACAAGAGGGTTGGGTGGTGGAGAGCTCAGATAATGTTTAATGGAGGCCCAGACTTGTGATCAAATCCAAGTCACTAACACCCCCCAGTGGACAGGGTAAAAACAAATATATGTCCAAAAAGTAACCGTATGAACGCATGGAAGACTTGTCATTCTTATACAAGACCAACAAATAGAATGAAACTTGATACATCCCAACACCAGTCTGTGTTGGGCCAACAGGTCTAAAACAATTAGAAGACATTAGGATTGACCAAACATTGCAAAGAACACAAGAAACTGGAAGAATCATCCAAAGCTGTACCTTCAACAATTCAGTGAATATGGTACTAAGTCATACTAGATCATACAACATTTTTTAACAAATGTACTAATCAAAGGACTTACTATGAAATTGGTCTCTAAAATTTCAAGAAATAAAAAAAAAAATGTGATTCTATCTTTATACTTCTAGCACAGTACACAAAATGGACAATCTCTAAAAGTAATGGGCTTAGTGAAAGTATCTTAAGCAACTGGAAAACAAAAATATTACAGACTGGTAGGAAATCACATACTGAGATAAATAATCAGATTTAAAAAACATATATATATAATGTATAGAATGCTTACTCTAAGAGACTATGGAAGCTACTTAATGATTCAATTATTCTTGAATTCTTGTCAAATTATTTGGAGATTAGACTTAATAATAACCAACCAAAACATTCATCGTTTAATCAACTTTGTCATCCTCATTTTTCAAAATCCAAAAGAAGAAAAATTTCCTCTAAAACAAACAATTCTTTGATCAATTGTTAAGTCTATAACAAAACTAGGAAGTATGAATGCTTACAGGCACCAAAGAAATTCCTTGTTTAGGACCAGACTATTTACAGTTGGTGACTTATAATTAAATAAAATAATTGCAACAACAATCTGAAAGTGATAATTTAAAACTATTTATATATATTATATATATAATGTATGGGGTGATATCAGAAAAAAAAAAAATCTCATCCCAACACTTCTAGATGACAGAGTATGTTACACATTAGTTTCACAACCAGCAGATGAACTTTAAACTGAGACAAACAATTCTGTTGTCCAATATGGTGAAGTACGCTATTGTAAAGTGCTCACATGAGTTGATATATAAAAATATAGAGAGAAATTTGTATTTGTACAAAACAATATAAGAAAACAAACAGTATCACTCCAGACATATTTGGCGCAGGTTAACCAATCATTTTATAACATTACGATTGCAAATATCATTTTGAAAAAAATCATAATGAGATACTCATCATTATAATTAAAGATTTCTATTAACTACTGAAACTAATTTCTATAAAATCTTCAGATCAAATCTTTAACAGAAAACAATAATCTCTTAATTACACATTTGAAAAAAACAAAAACAAAACAAAAAAAAAAAACTTTTTACTACACGACAGAAATGTTAAGACCAAATGCTTTGTAAAAATGAAACCAATGAGTAACAAGGTGGATAATGCTTCAGGCCACAAGGTGGAGTACACCAACAGAATCTTTCTTTGGGATTAAGCAACATGAGCAAGAGCTGAACAACATACACAGAAATACAAGTCACCCCCTTCCCCCACCTTCTCTTTTCAGTCCCAACAGTTTCATATACTATGAAGTCTTGTGAGGCATGACTTAGAAATTATTGGGAGGGGAAGGCATTCTAAACCAATTCAATAAATGAAGTTAAAAAGAAGATTTGGCATAGAATCACATCAAGGGTACTCAAAAGCCAGCCAATCATATCAAGGGTACACAATGACATGGTTGAAGACAAAAGATATAAATATATATGTATATAATAGTCTTCAAGATCCCCCTCTAGAACATTAGGCACATTGTGATCAATACGATATTTCCTCTTATAACCCATTCAGGAACAAAAAACCTAGAACAATCCAGAAATGAGGAAAACTACACTACATTTATATAAAACTTCACAATGCTGCCCCAAGTGTCTTTTGTTGTTTACCTGCGACTACAATTAACATTTGCTGAATTAGCCAACAAGTATTAAGTCAACAAGTATACCAATACTTGTAATCAAGTACATAAGCCCTCTTAAGGTGTCTGGTACTAGCAAAACATGTCATCCACTCAAAAACAATTGATTAGACTTCCGTGAAAAGAATTTAACTTCACAGTTCAATGGAACTATAGAAATAAAACTAAAACTTGGGTCAAAGGAGAATAAGTAGATACACAACACTTCAATATGAGCTTCTAATGACCATGTTCCTATTTTCTCAGTAGTCAACAGATGTTTTTTTAATAGATCTTTTCATCACTGGAAGCAAGAAAATATATATTTACAAAAGGAAATAGTTCTGTTAAAAACAAATCAATTTCTTATATATCAAAGAAATATTAGGTTTTGGTTGTGTTCCCACTTCTGATCTTGTGATTGAGTCAACTTTATACATACATAAAAAGATGAACAAACAATTATTGATATCTCAAAATCTCAAAGCTAAAACAATAGTCTAGACATTTTTGACAAGGCCAAAGTTACAAAACCAAACAATTATATAGTTAAAATAAAAACAAACAGCAGCAAATAATGTCTGTAAGAAAACAATTGTACTGATTACTAGCTAATTTTCTTAAATGTTATTGGGCTGGGGAGAAAGCCCACAGCAAAGGCAAATAGTGCAATATGTTCACAGAAGCTCAACAGCAAATGGTAGAAGTTAGATATATCCAGAGAATCTTATGAATGACATTTTGTGTACACAGTGGCTCAGGCAGGTAATCCATAGTGAAACTTTGAATTTAATCCACTGAAACTGGCTATATGATGTGTGCTGTTACTCCAAAAAGAAATAATCCAGTTCACACAATACATCACTATTAAATCCTATTGAAATCTGACATTATTTCACTTTCTATGAAGAACATAATTCACAGTCTACATCTCAGTCACTTCACTTAAAAAAACATTTTCCTTATGCAAACCAATGATTCCTGTTATTCCAGATGAGAATCAACTGATACCTGAAGAATTCACAGCATCCGTTTCACAATGAAAATGAATGAATTCACACTAGAAAGCCAATCTGCATGTCATCAGGCCACAAGACAATGTAGTCAAAGGCTGGCTTTTTTGTTTTAAAAAAAAATTATATTGCTGAGACTTGCCATTTTCACTCCTGGGCCAAACAAACAGGAAGTCAGACATTGGAGGTTTTCGTTGTGTCCAAAAACCTTTCATGTGATAACATGTTCTGTAAATGAAAAAAAAACAACACATTTTAGGTGAAACAAATAATGAGATAATTTGAATAAAAATATATCTGGCTCTGATGCAATGGTTAATTTAAGTGCTTAGTAGCAGGGATTTAAGGATGTTTTTTTTAGTAACTTAGATGAATAGAGTCACTGGCATTTGTAGGGAAATGTTAAAAGTATTTTGTAGGTCACTGATAACACCAGTCTTAACTGCTGAAGACAATGATGGGTGTATTCTATTTTCCCCCCACTCAAAACTTTCTTAATAAACCTTCACTATTTTTTTTTTCATTCATTAGTACCATTAGTTAAAAAGCTTATTTCTTATTCTCCTTTGTACTTCAAAGTAAAAACAAATGTATAGACATAAATGGAACTGCTGTAGATTGCCAGAAATAACTGATAATGCAATACTGCCATAGTATATCCCATCTAAATTAGCCTTAGCACCGATCTGAATATGGTTATGAATGCTTACCACTGTGTGTGAACAAATGAATAGAAGTACTTACTGTGAGTGTGTTAATCTCATTAGAGTAGGCTCCAATTTCTCTCGCAGCTTTTTCATCATGCTGAAAACAAACAAAAATGTGATCTTAGCGTTGTACAACATTTTATTCAATAGTTAAGTTCTAAAAAACACAGTTGTAAATCTTGATTTTTAACTCTGTGATGTGCAGACATCTTGTTACTAGAGATGAATGATGACTTAGTGCATACCAGCGCACTGTTAGACACAAGACATGAACAGTTTAGAGATGAATGTTGACATTAGAGAAGAAGCAATGGAGTTCTGCCAAAGTCAAGGAACTGACGGAGAAGCAAATGCTAAAGACAGTTTTATGCTCTGTGTTTGTGATGTTATGTTAATAAAGACCTGCATTCATTGAGATGCTTCCATTAGATTATTACAATATGATTGAAACTGTTGCTAGAGCTTTGTAGATGTTTGTGTACCTTGTTATTACATTGATTGATAAAGTTTTTAATAACTCTCAATGTCTAAATTTTTCATAAACAGAAAAATGTGCTTGATAATGAATCAGGTTTACATTACTTTTCATACATTTTTAGTTGAAGGATTATTTATTTAAATTAATAAAAGCTTGAACTAGGATTGGTGTAGGACTTACTGTAAAACTAAGAAATAATAAGATATTAGAGTTTGTGTTGTTTCTTTCTTAGAGTTTGTGTTGTTTCTTAATTTAAGTTTGTGTTGTTTCTTTCTTAGAGTTCATGTTGTTTCTTTATTAGAGTCTGTGTTGTTTCTTTATATGAGTTCATGTTTCTTAATTAGAGTCTGTGTTGTTTCTTTATATGAGTTCATGTTTCTTAATTAGAGTTTGTGTTGTTTCTTGATCACAGTTTGTGTTGTTTCTTGATCACAGTTTGTGTTGTTTCTAAGTAAAAACTGTATGCATATTTCATTGAAAAAAAACAAACAAAAAGAGATTTGCTTTCCAAAGTAATCATATAGCACTTTGTGAGCATGATACAGGGGGGGGGGACAGTAAAACTGGATTCTCAATAGTGTTTCAGTTTTTGGAATCTCACCATGAAAGATGGAACAAAACCAGCTTTTCACATAATGGTTAACAATTTTAAATTGGTAATGTGTTGGTAAAAAAAAATAAGTGTTATGTTATATTGTATAATATGTGTTACATTGTTCAGTTTTACTTCTAAAGACATAGTTATTAAATTTCTGTCTAAGACATTAATATTTTACCTACCTTTCCATTGGTGTACTGTCCATTGATCTCTAGTGGACAAATATAGCTATCCGACTCTGTTTCTGATTTTGTTCTTTTATGACTGAACAGACCAAACTTTCCTTTCTGTGATTACATAAGATTAATAGTTTAGTCATAGGAATTTTTACTTCAGGTAATTACAAACAGTCAACCACCTCAAAAAAATGTGTAACAAAAAGTTTGTCTATTAGTAGTCAGGGAGCAGTGAAAAAAAAAAAAGGGGGGGGGGGGGGGGGATGAAGTTAACTATTTGTACATAGAACCTAAATATGTTACTTAGAAATCTTAGCAATAGCACCAATAAAAGATAATCAGGCATTCAATCTTGTTTCACATGGTACATTGACATCTTTGTAAAAAATCAATTAGGCTACTGTAGAGTTGATAATGACATATTTAAGAAAAAACATCTTTAAAAATCTAGTAACTCATTTGCCAATAACTTCATACAGTAATTTGATTGATCTGTTTTATGTATCACAGAGCCCATTGGAGAAAGATATAGTGTTTAGCAAAAATAATTGTATTTGTTTATTAGTTATGACGAATGTCTCACCTTGACCTTGTTGTTGGGCATCAAAGGGATATAACCTGGTTGTGATTCATGCTCCCTTTTCCTAGTCTGTGTTTCTGGACCTATCAGGCTGATGAAATGGGTGTTAAGGTGTCGGCGCAGCAGAGTTTTACTGGGTGGAATAGACAACAGGACAGCAAACAGCTCAGAATTAAATCTTGGCTCCAGGACCTAGAAGAAAAAAAATATCACTTTTGTTACACACTAATGACATTTTAAGAGGCAAAAGTTTGTTGATATATGATTAATAGAAAAAAAAACTTTCAATGACAATAAATAAACATAATTACAAAGTTAACACTAATAAAAAATACAAAACGATTTCAATCAAAAGCAGGGTCTTCTTTCAGAGTTAAAAATAATTTTTTATTTGTCTTCTGTTTTACCCCCTAGTTTATCTTTTGCGTAAAGTCTCTTTTTAACATATTATCACTGTTACAACATGTCTAATGAAGAATCATATTATCAATAGAGCTTTTAAAATTTCATTTTAGTTTAGGAATTTTTATGAATTTGAAACCTAACAAAAATTATCCAAGACAATAAAATAAACAAATGACTGATATTTAATTGATTTGTTTTCCTTTGAGCATTAAGTGTTACTTACCATGAGTGCCCCATGTACCCCACTGCCCCGCAAGTTGGGTGCATATTCTGACAGGTCAATAGTCCGTAGCCACTCCATTACTCTGTGGTTGGTCCACAGCACTACTTCCCCTGGTACACACTTCATGTGATGAGGCTGAACAGAGAATAGGATATTAACATGAATAATTGCCTTTTAACTCTTTCTCTCCTAACTGACAATACCATTGTTGATTTGAACTCATTAAATTAAATAAATGTTTCATTTTATAAACTTTACTTTGTCTTATATAAAAAGAGCATGCATTTCCCTTTAATTCTATACCAAATAAAACATTTTCTGATAACAAATGAAAACGTTATTAAAGCTTTATCAAAAAAGGGTAGTGAAATAATACTGAGCAAAATTAAGAATTCTGTTGAAACATGGACAATAATTACGGAAAGTTAAATCATTAAGACATTTTAAGATCCTAGAACATGAATTACTTAAAAGTTGAGTTAAACCCAACCAGAAGCCACATCCTTCCACCACATTCAAACCAACCTAGATCTCCTTCCTTCCTTCACTTCAAATTATTTCAGAACATGAGAAACAAAAAGCTTTCAGTGTATATTGCCTTCGTTAGACACATCAAAATGCAAAGCAATGGTGTTGTATAAAAAAAAAATCAGCATGAATGGTGACACTCAATGTATTATTTTGTTAGTATGAAAGAGTTAATTCCTTTATCTTAGAGTATGAATATGAACAGTGTGCAGGTTATGTGGACATAATGTTTTGAATATGCTGTATGAGAGAACAAGTTTTGTAAGTGTTTAGGGTTAGGGTTTGCTGTTTTGCAGGACTGGTGCATTTGCTGTGTTCTATGAGTAATGTTACTATTTCTGGAATTACTAGAGGTAAAAATGTATTTACTGTATCTTTTCCAAGCTTAGAAGTGTTTTAATATTATTCCAGACTACTTTTCAAGTAACATTCTCTTACAAATAGACTACTATCTTGGTTGAATTGTGATGTTCCATGAATACCCCTGTCAAGCTTTACAGAGATTCTGTCACTAACAGATTTTACCTTTATCCTGAATTTTGAATTGATTTGTTCTGAAAGCTACTTTCAGTAAAAAAGCTGCAAAGGGTTACAGTCACAAAGTTTTATTTTAAAATAATGAGAATCAAACAAAAATAAAACCCACCTCATCTGGAGCAGGCCGTCTCCTTAAACAATTTGGATTGAAATTGTTCAGTCGAAGAATTTGAATGGCTCTTTTAATAGATACGTGGTGCACCTCATTGGTCACTTTTAAAGAAAACAGATCTTCCTGAGGAAAAGAAAATGATACTAAGATATGATAAAAGTTAAAGTATTCCTCTTTCTGTCATATTACCCTTTCAGACCTTGTAGTCTATAGGGCAGATGATGTAAAGGTCATCTGTTTCTGTGGCCTACGGTTAATGAGGGTATCATATGGCCAGCAAACGACCAAACGCCTTTACTTTTCAACTAATGCCAGGTACCCATTAGAGCTGGGTGGACTCAGAAGCACCCAAAGATCCAGAAATTAAAAATCCCAGTCTTCACCAGGATTCAAACCCCCAGTTTGGAGGCCAAGCGCTTTACCACTCAGCCACTATGCCTCACCATTCTGTCACTAGCTTGTATAAATCATTGCTCTAAGCAGGTAATAATTTAATTTATTACTTCCACAATGTCTACTTACAACAGTGAGGTAGTTTAACATTCTGCCATCTACTCTGGCATCATAAAATGAGTCTTTGTATTGGGGTAATCCTATATCATCTAACCATCCTGAAAAGACAATGAAAACATAACAGCTACTTTGTTGCAATAAAGAAATATGACACACTAGTCAATTACTGACTAACTTTAGTATTTATTTCTTGAAATGCCATGTTACAGCACATGTATGGAATATACTTTTTTTTCAAAGATAAAAAAGCCATTATTATTTTTTCAACTGAATACATTTGATTAATATATTAATCCAGTAAAAATTGATAAAAAAAACAAATTATTTTTATCTTAGTGCAGTCTCCCATCTTCTTTACAGAACTAGGAAGTACAATAAATCTCTCATAAACACAACTGTTTAAATAAAAACAAAAATTTGAAAAACAGACTATACTATTTCACTACTCACTGGCTACAAAATTGTAATCCAGTTCCAAAAACGTGTCCATGTTATCAGCAGCCATAGCCTGCATTGCCAGCAAGAGCTTCTTTCTGTGTAGAGCATTCTTCATGCCAAGCTCCTGGAACAAGGAAGAAAAAAAAGATCCAAATGTATGTAATTAACATTTTTTTTTTTTTTACAAATATTGAAAGTTTACTGAAAAAAAACATCTTTTAACAAACCAAAGTGTAAGTACATAAAAACTGTGCAATCATCTATAGCAGTAATACATTATATACAGAAAACTATTTAAAAGTAAAAAAAAAACAAAAAAAAAAACAACAACCATCTGAGTAAATGCTGCTGTAGCAAAAACATTCACTGTATTGTACCTTTCTGGTATGAGCTAAGGTTCTTCTACTAAAGAAAAGTATAGACAGGTCTGACTTAATACCACAATAAAACTAGACCAACCTTTTCCAAATCATGATGAGAACACCTAAGCAACTGTTCTCCATTCTTAACCCATCTCTTACAGTCTACAAGGTACATGTTTAGACCAATATCATTCATCCAGGCTGTTAGCCTGTCTGTATCCCACCTAGCAAATGGAACATCTGAATTGGCTCTGGGAAAAAAAAACCAGGAATATTTAAAAATAAGGTCACTTCTATAAAAGTGGAAGTAACTTCAACATAATAAAGAAAATAACTTCACAGCATTGTTTTAAAAAAAGGAATAAGGGATATAGCTTCACATTATTGTTTTAAAAAAAAGAAACAAGGAATAGGTTTTTTAGTTGCTTTAAAATAATATTGCTTACTTTAGACTTTCTCTTGTGTGTAGTAGCAACAAATTAATTTTTTTTAAAAATTGCAGATTTAATTCAAGGCATCTAAACCAAAATTAGGTACAATAAAATTCTTCATATTATAATGACAATCTCAAATCCATGATTAGTTACATTTAAAAAAAAACAAAAAAAAAAACAAAACATGAAATAAACTCAGGCAACTTTATTTTCTCAATAACTTATGGCTGCTGACTAATCTGGTATTCAACTAGCAATTCTATTAACTTCAAATATTATGAATCTTCTACATCACCAGCAAAGCACTACAAAAAACCAACAGTGGACTAAAAATATTTTAAACTTACATTCTCCCTTTCACATCTCTGTTCCATGCAAGTCTTGCAGACGCTGTTGCTCTAACCCCACCTCGCTTAAATTCCCCATCTGGGGCCCGCTCTCTACTGCCCTCAAAGTCTTGGGAACTGCTGCGCTTCAGTTTACCAAACAGTCTCAACAATCCTCTCTTTTTCTTGTACTCTCTGTGGTCGTGACCATAGTGCTGGAGGCCATCCTCATCATCTGTTAAAACCTCAGTGTGGGCTACAAAGTGAAAGCAAGAAAAGGCTGTTCAAACAATTTGTGAAAAATAACATTGAACAAATGTCTATCTCAAAACTAGAATTTTTTAGCAATTGTTACAAGCATTTCATACAAGTTTCAAATGCTTGGTAATTGATAATGTAACATTTAATTTCAAAATTGTATAATGTTATTGGCATTATAATACAATAGTATTTAGATTTATGGTAGAATCTCATTAAATATTTAAAAAATGTACACATATTAATTGACCTTTAATAGAATATATATGTTGGCCTTCACAAAAAAAAAGAAAAGTATCATGCCAAATAGCAAACTCGTAATTTTTACTAAATGATGAATTAAACATGTCAAGAGTAATAACATATTTTTTAAGGCCTATTATTTCTAAAAATCAGGATTGTTTTGATTAGTATATATTAGTATTAAGTTCAAAGGTACACAATCAATGAAAAAAAAAAAAATGGAAAAAAACTTTGCACATATATAAGTTTGGTTCTCTTAAATGGGTATAAGTTTACAGAGCAGACTTCCGACTAGATTCTAGATCTAGAAATCAGCTATAGTAGGTTTAGCAAAACAACAAGAACTAACTTGATCACAGGCAATAAAAACAAAAAAATGTAGATTAAAAAAATGAAATCTTGCTAATAACAAATCTTCATCTATTACAAATCTAGATTTTTCTAGAATGTAAGATCTATACGTCCAGTTGGGTTTGAGAAAGATAATATACCATACATCAAACACATCTAGAATCTAGTTCTATATCTAGTAATTTAATGGTTGTTTGGTCATGTGGTAGGTGCTCTAAACTGTCATCTTGATGGTCCCAGGTTTGAACCCTGCCTGCTGCCTTCCCCCCCCCCCCCCCCCCCCTCCCAAACAATCCTGTAGGATGGTTTGAGCTAGAATGTAGATTTATAAACTTCAATTCTGAAGGAACATCCTAAACATATAAAACAAACTCTAGATTATCATAATAAAATTAGATTTAGACTCTTGTAATTATCTAGACAAAACTAGAATACTCTAGATCTAATCATATGGCTAAGTGCAATGTACAAGACTCAGTACCGCAAGATTTAGAACTGAAGCAACAAACTCTATAAAGATCTAATCTAGACCCTCAATAGACTAAAGTTATAGACTGTCTGCAATAATGAGTCATGAATTCACAGACACATATATGAAAGTAACAAGAGATAACAAAGTCATTAACCAAAAAATCATACTTGGATCTTTTTATTTATCCTCTACTATCACATCAGAGACTATCTACTATTCTAGATCTAGAGATAAATCTAGTCAAGTCTATCCTATACAGTGTCCACAAAAATGACATACAGGCTATTGTTGAGAATGGCTACTTAGATTTAAATCTATATAGTTTGGTAGATCTGTTTAAATCCAATTTGTTTGTTTAATTGCTTTGTTTATCACTATTTCAAGTTATTTAATTTTACAGGAAAACATTCACAGGAAGTGTCGGAGATACTAGAACCTAGATCTACATCTCCATTTCGAATCTGAAGGAAATTCCTTTTCAAAGCATGACTAATTAGGCTAAAGTTGAATTAACTAAGACAAGACTGCTCCACTCTAAGCAGATTCAAGATCTAAATCTAGACGTGTATTACATACTAAAGCTAGTGAATAAAACATAATATTACAACATGAAAATTCAGAATGTGAAGATTTAGACTGAATTCTAGAATCTAAATCTAGATCTTCTTATAAGGCAGCTCTAGACGATCTAAACATCTATGAAGATCTTAGATCTAGAATTTACGTCTATACTGACTATAGGCTACTATGTAGAATTAGAATATAATGTTAAGCCATTAGACTCATGATTAAAACAAATATCGTATCTTTTAACTTTTTTATCTTTGCGCATAATAAGAATTTCAACGAGCAATGCCATGAAAACAAACGCTAGATGTAGTCTAATCAATGAATTGGTCTTAACACAGCACCCGTCAAAGATCCAGTGCTATTTATCCTACAGTTCTACATTGAGAAGGCAACACAACAGACTGTCATCTGATCTAGAACTAAACCTCTAGAGATCTAAGTAACGCTAGTGGCTGCAGTTATAAAATGTCAGTTAAAGCACGCAGAACGTCAGGCTTCTCTTTCTTTGTCACTAAAGAAATGGAAAAAACACTTTATTTCACCAAGACTGTCTAATCCAATCTATTCTATGATGACAAAATAGTGTCCATAGATTCTTACCACAGTTGTTCATTATTTGTTTCTGTTAGTAGCCCGAAACTGACAGACATGAGATCTAGAATCCTTGCACAAATGATGACGTGTTTTTATGAACTAAAGTAACCCAGCTAACTATCTCCAGTTCTCCACTCCCATCTCACTTAAACACACGCCCCGAATAGAACATTTACAATTACACGTCATGTCTCTGTGCCGGAGCAAACACATTACACGGATGTGTGTGCTTGCGTGAGTGTGTTGTGTTTATGTTGTCTCAAAGGTAAACATTCACATGCTCTAAATATAATCTTACGCCGGTTACCAAAATATCCAAGAAAGTGGGGAAGGGGTTCTCAAATGAAAACTAGATCTATAGACACAAGAGCTACCACAAAAATATATGCTAAATTATAATTGCATTCAACTATCTACACAACCGGGAGCCGGATAGGATTCGGTTCACTCACAAAAGTTTTGGGCACCCAGAGAACGGAAGAGGTGCAAGTAGCCTTATCTTATACAATACAGAGGTTACTTCAAGGGGTAAAAAAAAAGAGATAATTACGTGCTACGCGTGTTCCTAGATCAATCTAGTCATGCATGTTAATAACTTAAATTCTGCCAAGTCGTTGGTTTTTCTGGCTGATTCAGGCAACCCATTTCATGCTCTAATAGCACTAGGAAAGAAGGATTATTTGTAGGCAATATTTTTTTCCTAGCAAGGAATGTGCCTTTACTTTTGTGTCTGAGTATTTTATTAAGTTTTGTTTTTGCTTTGAAGATAATGGTTCAGTGTCTTATGTACTATAGCTACTTTACTTTAAATTCTTCTAGAGACCTAAAGCTCTGAGAACCACTGAGTGAGATGACAGGCTTAGAGATAAGTTCGAGCTCTAAAGTGGAGGATAGAACTGAGGACTTAAAGATTAGGGGGGGGGGGGGGGGGGGGGAGACAAACTAGGCTTACAAAACTTTTGATAAAACATGTCAGTTAATTAAAGGCGTATTTCTAAGATGACGCGACTGAACGCAGTACTTCATCATTCTAGCAGTGGAACTCAGTGTAGACATTTTGTTTCGTTGGTACTTGGAGAGAGCCATGTTTCTAAGTAGACAGTCTAATGTTCGTGTTGTTTTGTTTCAACGTTAGCGCTACATTATTTTATATTATTTGACAGACTTGAATATACAAACAACTGTTATTAAGAAAAAAAAAACAATTTATTTTTCTGCCATTTACGAAAGAGCTTGTGTTTAAATCAGAATATATAAGGTACTGAATTAGACTGATGGCGTATTGTGTTTAAACAGGAATATATTGAGTACTAAATTCGACTGTTGGTATATTGTGTTTAAACCAGAATATAAGTACTATATTCGACTGATGGCATATTGTGTATAAACAGGAATATATGAAGTACTGAATTCGTTTGCAGTCGCGGTAAACTACATTAAAAGCCGGACATTTTCACATGTTAGGCCAACGCCTGTCGAGTGGTGGACATGTCCTTAATAACCCTATGTAAATGGTGCATTATAAAAAAGCTGCGCTACCAGGGAGGCCGTAGCAGCCAGTCATAGACACCATCTGATGATGTATATTAAACTAGATCTTTTATTTTGAACCAACCAAACCAGTTGTCTCTCCAATGTATGATCGCCGTTGAATAGAGAACATCTTAGAAACTATAACAATCGTCTCTCTGTCAACCAGTGTACATATTTGTCATTCCATCAGTCCATGGATTTGTCTTTCTAATCCAGAGATCTGGTATTGTTATAAAATAACAGGCAATGTTGTAGCAGAAATGATCTTGTCTTGCTAATTGGACACAAAAACATTCGTGGGAGGATTGAAGAAAAAAAAGAAGGTCAGGCCAAACATGTTAATGACATTTAAGCAGGTAAGCCATACACTAAGTGCAAACTAATACATCAGGTCAAAGCGATTCAAAGTGTGACCAAAAAAAAATCTTTGGGTTACGTCTGAAGTAAATAAAGAAAAAAAAACTAATTTAATGCCATTCTATTCTCAACTTAACCAAACTAATTTAATGCCATTCTATTCTCAACTTAACCAAACTAATTTAATGCCATTCTATTCTCAACTTAACCAAACTAATTTAATGCCATTCTATTCTCAACTTAAGAAAACTAATTTAATGCCATTCTATTCTAAACTTAACCAAACTCCATCCATCAAATCCAAGATTGTATCCAGAGTGAAAGAAAATATGTCGAAATGCTCGTCACTCTGCATCAACACCAGGACTTGACAATCCTGTTTCCCCGAAAATCAATTGGTAGTGTTAAATATATCTGTGGTGACCATCTTGTGGCAACCTCCCCCCCCCCCCCCCCCCCCCCGGTACATGACGTTTTGGCGAAGCAGTTTTGGTGCAAGAGGCTAAGACAATAATTTATAAAAACACAACAATAAACATTTTTATATAAACTATTTTTATAGTATAATTCTCCCACTACCATCAAAAGGTCATTTTTATAGTTTGGACTTTGAAGTAAAAGGTATATTGCGAACTATGGATGACTGTCTGGTTGTGTGGAATGTGGAATGTTATTAATCATTCACTTTCTAGAGCAAAAAGATAACGATACAATAAAAAAACAAATAAAGAAACAAAACAACGATGGCCGTATCCCTAAAACCCTAGACCGTAGTTTTAAAAACTCCTCCTAGAAGTTAGTGATCTAGGAAGTGAAATAAACAAAAAAAACAAAAAAAAAAAACAAACTTATTCAGCACATGAATTCAACTTAAGTCTATAAACAACTAAGCATTCTTAGCTAATCTTTAAATGGGTTGTTTATACAAGTCATTTAGTCAGTCACGCCCCCCCCTCAAACCTATGTTTATAAAGTCTTGTATACATGTAAATCTTAGATTGATTGATATTTCAATAGCAGCAATCAAAGCCTAAATGACTATTCGAGAGAGAAAGATTTTCTAATAACCAACATAGATTTGTATAAGGAAACATTCCAGACATTCGTGACATACATTTCAATGGTCTAACTGATAGTGACATTTTTTTAAAGATCTAAATCATTGATTTATTCTACCTTCGGTAAAAACATGATTTCGGTAAATTACTCATTTAATAACCCCCCAAAAATTATAAAAATAAAAAAAAGCCCAAGGTAGCGGCCATAGAGTAGAGTTTAATTCATTATGGCCAGATGGATTGAGATACATCTGAATACTTGTACTGGGCACCTCAACAACAAAAAAACACAGGCGTTATGCTGACCACCCAACTTGCTCATAAAATATTGGCATTGAAATGGTTAATTCTACTTGCTCTTATCACAGATAGCTTTCATAACAAACACATTCCCTTTCCACTGCCTCGATCATCTTCACTATGCATCAAGACTTCTGATGTCAGACTTTTATACATTTTGTCGTTGATTTCTAGAGACCAGCAACACAATAACTGATGTACGGCCTAAATACATTTGAAGAATGAAAAGTTTGATGATGTCAAGACAGATTTAGAAAAAAAAAACAACGCGTTTTATTTATCCCCAAGTTCTCGTTCTAATGAACAACTTTTGGAAGACAACAACAAAACCTCTGAACTCTGTAGCTCCTGAACAGCTCAGGGGACATAAGCGAATATTATGTTCAAACACTGTCTTCGTCAACTAACAGACAATAAAGAATGTCTTCTGAAGTATTTTAAATGTCAAGATTAAAACAACAGACTGCTCTGTTATGACATCAACATGTGCTCCTACAAAGTCAGCACTTGAAAAAACTGCAAAGTCAGCACTTGAAAAAACTGCTTGCACTATATGATGCACTTATCCAAAGTGGCCAGTCATAATGGCTAGGTGAAGGTGTCATGGGAGGCGAGACAGTGGGAAATACTTTAGCACAGAATACAAACTTGTTCAAACCATTAAAAAATGTCTCAATGATTATTATTAATCCCATAAGACAAATGTATGGCAGATCAAACTCTATCAATGTAGGTTAAAGAGACAGAACTTATAGATGGCTAAACAATTTGAAGATGAGCTCATGTGACATGAGCACTGAGATGAGTACGCTGTTAATGACAGGCTCATAAAGACTCTATATCTCTCTGAGTAGGCTAGAACTGCATTAGGCATGGGGATTAGTTCTTTGTCATAGTAATAGAACATCAAGTTAGAAGCAAGAAAACCAAGCAATGATGAGATCTTGAATAGAAGATTCAAGTGTTATCAACAGTTAGGCATCACTAACACAGGAATGATGCCCCATCATTGAATGACTAGACAAAATCCTCCACACTTCAAAACAATAAGACTATCCTCTTATTTATTCAAGTGGTTGGAATGTGAAGCAAGAGAAGCACTACTTAGTAACAGAAAATATGAGCAAAGGAAAAGAAGGAAATGCCTTAAGAGATTCTTCCATTGATTTGGTTACATGGAGAAGCAGGACAACAATGTCACCAGAACAATAAGGTCCTAGTACAGCAAAGCATAAGTTCAAGCAGTTTAAGAACAAACTAAGTCTTCTAGTAAATTTTTTTTTTACAGGTTTTAAGAAATCCTCTAATTAACGAGTCAGCCCTCAAGACTATTAGAAAGAGATACCTCAAAGAGAAATCTCTAGTTTATTTAATTGCATGAAGTCATGTCTTCCTAAAACTTATTTTGGGGTCATGCCACGTAGCGGGTAGAAATGAATTTATAAAGAAAAGATTTGCAATTCTATTTTGATACAGATATAGCTCAGTTACTATTAGATAAAATAAAAGCACCAACAAAAAACTAATTCACAATCAATTAATAGGACAGGATAAATAGTTTGAGAACTAATGACTGTGAATGCATTTTTTTTTCCTGATATGGGTTAACAAAAAGAATATATTGCTAACCAGGCACTTATACAATGTCAGATAGGACCTTTATAAGATGCTACTGGAGAAATGAAAGGAACAACATAAAACTAATTCAGCATCAAATGACAGAGCAGGATAAATAGTATTCAAACTATTTAACCAGACACTTATACAATGTCAGTTCTAGATATAAAGTTAACTACATTTTCTTATATATTCTTAGTAGTGGTATATAGGTTTAATAAATACATAATTTCATAGCAGTCGCACAGATATTTTGGATTGAATATGTATAAGTGATATATATGTATATATCAAATAGAGAATGATATATGTACTGTTAATTCCTTTGTTATGAAAGATATTTGGGAAAGTTGTGTTTTAGTTGAAATGTAGCATCTGAAAAGCTGGTGAAAATTCAGCTTGAAAAAAAGAAAATGTTCAAAAAACAAATGATTGAAAATTGAAACTTTAAAACTAAACTGCTTTTGAAACCAAACCATTGTGCAATCTCATGCTGGGAAATTATAACAAAAAATGAACTTGATTTATCTACTAACTGAGCAACAGAAACAAAAAAAAAATTAAATAAAATTTGAACTGAATATCTCATGCAATCAGACCATGGTGACACTTACCTGCAGTGCCCACTCCAACAGTGCTGTCTTAACAATAGGTGTAGTTTTTGGTTTAAATTACATTAATACTTCTAGAATGTTCAAAGTAGGGCTTCATTTCTTTATCTACAGGAGAAATGTCTTTTAAGCAGAAGATGCTAAATGTAAATGTTTTTTCCCCAGACCATCGTCATTTAACTAGCTTCATCGTCATTTAACTAGCTGCATCATTTATAGAATTGTATTCCAATTAGGATTAACGATCAGTTTTGATCTGTAACTTCACTCTGGTTTTAAATTAATGTTGCATCAAATTTTTAAAAACATACACTATTATTTCTTTTTTATTGGTTACCACTATGACAATTAGGAAAAAAAAAGGCTTTTACAAATAATTCTGGACTAGGGTTCAGGCTAACTTATTATTATAAGCCTGAAATATATATATAGCGCTAATATTTATCTGGAAAACAATGGGTTATCAATGTGTTGAAACTCAAAAGGTGTTCAGTTGGCCGAGGGAGAGTGTTAATATGAAATTCTTGTCAATGAAATAAAATGTTAACTTCCATGCAGCCAGAAATAAAACAGAGGTTCAGCCATGAGTACACATATCAGGCCAGGCAGAGGTAGCCTGAGACAAAAGACTGGTCACCTAGATTTGGGGCTGAGCTGCTTCGTTTGCCTGACCTAACGCGCAGAAGGGTTTTTCCAAGGCTGTGAAACCCTCTGGACTTTTTCCCATCCCGCACATCCTCCTTACTGCGATGCTTAGGTAACGTACCATATCCACCTGGTCCAGGAGCTTGACCAACAGATGGGTCATCTTTTTTTCTGTAAGTTGGGGGCTGGATGATATAAAAAATATTAGTTAAAGAAATGAAATAATTTAACAATATTTCATTTTATATTACTTTATTTTTTGTTATTTTATCATTTATTTTATATTATGATGTTTTATAAATAGTTAAAAAAGGTTTTAGTGTATACAAATCAGTTTATGCCCTTTTATAAAAATGTCAGCAAATGTCTGTCTAACCCATCACTTGGTCGAGAAAGTAAGAGATTTATTATTTTAGTTATGTGTTGAATGTCTTTTAAATCTGATAATTTTGTTTAAAGAATTCTTAATACAATGAAATGGCTTTTGCTCATGTTTAGAAAATATTCCTACTGAATCCTAGTTTCACCATAAAATGACTTTTTCACTAATAGATTAACTTTATCAAGTAATTTCTATATTTGGCTTGTCTACACAATTTCAAAAATATTGTTTATGTCAGGTATAACAATGTAATTATACAGAAGTTCATATTGGGCCTTATCTCCCTGCCAAAAAATGTATACATATTTTAAACTTGGTGTTTGATACAATTTAATTTTTTTCAAAAATGTAAAAAATATTTACTAGTATCATTTTATTGTTGATGTTTTTTTCACTGCCTGTTCTTCAACTAACATCCATTTTGATTCAGACACTGCTCGCAACACAAAGCAATGGAATCGCACACATCATGAAACTATTCCCATAGTATTTTGGTAAATTACTGTTCAATGGCTTTTATTTTTTAATTCAGCCACTATTGGAGGTCTTGTAGCCTAGACTTTGTCCCTTTAGGAAAAAATCTAGTGGTGTGAAGTCTAGTGAACAAGAAAGATATTCAACAAAATCCCTTTGTCCAAGCCACCTGTTTGGCAAGAGCTCATCCAGGAAGGATCTAGCATTGCGCTGCTAATGTGGTGGTGCCCCATCTTGCTGAAAACAAAACTCTACATTTTTATAGTCTTCTCTGAAGCTTGGCATAACACAATGTAGCAGCAAGTTCAAGTAAATGGATAAATATGATAAACACCAAGTTAAGAATAATAATTTTTTTTTTAAAACTATGTAAACATTTTTTGGATAAGGATGTCCTTTTCTAGAAGATCATGCTTTAGCCACTAGTTCAATCAACATACCTTTTTTGAGCCTGGCACTAAATTCTCACAACTATTAGACCTGGTTATCCCTAAGGCTTGCCTTGAGATTAGAGGGATTGTGGAAACAGCAGTGCCTCCATTAAAATTGTTCATCTGATGCACTAGAATAATAATAAAACAATATGTATACATGACAATAGCAATCTCATTGTAATGTAAGTAAACACTATTGAAAAGTAGTACATATGTTCCATTTATTTTTACAAAATGTCTATAATGCAATTCTGGTGTAATTGTAGATAAAAGAGATATACACATTTTTAACAAGGTAAAGAATATGTATCATTTTTAATTGACAACTTGGTGCATCATGCAAATAGTTAAGCCTAGATGTGCTGACTGAGTGGTAATATCATGAGCATGGTTGGAAAAGGTCTACAGTAAAAATTGGAGGAAAGGGTTTTATTTAATCCAGAGTTGAAGATATTTTCCACTTTAATATGTATAGAACAAATGTTAAGAAAATATAGGCCAGTGTTGACCACAGAACACTAAACAATGGTCATAGGAATGTGAATTCCACAATATTAGCACTACAAATTTACTTCATTTTTTTTTGTTGATGTCAAACTTTTTTTTTTCAAATTCCCCCAGTGTAAGGTTGAATCAAATATAAAGAACTAATGAAAGTGAGCCAATGATAAGCAGCAAAGTTCAACTTGTTTTACAAGTTTCAGACTTTCCTTAAGAAATGAAAACCTTGCTTAAACCTCATGTGGTATACGGTAATATGCCAACAGAGCTTCAGCTAGAAACCATTGTGACAGCAGTTTGAAGAGTATACTGAATGGTCAGGTGGATAAAATATAAAATGTCTTACTAAGAGTTCTGGTAGCACTTGGTGAAGATAAAATATAAAATGTCTTACTAGGAGTGCTGGTAGCACTTAATGAAGAAAAAATATAAAATGTCTCACTAGGAGTGTTGGTAGCACTTGGTGAAGATAAAATATAAAATGTCTGACTAGGAGTGCCAGTAGCACTTAATGAAGATAAAATATAAAATGTCTTACTAGGAGTGCTGGTAGCACTTGGTGAAGATAAAATATAAAATGTCTTACTAGGAGTGCTGGTAGCACTTGGTGAAGATAAAATATAAAATGTCTTACTAGGAGTGCTGGTAGCACTTGGTGAAGATAAAATATAAAATGTCTCAATAGGAGTGCTGGTAGCACTTGGTGAAAATAAAATATAAAATGTCTTACTAGGAGTGCTGGTAGCACTTGGTGAAAATAAAATATAAAATGTCTTACTAGGAGTGCTGGTAGCACTTCGTGAAGATAAAATATAAAATGTCTTACTAGGAGTGCTGGTAGCACTTGGTGAAGATAAGTAATGTCTTCCATCAGCTCTGTCATCAGGGTGGAACATGGGCTGTAGAGAGAGAGGGTCAACAGCTAGTATTACACTCAACAAAACTAAATACAATTCTACATCTTAGATACTGTGAAACAGAAGGGCAATCATCCCACACATCACAAGAATAATTAACTCAGACAATTAAACCCAACAGAAAAAAACTGGTATATTTTTACCTAAAGGCATATGCTCAATAAAGAAAATGCTATGATTATTAAAGATCTGGTAAATGTTCTCAATAACTTTGCAAATCCTTAGAGGCACAACTACAAAATCTGACTCTCTTTCATCTTAATCAGAACAAATGGTACAAAATATCACAGTTTTGTGATTTTTGGTTTGTGGGCAGCAGAACTTGTCTTCACACCAAGGGGTAATGGCTGCTTTACATCCTGGAGGCTAGCCTCCTAAGATTCAGTTTAGCCTGAGACTTCATAGTCCGAGTCAATTGCTGGAGGTGCTGCATAACTATTTAATTCTGAATTACAAAGTATGATTTACTATTGTTGAAAGCTTTTCAATTTAAAAAAAAAAAAAATTTTCCTTTCATGCATACATTAAAATAATTCTATAAATTTGATGACAAACAGAATAAGTAGCAATCAAAAGTCAATTATAAAGAACATAAGGTAAGTACTTACATAATGCTGGTCTCGCACTGCAGAGTCCCCCACTGATGGTGTAGTGGATGAACTGGTGGAGCTGGTGTCACCATCTTCTACATTCATCAATAACTCTTCTACAGCTACACAGAAAACAAGGGGAAACGTGAATTAGAAAGTAATTAGAGCTGTCAGAACAAACTCATAGTATGCACATGTAGAAACAAGAGATGTTCAAATAGTTCAAAGCTCATCATCTCTATAACAGTGAAGGGGAAAAAAAAAGATAAAATTCTCATTTTTTTAAAAACAATTCAACATTTTTTTAGCACAAGTTTCACTAATTTTTTTATTTTTTTTAAGTCTTACAGAAATTTTCTTTGTTGCCTTATCAGCTTTCAGAGCCACCTGGTAGCACACTGGTGAGGGAGGGGGGGGGGGGGGGGGAGAGGGGGGGGGGTAACCTTTTAATAACTAAAAGTAGAAAGCATACAACTAGCAAGGTATCTGAACTAATTCTTTAATCAAGCCTTTTGGTCAATTTTTTAACTTGAGCGATAAACCAAAGGCAAAGACTTATCTGCTGTTTAGATTTAAGGTGTACAGATGTTAATAGCAAAACCTTTCATCTTGTAAAGTCAGCCTGTATCCCATTTAAAAACTAAGCCCTGAAAAGGTTGATTAGTGAAGCAACCTGTAGTTAACACTGGCAAGATTTGACCAGTTCAAAATTTAATATCTGACAAAGTAAGCGTTAAGTACATTTTTTTTTTGTAGGTATCCCAGCGCTGATAAGGCCTGACTAGAAAACCCCATAAGATTTCATAGTTACCTTTCCTGCCTTGAGCTTGAATTAAAATTTCCTCCACTCTTCTATATCTCTTAAACAATCTTCTCATGTCTTCAAGCTTACGTTCCTATACAGATACATTGTAGAAGACATATATTTTTCAAATTTGTTAAGTATAGGAACAATATAGATATGGAACTTTGAAGTGTAAAAGAAATACAAGATAATACACTTGTAAAAAGTAAAACAATGCTAGCCTGTAAAATAGTTAAATTTAAAGTGTCTGAAGCATCATTATAAGGTTTTCATTCTAGTGTAAGAGGTTTCTGTAGCTACATTCATGCCTTACCTTCTCTTCATTGGCCAACATTAAGGTGTCCACAGCACGCTTTAATTTTTCCACCTCTGTGTCTGTTACCCAATTAAAACAATGAATGATTTAGAAGCAGGTTAGACAAACAGACGTGTAATGCTTTACAGACAGTATACCACAGTTACAAGAAACACAAACATGTATAGTTTGCACTGAAAAATGATTATAATTACAATTTACAATATTTAGGCATAAAACACATGGTTTTGTAGGCTTTAAGACTAAGTAACAGTGCAATTTTTTTGTATGCTAAGACCAACATATTTTTCCAAATATGATGCCAATAAAGTCAATTCTGCTGGGGGTCATTTAAAGTTTTCTATTCATTGTCTCTGCCTTTTTTCCCTTGTAGCTTTTTTTGAGAGGCTGCAAATCTCATGGACAAAAACAAAACATGTATTTCTTTCCATAAAGTTCACAAGTGATTTCCCTGACCTTTCAAAGCAAGAAAATGCAAGTCATGATAAAAAGGGTTAACAATTCAGAAATTGCTTCTTCAGTAGAGACTAACAGAAACAAAGTTGAGCCTCTACTAGTTGGGATTTTTAGGGGTTAATAGCCTCATATAATGGACACAAATAAAAACCTACCAGCACTATCCAATGGTATAGTCCCATTTCTTCCAAGCCTGAGCCTTAACTCTGAATTCTCAGCATCTTTCATGAGCAACTTGGCTTCCAGCTCTGCCACTTGTCTCTGTAGAACAAATATAAAATAAAGGCATGTACTAATTGATACCTATCTATATGTGACAGAACTAATGATTTCTTATCTATGGGCTTCATTCATTAAACATTAATAACCATGAGTCTAAAACATACTTTTGCTTGTACTTTGTCTTATTATCAAAATTGTACATGTTGTACACATCAAGGTAGACAGAAACGTATAAAGTACAGAAGGTACATAATGTAAGGGAGATAATTTGTAAAAAAAATATTACTTTTCCACTACCATTACTTGGCTTCCATGCACTATGGCTCCATGCTGAGATTACTCTCTTACAGCAAGGTCCAGGTATCTGGCATTGTTGTGTAATGTTTGCCTGTTGCAAACAGGGCAAGGCCCCCATATACACCAGTTCTATGGTTTACAAGACCTGTTGTATCTTCATATTTCTTTCTGAGCACCCTGCAGTTGTTGAGGATGTGTTCTCCTGGCTCAACTTTAGTGTAACAGTGTCAACATCTGGGATCATGGTTCTCTCAAATCCTAGCAAAATAGGTTCCTATCACACAGTGTCAACATCTGGGATCATGGTTCTCTCAAATCCTAGCAAAATAGGTTCCTATCACACATTGTCAGGTGCAAAAATTGCCAAAATTGCTTGATACTTTCTGTCTAGCTGCCACCACATGTCCTTTCTGTTGGGCCTTACAGAAACTTCTAGACTTCCTGTCATGTGCTATCATAACATAAAATTTGATCCATTCACTAATTATTGTTTTGCACCCTCTTAGGATTGCAGAGCCTCTGGAGCACCAAGAAGCACTCACCAAACTGACGCCCTTTTGTTTCCTTTGATTTCACACAAGAGCATTTGTCAGCAAATCAGCTTAATAACATTAAATAGAAGAGAGGAGGATAGTTGAGGGGTTCTAATCAGTAAATTAAGCTTACGAGTTTTAAGCTTCATGTTCGTCTATTTCAGTGAGTTCATTATTGAATTGAAATTCTATTGTCTGTTCAAGTACAGTGTGTGTTCTCTCATTTTACGATTTCAACATAGAAAATTTAAATTCCAAAAGAGGCATTCTTTGTTTCTTCACAAGAATCCCCAACATACAATAGGATATTGATCATCAGATTGAACTTGTCAGAATACTGACATGTATTCACCACCCCAAAACCATTGTAACACAAATATCAGGACAATATCTTTTCCACAATGTCATTAAGTTAGACAAAAATTTTATCTGTTTAACATGAACTTAATAACTCTAGCATGGCCCTTGCTCAAAATTGTGGCTTTTTTTCCCTATGAGCACATGAATATCTTTTTAAGATTGATTGCCACTTACTGACTGCATGATACAGACACAACTGATCTAAAAATGAAGCATGAATCAATATAAACTGAGACACTAGTTATTCTATCCCTACCTGTACTGCCCTAAACCGTTCATCCAATTCTCTTTTGTCTTTCTCTGTAGATGTAAGCTTCATTTTTAAGTGAGAAACTTCAGCCATCAGGTCAAGCTTATGATGTTCTAGACTGGACCTGGTTAAAAGTTCCTGAAAGTCAAAGAAATATAAGACTGCAAAGTTATTTCAAATTCACTTTTTATTGAATAATAAAATTGTGATAAATTTAAAAGCAAGGAACCTCTTGCCAAATCCATTTATATACTCAGCATTCACCAAAAAAAAAAAAGAATTTAACCTGAGTATGAGACCAGCCCTGAATGAACACAATGTAGGCATGATGAACAAATAATACAAAAGTGATAAAAAATATGTTACAACAAATTATCCAGTATTCCAATGAAGCTCAATAGAAAATATAAATCCCCAACCACTATAACTTCTCCAACATATGTAAGAAGGGGGGGGGGGGAGAACAAGTATTCACCTGTCACTATGGATGGCTGCCAGGTTGTGCGGTTTGTGCGCTGGACTGTCATTTGGATTTATCGATTGTCACGGGTTCAAACCTTGCCCGCTCCCATTCCCCTTCGTCCTGCAGTAGGTTTGGACTAGGAAGTAAACTATCTTCAACTCTGAAGGAACATCCGAAACATGTAAAACATTTTACAAGAAAACATTTAATAAACACTAAATAGCAGTGCCGGACTTAACAAATGTGACCAAGAAGTCATGGAATGAGAACAAGTAAAATACTATGTATATTTACAGGTCACTAAATAGCAGGGCCGGACTTAACTATTGTGGGACCCCATGCGAAACGGATTTTGCGGGGCCAAGTTTGGGTAGGGAAGCGGATAATAAGTGAAATTTAAGAGTTTGTATTAGAAAATAAATTTGTCTATGCCTTTTATTCATTCTTTACAATGTACAGAATTATTTTACAAGCCTTGCCTGTAGCAAAGTGATACAGTATATCATAATAATTCTGTTTCCTACTTTAGATCAGGCTCAATAGCAAGAATTACCAAATGTTTCAATCTATCTTTGAGAATTGTTGACCTCAAGTAATTCTTCATAAGTTTGAGGTGCGAGAAGCTTCTTTCACCAGATTACACAATTAAGGCTAATGCATAATGCTGTTTTTATTTATCGCCTGTAGGATTGGCGTTTTCCATATTGAATGACACCCAAAATGCCAATTTTTGTCTCTATATTTCCGTTTATTTTAAGGACTTTTTCGTATATTTTGTACTTTCTGGAGATTTCCAGGAGCTCCTGGTAAATTGACAGGAGGGCGCGGGAAATCTGTTTTAAGTCATAATATGGAATAATTTATACACCTAGAATTAGCGCGGATCCTATGAAAGTGTGGGGCCCAATGCCATTGCATAGGTTGCAGTGGCCTAAGGCCGGCCCTGCAAAATAGCGGCGTATGCTTCACCACCGGTCAACTAGTTCAGTTGCATTATAGCACTTAAAGTAATAGGTAACAGCTGACGTGTAACAACAAACTATCTTGGGATTAGTACACTAACTAGTAGCATGTATTTTAATTTTTAAAAAGCAGTCTAATTAGAAAACTTAATTAGCAACAAGTTTGTGGAGTGAGAGGAAGGCTTTACATTAGACACAGAGTGAACCAGCAAACGATCACTCCTAGTGATGCATTTAATACTCTGATGGTCACTTGCTAGTTGCATCCTGGCCTTTGCCAGAATATTCTACCACCAAGATTCCTCTTAATCCAGCTCATTTTACAAGATACCTTCAATATGGTTAGATTGTAACAAGGGAAAGATGTTACAGGACTAGCACAAGCTACTCAATAAATGGCTGTTGTTGTTTTTTTATATATAACTTTTATTCTTAAATAATAAGACAATAATAGTTGAACAAAATAATCAAGTTCTCTCCCCATTGACCATAAGTTTGAACTGTTTAAAGCATTTATTCTCCAATTTATCTCCATAGTTTCTGATGCTTTCAATTGCTAAGTAATAAAGGTAAAGGTAATACAAATCCTGCCTTGGTAAACTGAGGACAGGTAGTAACACTGACTTCAATCCTTCTAGTCCAGAAAGTGTAGTACAACACTCCAAGTACTAAATCAGTTCTTTACCAGACAGAGTGTTTTTACTGAAGTTCATGAGAAGATGCTTGACTATTTAACTACCTAACATTAAATTTCACTGTTCATGAAAGCCTGGCCCCCACGCTTTCCCCCCTACCTTTCATCTCCCATAGCTGACATTGTTAATCAGGTCTGCACTGGCCTCATAAATCAACATTGTTAATCAGGCTTCAATTGAACTGGTACCGTATAGCTAACTCGGAATGCGGGCGGAGCAAAGTCTATTAATTAATAACGGAATCTTTTAATAAGAAATTTGAATCGATAGACCTTTATATAAAATAAGTTCACTAGCGTATCCCCTAACAAAATTATGCGCACAATTTTTGTTTCGTTATAGTTCGGTTACCTTTGATTTACTTAGACTATGTTTTTAACTAACCCATCTAAATTAGAGATGTGACGCAGATCTTCAACAGTCTGCCCATCAGTTTAACCAGCTTGATTGCGTCACAGCGGGTAATGACCCTGTTGAAACCACGGCGTCTACCTAAGGAGATTCAACAACAGAAGCCTCGAACCTGACAAATGAGACGCGTGTGTGTGTATGCGGGTGATGCATGTCTTTATGTTTCTGAAGAATGTAAACATGTACAAGAAACTCTGACGATGCCTTGCGGTAAATTCATTGGCGTACGCAGTTTATATCAAGATTGTTTGCGTCTATATTTCAGGCATATAAATAATGAAAGCAAAGAAAAATTGGGCTGCGGTGTGGTGTAAGTCACGTCATAGAAAGCACATTTATGTTCTGATGTGACCTGGAGTGTCTAGCTTAGCTTTTGAACACTTTCAGTAAACAAATAATAACTTCAAAAGAGCACTACTTATATTCTAGTCGTCATGTTACAACGAAAGGGAGACGATCTCAAAACTAATTGCGGCCGCTTTAAACCTTTCTGTCACACTAGTTTAAAATTAGAACATTATTATTTTTAGGGAGTGCACAAAACCAGTGGCACAAGGGGGTTCATTAGGTCAGGGCCCTTAACCTTTAGCGGCCCACAGGGACATTGAAAAACGAAACATTTTTGACTGTTGCAATTAAATAAACATAAAACTAAATGGAACGAATTTATATAATGTTTTGAACACAATAACATGTCAATACACTCTTACTAGTAAAATGTGGTACATAAATGGAAATGTCTTTTTTTGAGATGGATGAACCGATTATTTTTCTACTTGAATAACAGATTTGTTGGAGGGTGGATGCATCATAATCTTGATCCCGAGGTCAGGGGTAACTGGCAAAAGGGGAAGTAAGAATACGAATGATTAAGCGCTTGGCTTCCGAACCTTGGGTTCTGGGTTCGAATCTCGGCGAAGACTAGGATTTTGACTTTCGGGATTTTTATGGCGCCTCTAAGTTCACCCAACTCCAATGGGTACCTGGCTTGAATGAGGAAAGTAAAGGCGGTTGGTCGTTGTGCTGGCCACATGACACCCTGCTCGTTAACTGTTGGCCAAAGAAACAGATGGTCCTTAACATCATCTGCCCTATAGATTGCAAGGTCTAAAAGGAAACTTTCCTTTTTTTTTTAGTGCTGGTAGTTTCTCATCAATTCACCCAGCGAGAGGGACCGAAGACTTGTACGACGAGTGGGAGAGAATCCCGGGTGCATGGTTGTAAACATCCCTCCCAAAGTCTGTTATGATTGTTTAAACAAGTCTTCCAGAAACAAACACAGCATCCCCTTTAAACTGACCCATGGAAAGTTTCAAGCCAGACACGATGTATGAGCTGTGACGTCAATGTGTCTAAAAAGGAGCGATCCTGCTTTATAAATCTTGTTTATGGTCCAAGTCAATATGAGTTAACAGGTATCTATGACGTGTTTGTTGGCTGATCTCTGAGGTACTCACATGTGAAATGATTCAAATAGGAACACCAACTTTCATAATTTTGTTTCAAACAAGAAATCACGCTGACGTCACTCATTTTTGTGTTTATTTATTTTCTGAAATAGCTGATAGACAGTTCGCCATTGCATTTTGTCTACGGTAGAGTTGATAATTATTTAGCACATCCTGTCTTACCCCACAAGAATATACCAAACTCAAGCTACACACAAAACCATTGGATTTTTAACTTAGCTGTCCATAAATTTAAAAACTACTTTGAAGACTCAGAATATTCTACTCTAAACTTTGAGTTGGCAATGCTTGTATGTAATGACCTACTATTTTTACAGTCTATTTAGTGGAGAGATAATGTGCACGAGAGAGGCATCAAGCTTCAGCATAACAACTCTCATGGTGTCTGCAGGTTTATCTTTTTTTTTAAATTTCAATCAATGATCTCATGAACTGCTGGGTGTTTTCTGAAAGATTTGTTGGAAGTTCTTTACCACGAGTGGAGTGCGTGAATGGTGGCTTTTGTCCGCTATCACAACCAGACATGGTTCTGACAAGCCTGTCACATGTGTGGAAAGAGAGAGAGAGAACGATTTTTTGTGGCTTCAAAAAAAAAAAGAGGTGGTGTGAACTAAATCAAGAAATAAAACAGGAAACTAACGAAGTGGCCAACTAATACCATACCATGAAATGTTTCTTCAGTTTATCCCCAACAACAAAGTGTTTTGTTTAGAATACTTTAGAACGCTTAAATGTACATTTAGTGCACACTGACATTATGATTTAGGCAGATAAAAGAACTGTACGTTCATGTTCATTTTCTTTATCTACATTTCTTCTCTTGTGAAACCATTTGATTCCATAGCATTAGAGTTCAGGGCGTTTAAACACAGACAGACAGAATAATAAAGTAAAACAACACGTTTTTTTTTTCGAAATTAAACAACAAAGAGAAGTGAGTTTGAGAGAGAGGTTTGTGTAGGTAGCACATAGAGACAGAGAAGTTAGTTTGAAAGAGAGGTTTGTGTAGGTAGCACATAGAGACAGAGAAGTGAGTTTGAAAGAGAGGTTTGTGTAGGTAGCACATAGAGACAGAGAAGTTAGTTTGAAAGAGAGGTTTGTGTAGGTAGCACATAGAGACAGAGAAGTGAGTTTAAAAGAGAGGTTTGTGTAGGTAGCACATAGAGACAGAGAAGTTAGTTTGAAAGAGAGGTTTGTGTAGGTAGCACATAGAGACAGAGAAGTGAGTTTGAAAGAGAGGTTTGTGTAGGATGCACATAGAGACAGAGAAGTGAGTTTAAAAGAGAGGTTTGTGTAGGAAGCACATAGAGACAGAGAAGTGATTTTAAAAGAGAGGTTTGTGTAGGAAGCATATAGAGACAGAGAAGTGATTTTAAAAGAGAGGTTTGTGTAGGTAGCACATAAAGACAGAGAAGTGAGTTTGTGAGTGAGGTTTGTGGAGAAGTGAGTTTGATATAGAAGTTTGTGTAGGTAGCACATAGAGACAGAGAAGTGAGTTTGATATAGAAGTTTGTGTAGGTAGCACATAGAGACAGAGAAGTGAGTTTGAAAGAGAGGTTTGTGTAGGTAGCACATAGAGACAGAGAAGTGAGTTTGAGAGAGAGGTTTGTGTAGGAAGCACATAGAGACAGAGAAGTGAGTTTGATAGAGAGGTTTGTGTAGGTAGCACATAGAGACAGAGAAGTGTGTTTGATAGAGAGGTTTGTGTAGGTAGCACATAGAGACAGAGAAGTGAGTTTGAAAGAGAAGTTTGTGTAGGTAGCACATAGAGACAGAGAAGTGAGTTTGATAGAGAGGTTTGTGTAGGTAGCACATAAAGACAGAGAAGTGAGTTTGTGAGTGAGGTTTGTGGAGAAGTGAGTTTGATATAGAAGTTTGTGTAGGTAGCACATAGAGACAGAGAAGTGAGTTTGATATAGAAGTTTGTGTAGGTAGCACATAGAGACAGAGAAGTGAGTTTGAAAGAGAGGTTTGTGTAGGTAGCACATAGAGACAGAGAAGTGAGTTTGAGAGAGAGGTTTGTGTAGGAAGCACATAGAGACAGAGAAGTGTGTTTGATAGAGAGGTTTGTGTAGGTAGCACATAGAGACAGAGAAGTGAGTTTGAAAGAGAAGTTTGTGTAGGTAGCACATAGAGACAGAGAAGTGAGTTTGATAGAGAGGTTTGTGTAGGTAGCACATAGAGACAGAGAAGTGAGTTTGATATAGAGGTTTGTGTATGTAGCACATAGAGACAGAGAAGTTAGTTTGAAGGAGAGGTTTGTGTAGGTAGCACATAGAGACAGAGAAGTGAGTTTAAAAGAGAGACCTCTGTATGTTACATGCTAATACCAGGCGTTAGGACAAACACAACACTCGAACAACAACAACCGAAAGCTAAACATAAACACACACAAGTAAACAATAACGCAAGTACAAACACACACACACATTGCTACAAACAGTCCCAAGAAAGTCTTACCACAAGCTCCTGGAGTTTATTTTCCCACATGGACATGTAGATGCCCGTACTGGCGGGCCGGCTGTAACCGTTGGTGTAGCGAGACATCTTCGGCCCTACCTCCTCCACATTCAGGGAACCCTTCCGAAGAAGCGCAAAGCTGCTTCCCTTCAAACCGAGACTCCGGACCTGGCTCACAAGTCAATGGAATGCGTTGTTCGTTTCCCGCACAAAAAGTTAATCTCTTCAGGACAATGGAGAGGAAAAAAAAATATCCCGTATCGGAATCTAGAGCGTATCCCCAAATGGAAAAAAGGTATATAGGGCTATCACCAGCACAGGTCAATAAACATCCACATATTGGGTAACAGTTTTGTTAGACAAACGGTTCCAGGCTGTTGATACACCGGACGCGAGATCTCCCACGGGGAGTCCCAATACATCCAGCACTACGGCTGCACATTCAGTTCGGTGAGTTAAAACTGAAACAGCTGATGCAGGTTCCATGCCTGCGCCTTTAGAATAGAAAGCATCGATCTGTCCGTTAATGTAATCCTACGTCCAGACAAACAAGTTCTTCATTGCATTGTTCACATCATCGGCCGCTATTTATGGGTTTCTAATTTTCAATGGTCTAAAATAAGCAGCATTAAAAAGTCAAAATGAAAACATCGAACTATCCAATTACACTAGCCATTTACATGACATCAAGTCATTGACTCACCGTTTCATTTGCTGCACCTTCTCTCTCTTTAAAACAAAAATAGTATGAAAATATGAAACTATCTTTACGAAAGGCTAAATAGAGTATACATGTTGCAATAAATAAATATATAGCTAGATTTAAATGTGTAGCGAAATGAGAACTTTGAAACACTGGCTCCGGAAAATGTATCTAGCTATATCATGGCTACTAACACAATTCATGAATACATATGAGCACATTCGATTCGATCTCCACCTTATGTACGAACATTTATTTTCCTACCGAACTAGAAGGAGATGGATCCCAATCAGAATCAACAAAGCGCAAACAAAACGAAACTTAAAGGTTCAGGTAAATCTAACATCTAACGTGCGTGACAAAGACATTGAAGCGCCCCAAAGAGCTGTAACCGATGATATACTTGATCATTCCTAAGTCCAATCTAGCAGTGTTAATTTGTTCATGAGCAGAGTTCCCATTCCCAACACAACTCTCCTTGGTTAGCTCCTCTAGAGCTCACAACTTACAGAGTAGGGAAAAAAAAAAAGGAAGACTGAAAAGTGTTGTAAATATTCTGTAAATAAAACAAAACAAAAAACCCATTAATTTTCGCATGAGAACAGAAGAAAACTGAAGCGAGGGGGCTAAAAAATATTTTAAATTGCCATTTTCAAATGTATATTCTTAGCTAAAGAAAAACAAGTATAGATATTATGAAAAAAAAAAAAAAAAAAAAAGTCAAAGGCTAATACCAGCAGCATTGTAAGTATGGACATGTATCTATCGACATGTGAGTGGTTTGGTAATCTAAGCATTAAAGATACAAATAAAATTATATCTTAAAAGCGGCCTGTGAATCCATTAGTAACAAACGAGTTCTCATTCAGCGGTACAATACAAACATCATAAAGAAAAGTTCACAAGATTTCCAACATCGCGCTTATTCCTTTGCCATGACAACAACTGTGACAAAGTCTATAAATCAACAACTAAAGAGAACAAAAATTCTCTCTAAAATGTCCAACACTGCAATGTTTCAACTGAAAGTTGACCTAACTTACGATGTCTATTTGACCTTGTTGTTGGACAGTGTCAAGTAAAGTTCACCTAGAAAGCTATCTAGTCGAGCTCGTCTCTTTTCCACAAAGACGTAATCACTTGCCTACGTAAGAATACTACTGGAGTCTTAGAACGAAACAAATACAATGTTCTCAGATTTGAGACAGTCGTGTTTAGCGAATTCACTTTCGACCGTTAATACATTTATTTATATCTTCAAACGGGGCGCGGTGGCTGCGCGGTTAAGCGCTTGGCTTCCAAACTTAGGGTCCGGGTTCGTATCACAGTGAAGACTGGGATTTTGAATTTTCGTGATTTTCAGGGCGCCCCCTCATTCCACCCAACTCTCAATGGTGCCTGAATTTAGCGAAAGTAAAAGATCGTTGTGCTGGCCACATGGTCGTTAACCATTGAAACAGAGAACCTTAACATCACCTGCTCTATAGATCACAAGGTCTGAAAAGGGAACTTTACTTTTCATATCTTCCAACATCGTGAACCACGCTTAGAATCAACTGATAATCCAGGTACCAGCACACTTTGTTTTCTTGTTAAATTGTGTCCAACATAGTTCACGCGGAAAGGTCACTATTATTTATCCAGATAAATCAAGTGTATTGTGTTCTATAGCCTGGTCATGGGAGTACTTCCTAATTAACTACATGTTACCAGGGATTAATACTAGTTTCCAATATCGTACTCAACATTGTCTGTACCCCACCCTCTTTTTCTCTCCAACACCTTGAAGAGCCTCAATTCACAGGAAGTCATTGTACATGTCAAGCATCACTTAATCAACTAAGTCAAGATGGACTCTTGAAATCTATAGCCGGACATGTTTATGGAAGCCTTTATGACGGACAGGTGGCCTGGGATCACCTAAACGTGTGCTACCTGAACGCAGGCAACACAAAAACTACATGTACCCGCCTTGAAATAGCAAACTTTTTTTTTCTCTTGGAGACCAGTTGTAAGGGGTGGAAAGGGGTGTGTGTGTGGGGGGGGGTATGAACGGGAAAGAGAGAGAGAGATGTGCCAATGTTGACAAGATGTAAACATTCTGACACTATATCCAGTTCAATAAACTAAGACACGACCGTTTACCAGAACTCTCCAACAGATGTACATAGGAAGTGGAGATACATTATTTCTTGTGCCCTATTACAATATATAGAATACAGGTGTGCTCAACATGAAGTCATTCAAAAGATATACTACTACAGTTTCAATTTGAAGAAAATGTCAATATATTACATCCGTTAGATCCGGCTCAGTTGAAGTGAACAGTAAGCAGAGGAGATAGAGAATGGGATGTATACTAGTAAACTTCACACTCACATTTATGTAGAAAGACAGTGACTTCGACTTTTAATTAGCATGTATAAAAATAACAACCTAAACAAAAAACGTATGTAATATGTTGCCAGCGTCATGTATGGCCAGATTTATATTGCAAAGAACGACAATCCCACACTCCTGACAACATACAAGAAAGTAACAGGGTCTAAATCATCAATACAATCTCTACAATAAACTTAGCGCAGGGATAAGAATTGAGAATGCAAACAGGTGCATCGATCGGAATGGCGCCACCAAGACATAAAGGGCTCTTCGAAATAGAGAATGATAAATGGAGTAGTTTCATTAGTGTGCTTCGTCAGAGAAAGCCTTTATAGTTTAAAAAGGACGTTTTTTTAAATTATTAAATAAAGACCACATTCGCCAAGAAGAGAGTAAAGTGATATCATTCATGGATCCAAAGTAACATCATCTATAAACTCAGGTGTACCTCAAGGAACAGAGTGAGGAAAACTACTGTTTCTATATTATACAAGTCACCTAACAAATTACAAAACACATGATACCGACATTTTAGAAAGTTACAGAAAGGAAATTCCACTGGAGCATGTCAGCCAAGCCAGACACGTGCCAATTAGTAAGAGAAAAAAAAAACAACAACAAACTATTATTGGTACACTGAACCAGTTTTCGCCGTCACCGTCTCTAGCTTTCCGTTTGGTCTCAAGTACGTATTGTCTGCGATAGATGTGGCGAAATACGTAGCACATAGTGAGGTCTAAGTAGCCCCTTCATGCAGTCCTCCATAAACTTCGAACCTCCAAGACAAGTTTGTATATGATTAGGCACCACACAGGAAAAAAAAATACAACAAACAACCCCCACGCGAAGACTACTACTGATCAAAGGGCTAACCTTGGGGGCATATAAAGTCAACACTCAACCCAGAGACAATATCCTTCGAAATCATGAACACTTCGCTATCCCTGAAACACATGGTGTGATTTGATTCAATAATTACTGGCTCGGTACATGTCTATTGTATTAGATCGTCCGTGGAACTTCCCTACGGCGGACAGAAGCATTCTCTACAAGAAAGTCGTGCCGAGTGGGAGGGCGGGATTGAGTGGTGTATGTATTGTCTGAAGGTTGAGACAGACAACTTTTAGCTCCAGGGGAAAAACGGTTCAAGTCTGGAGCCGAAGAGATAGTTAGGTGCTCTAGACCTGAAACACAAACATACAGACAGACAAACTCAAACAACGGACGAGTCTGGGTTAGTGCTAATAAAGATAGTGCCAGGGGGGCAGAAGAATAAACAGTATTTGATGTGGAATAAGGGTGAAGGAGGGTTGGAAACGGGGAGATGTAATTATTTAAAAACAAAACAAAACAGACCTACCATTCAAAACTAAGTAATTCGACACATTAGCTTTATACTAAATAATTCGACACATTAGCTTTATACACAGTCTTATTACCAGACAATAAGATGAACTTAGTGAAAAACTGTATCACCAAACAATACTGTCCTGAGATGAAGACCAAGTAGGATTAGAACAATCGTAAAAATGGGATTACATCAATTGACCCGTGTTTGTAAAGCTTACGCTAGGTTGCTATTGCAAACAAATTATTCAACAGAGATTGAATTTCATAATGTATAAGATGTTATATATATATATAGCACCTTCTGAATTATAAGCTTAGTTTTAAATATATAGGATTACTGCCTGGTCGTGCGGTATGCGCGCTGGACTGTCGTTCGGACTTTTGATAGTCCCTGGTTCCTACCCTGCCATCTAACGTCGTCCTGGTTTGGACATTAAAGTAGATTATCTTTAACTCTGAAGAAACTTCCGAAACATGTCAAACATTTTACAAGGCAATTTTACAAACATCAATGTGGGGGCAGTTTAGTTTGTTAAAATCACTGACTTTAAAAGCAACCAGCTTATTTCTGTTTTTATAAACAATTATAAAAAAAATGTGCCGTGTGGGTTTACATACAAATTATTCTTTTAGAGAGCAACACGTGGTGAGTATAACATTGGCACACCAGCCCTGTGAATGAACCAAATCTAAGACAAGGTTTGAATATATTTTTTTAAAGATTTTATGGCAATAGGCACAATTTAGGCTATGTCGTGCCATCAAATCTAAGACAAAATCATTCACTTGTAAAAAAAAACAAAAAAACTCATCAATCTAATCTTCAAGAAGAGGGTGGGTAGATAGCGAGTGAATGAAATCGAAATATTATCTGAGCGTATTCTAATCTAGAAGCCATTAGCCCGATAAGAAGCGCTTGTCAGAGAAAGAATGAGAGAGACAGAGAGAGCCAAGACAACTTCCTATGTGATCTATGTTTTAGTCAAAGATCAATGGCGGAAGGATTTGTTTTTATAGTTGACAGTCCTTAGGGCCTAACCAGTATATAAGCTAATTAACCAAAGCACAAATCTTGGCCTTGGATAACCAGCTGGTTACTTCGTTTGAGCAACCAATAATATTCACCACAGTGCATATTCCAACTTAACCGCTGCAAGTCATCTGTGATCTCTCTACAGATTTGTGGGATCCCTAGCTCCCATGATGAACAAACATCGCCAGGCTCATTACATGTAAGAGAGTAAAATAAAGATCTAGTTTAAACCTGTTCCGGTTGGACACTGAATTAACACCTTCATGTAAGTCACACTTTCGGTACTAGCTTGTTGGCCACACCGGGATAACTCTAGTTTGACCGTTACAATTATTCAAAGTATAAAAAGAAAATAATTTACATTTGGCTTGAGAACTAGAAAATCTTTATCTTGAACAGACTCTACCGTCTTCAGGTATTTCCGCATGTACGCCATATTCATTCAAGTGATTAATAAATTAATTTTGTGGAACTTTTTGCGCATCGTCAAGTCTATAATCTAAATGGCTATCATTAGACTATTATACTTATGCATTCGTTGAACTAGGACTTTTTGTCTCGGGAAAAGGGGGAGGGAGATGAGGAGGGGGTAAACAAATTCCATTTTTAAAAAAAAATCAAACCTTCTTAGTTATTAGAAGCAATCGCTCTGATACGTGTAAAGAAGCTGTATTGTCTGCACAAATAAATATATATTTCAAAATGTTGTTCTTGTTGTCTTTCTAAAACTTCACACCATGAAAGTAGAGGCCGTCCCGTGAGATATAAACACCACTAGCCCCTCAAAGACTACTGCCCTGAATGCTTCATAAACACATCTCTTTCACATCAATAATAGATTCTGTCAAAATGTTTATTTCAACTTCCTGCAGTTTGATATTAAATACAGGTGAGCAGGTCGTTACCAAGAGAAATCAATTCCGAAGAGGGGGGGGGGGGAGGGAGAGAGAGACAAGGTAATAAGATAAACTAGAGAAAGAGGGTTGCCACAAATTTAGTCGTATGCTGTTACAATAAAACATGTAACGCTGAGAGATTGGAGGAAATGGCAAAAGGATGGTTCACCCAGGCAGCAAACACAAATCACAGCCTGGTCTAGATATACATAAAGCTAAGGAGGTCCACACACACAGCTATGAATCAGATATCAATTTCCTGTATAAACAGACCTACACCTAATTGTGACGAAGATATATCAAGACATTGATAAGAGCAAGACATTAGAAACACATACGTTTTGCTAGACATGCCACTAGAAGGTCAGATGGGTGCTCTTCATTAATATTGGAAAACAAAAAACACGAAGGACGCTATGATCTAGCACTGACAAAGAACTGATGTCCAAGGTACACCCACGTTCAGGCCAAACACATCGACTTGTTAGCAGCACAGGCTTAAAGTAGTTTTAAAGCGATGCCGAAAACTGAGCAAGATAAAAGAGAGAGAGGAGAAAAAAAAAAAAGAAGCCTGAAAAGTTCAACAGATAAGGTCGGAGCTGTATACTACTTACTATAAAGGTAAGCTCAACTTACCAAACTGATAGCACCAGATACCTTGTTTATTGGTGCAAGTGATGGCCACGTGACTTAAAGTAGAGAGTCAAGAAAAAATGCACTGTTGTAGAGAGAGGGGTTGGGCGGATGTTTCCCTGTACACAAAGTCAATCCGCCCATTTCTACCCATTAATAAAGCATAAGAAGGCGAACAAAGGAAGAGATGGATCTACTTTCATAATAGACCTCTTCGAGAACTACTGACCTATGACGAGACGTCAATGTTTTAACAGGTGGGCAGGTTATATTCCACAAAACAGGTGGGCGGCTGTTTTCTCCAGGGCATCTTTAATATTTCATTGAGGTGTATATTACCCCAGTGTGATCCCAGTTAGAGTTATAGTGTACTACAGAGGTTCCCAAAGAGAAGCTGCTCGGGCACAAATAAAATTTCAAAGAGTATCCACAAAAAAAGTGTACAATTTATTTTCAAGAGTCTTCTCAACGTTTATGACAAATCATAGAATCCCATATTATATTTTGTGTCGTGGCTTAACAGACTTTCAAAGTTTAAAAAAAAAACAACTGAAACTTTAAAGGTTTTTCCCTATTTCCCAAAAGGCATATTGTTATAGTTAAGTAGCAGCACTGATCAACAACAAAATATTGTAATAAAAATTGTAATAATTTCTGATTAATTCTATTCTATTTTACTAATCATTTCTAAAAGTATAAAACCAGTTATTTATTTCATGCCCACATAAATATAAAGCTATGCAATAAAAACATGTGACCTTTGAAAGGCGCTACCAAAAACGTTTGGGGATATCCAAGGGGTCAATCGTGGTCATACGCCTCTTACTTTTTATAAAGCTTATATCAACTCAATCTGTCTGTCTGGTAAAAAGTTTGTACACGTTTTTTCACCCACACCCAATCTTGGATGAAGCTGAAATTCTGCACAATTATTTCTTTTACCTGACAACACAATAAACAGTTTAAAAAAACAACAACAATTAGTTAATTAACTATTGGTTATTAATTATTTAGTTTGGTATCGAACAAGGGAAAGAAATTGTACTTGACTAATGTGGTGGTACAAGTTGAATTAGTCCTATTAATACTTTATAAAGAGAAAGCTTTAAAATTTGAAAAAAAAGTAGATAACTATCAAACTTTATATTTTCGCAAGCAATTCCCTGGCACAGTGGTTAGTGTGTTCGCTTATGAAGCTTGAGGATGACAAACCAATAAAATGGATCGACATCATATTGATGAAAAAGAGAGAGAAGAGAGAAAGAGACAGACATATAGAGATAGAGAGGCAGACAGAAAGAGACAGAGAGACAAAAAGAGAGAAAGAAAGAGGTTAAGTCACTAAGAGCAGGCTAGCGTTATAAAAATGAAAGAGGGAAGCAAAACAAGTCTAGTGCCAGCTTTTACGAAGTCTCCCATGCAAGAAGCCTTTCACTTAAACCCCTAGCCATCAAGATAGAAAATAAACATCAAATGGGCCTGGAATCAAACTTTTGATCTATTCTACCGACCAGTTCAGAGTACCCCTAACACTTTCACTTACCTATATCTGCTATTTTAACGTCTCATACCTCCCCCACCTCTCCCCATGCCCATAGCTACCAAAGTACACCTTCTGTTTTCCGACGCACTCACTCCTCTATAGTTTCAACGTCACCCAAAAAACTTCCTGCCCCACTTCCGCGCTATCAACTTGTTCAGTTGAAGAACCCTGCATTGTTTCCTTTTCCGATCTTATCCCCTATGTCAATCTGGTCGGCTAACCCCCAACAACCTTTTTTTTTTTTAAGACTTCTTTCTTCAACTGGCTCTGAGGGTGAGAGTGCGGCAGCACAACGTCATCTTCTTGACTTTCAGTTTACAGACCAACGTGCCATGCAAGGAGTTGAACACGTCCTTGTTGTGATATCATTCCACCCTAGCGTACTGCGTAGCTCAAAGAACAAGCACCGATTGGACAAGTTTAATATTGCGCAAGTAATTAGTATAAAAGCAAACATCACAAAGAACAAATACTAGTTGTACAAGTTTAGGATTAAACTGCGAAACTAATCATTACAGAGGCAAACAGCAATCAGAATCTTGCATAAATATCTCTACATTTAGTTAGACTGTATATACCGAGGGATGTTTGCATGAGCTAATGAGGGGGACGATAATTGACATTAAACAATCAATTGGTGCACTTCCTTGTATTAAAATTCTTTTAATTTTGTTCTCATGTCAACGCCCTACCCCCAGAGCCCCCCCCCCCCCCCCAAGCACACTCATGGCGCAGCCCATGCCAAATATCGATGTCATCAAGCGTCATGTCTACTCAACATGTTTACATTCATGAATAATTGAATTTACACCTTTCTCCGTTACCAAAACCGCAGAGAAAGGTTAGCTCTGTATGAAGGCAACTAGATCTTCACTAGGTTATGTTGCACTTGTATACTGAGTTTTATTTATATATCATAAACATTTGATCAGAGGGAGGGATACCAGAGTATTTCATTTTCCTTTCCAAAATATCAGTGTAAATATTTAAAAAACAATCGAAAGTAAAAAAATAATAATTTTTTTTTAATTTCAATATCAAACAAAAACTTGATCCGAGAATGAAAAGTGGGATAAGAAAACGTTCAAACTTTTACCAGACAGAACGAGTTGATATAAGCTTTGTAAAAGAGGGGGGGGGGGGAGCGAGGGTATTTGGGCTACATAGAGCGCAAATCATCAACTGAATCGTACACACGTTGTTGTTTTTTTACTACACACCTGGAAAGGCATATTTAATTAGAAACCCTACAGCTGATTTCACATGCTTGGATGTAGCTGATTCTTTTAATGACATAGGTTGAGACAGTAGTTCAGATATGGCTAATGAAATATACCTATTAGGTAAGGGTTCAATCACACATTTAGTAGACAGAGCTGAGTTTAGCACAATGACAGACAATGTATAGGTCTCGACCTACAACAGAACATATCTAGATGATCGAACTTGGTTTAAGTCTATAAAATCGCGATATATATATATATTTATTCTATTTATAGTCACAGATCAAACACAGCTTGAAATAATATTGAAACCACTCATCAAATATATTAACACGAAATTTCCATAAATTGCTGCAATTAATGTAATTACTTATTACTATTATTTACTTATTATTGATGATTTGCGCTCAATGTAACCTAAAATACCCCCCACTTTTTTTTTTACAAGGCTTATATCAACTCATTCTGTTAATTGCACAGACCTTTCTCTCTCTCTCATAAATAAATAAATTAATTATTGATGGTGGAATTTCCAACGTTAGGCTGCAGAAACTGTCTAAAATAGTAAGACAAAAAGACAATTGAACCTAATTAGGTCAAAACGGATTGTTCGGGTGTATGCTGAAGACATGGATTCATTGGATTGTTTTAAAGCAATAACTACAAGTTCGAGTACTTGCTTAGATGTATACATTTCAATTAGATGAAAAGACATTGTCCTACTGAGGACAAAAGATATGTTCAAACCTATATACACAACTATCACAAAGTCGTCTTGACTAAATTCAGTACTATCAATGGGGGAGAAACACCGCACTGATATATAGTAATGTGAGACACCCACACCGCAGCTTTCCTTTCACAAAGGAATTCCTGAATACTTATAGCGAGTTTTCCGCCGTTTCTCTCTAGTGATGACTTGAGGAAACATGGGCACATATGAGAAGTTGGTAGCGTGGGTGGGGTTCACGGCCTGATTTTCTAAGCAGTGTATAGCGAGGTTTTTAAGTGAGCAGTCGGAGGACGGTGGGAACAATGTCCAACAAGATATTTGTTTAAAAATAGCTTGAAAATAAAGTTGGGTTTTTTCTCGTCAACAGCAAGTACGGAAAAAAAAACCAACAAAGCAGATCAAAGGGAAGGAACCGCGAAATTAATGCCATATATCTCAATACTTCGAGAATATGCTCCCTTTTATATAAAACAATAATAACATATATATATATATATATATATATATATATATATATATATATATATATATATATATATATATATATATATATTAATATAAGTATATGCAAGGAATCGAAATTTGAACACGTCCTTGTTTTGTTATCGTTCAACCCTAGCGTACTGCGTAGCTCATCCAAATAATAAGTACTGAAACTAAAAATTCTGCATATACCGGTAACCTACGACAGCAAGGTAGAGGAAAGTATTGTGGCAAAACTATCACGAGCTTCAACAAATTGTACGCGTTTAATTGTCAGTAGAGAAATCACAAAATTGTAATCACATTCACTGTCCATTGGGCACACAGTATTTCCATGAATACGTAACTCCTACAAAGGGGGAAAGAAATTAATTACGACACCACTAAACTAATCTCCCAGTGTGAGCGTCAACTGAACAAAGCCACGTCCAATTAGGTGAACACAAACACAAAATTAAACTCCGTCAAATCCAAACGAGAAAACGAAAAAAAAAGTAACACAAAAAAAAATTCCCGAAAAGAAAACGGCGCCCTGACAACGCCAAGAAAACGGAAGGTATATGAAATAAATCGAACATCGCGTGGGTGAGCAGGGGCGCCAGTCACACGCGTGAGCCGCTAGCCAACACAACACTGGCCGACTTAGTCAGGGACAGTTGAGAAAGAGTTTAAAAAAAAACAACTCGAAGGTAGACGTTGAGGGAGTTAGGAGAAAGAATAATTCGATGTCCATCCAAGCCTCTACACTTTCAAATACTACTCACCCCCCCCCTTTTTTTTTTTCACAGCCCCCCCCCGCCCCCATTTATGTTTCAGGTAAAAGACTTTCAGTCACCAGTCTTATCAATGTTCTTTACCGTCAGACCCCCCCCCCCCCCCAGTTTTTCTCTCGCCCCAATTCTAATCCCTACATCCACCATCCCCTTGCAATCTAAGTCTTACTTTTTTTTTCTAAAGTTGGGCGGGTGAGTGGGAGTGGCTGCGGGAAAAAAATATGCTGGTGAATCGAGAGAAAAAATTGGAAAAGGAGGGGGGGGGGGGCTTCTAGTGTACAACGGGGACGGGTACCAGAAAAAAAAAAAAAGGTGGATGAGTTATACATGATGAGATTTACATCATATGCAACTTAATACCCAGGCCCAGTGATTCACAATTTTACAAAAAAAGTTTTATTTCCCTTTTCTGAAGTAAACTTGATACGCGTCTCAAGTAACGCAAACGTTTCATAAATTTCAAAAAACAACTTTGAACACATGTAATTGACATGTAAGAGTGCGCTCGTGTGTGTGTGTTGGAAAAGATAAATCCAGAAGGAAAGAACAAAGATTACAAAAAGATATAAAAGCTTTCAAGCTGTCAGGATATGTCTGTGTTTTTTTTGGGGGGTGTGTGGGGGGGGGGGGGGGGGAGAAGGGTTGTATCTTAAAACGCGGCATAAAAAAAATGAAGACATTAAAACATATTTTAATAAATACTTAAAAACAACAACAAAGCTTATCTAAGGGAAGAACCGCAAAAACCAATGGCATTTATCTCAATACTGCAGGTTTAACTCCATTTTTATATAAAACAAACAAATATTAATTACATCTAATTGATAAACTATCGACTATAAATAATTGTGCACAATCCTGGGAGAAGGTTTCCATGTCACCTAAAGACACTCAGGAAACACGGATTCGAGTTTGAGACCCTTCTATAGGTGGCCAAACGGTTTAGGCCACTCAGCCACACATCTCATCTTTAAACCAATTTAGATGGAAGGGAGAGTCAGAGCGGGTGAGAGAGAGATAGGGAGGGAGAGAGAAAGACAGAAAAAGAGAGAGAGAGAGAGAGAGACTTTTCAGCTTTTTGTGTAGCTATATTATAAATGACATACAAAAAAAAAAAGTCCATCCATCCCAGTGGGGCTACAGCCCATGGAGGGGCCCTGGCCTGCTCTAGCACATCTTTCCATTCTGATCTATCCTGGGCTTTACGTTTTCATGCCCGGACTTTTAGCTGTTGTAGATCTGTCTCTACGTCATCAAGCCACCGTACTCGTGGTCTGCCTTTGGGGCGCCTGCCTTTTGGTTTTTTGCCGGTAAACAATCTTTGCTCCTCTGTTCTCAGGCATTCTTTCGAGTGTGGAGTTTTTGATGTCCCTTCGAGCGCCTCCCGAGGTGGGAACGCCCTCCAGATATGGTGGGTACCGGGGAAATAAAATACCCGGGGTGGACCCAAATCAAACCTGGGGTGCCTTGCAGCAAGTGGAGGGGTCCACAAAGGCTAGGGCACCTTTCCCTTAAATAAAGACAGCTATCCAGAGAGCTGAAAGGTGCAGCCCCCCCCCCCTCCCAAATGGTTACGCGCAAGACACAGCCCAGTCAAATAAACATATTGTTACAAAAGCTAAAACGAAAGAAGTCAACAAATAATGACATCTACTGACAAGGAGTAACCCTAAGAGACACATCATAAATGTCACAGACAATAATAGAAACACCCAGGATTTTGTACGGATATCTCAAGTGCCGTCTAGACAAATAGAACAATCGCGCTAATCTTCGATAACTCTACCATCTAGTCTTTGTTGGCCTATGCCTTAAAACAGACAGGTTGAAACAAAAAAAGTTGTAGATATTTTGAAATGAAAAACTTGAATAAGCTTCCGGCTTTTTTTCTTCTTCTATCAATTACAGAGCAGTCGATTCACATTGCTTTCAAATAGATCTTTACTTGGCAAGCTGAAGCCCGCAAACTAAGTGATAAATTGCTGATTAAATTTATATCTTACTTTGGAATACAATTCATCATTAACAAATAGGACTATAAATACAGAGTGAAACCATTTTTGGTTCTCTGCATTGGTGTCATCGTTGTACATATAATTAAATGAAATACACTGAGCTTCTCCAATGCATATATTTTGTTAGAAAATAGTAGCAAACATTTCTGAGTTTATGTTTTTTCTTTGTATATTACATAAAAAACTTAAATTATTAAATTACCAACAAAATATCCCATCTCTTAGTAACACTGACCAATACGATATTATTTCAGACACTAACCAGTATTGTTCCATTTAAAAGCAATGACCAGTACCATATTCTTTCAGTTACACTGACCGGTACTGTATTCTTTCATAAACTAAATAGAAGTTTCCTTCTATTACGCTGACCAATACGATATTATTTCAGACAGTAACCAGCACTGTTTGTTTTTTTCAGTTAGAATTATCAAGTTAGAAGTCGTAGCACACACAAAAGATATACAATAGGTTTAAGACAAGGGCGTTTCTATGGGACCCGTTACTTCGCTTCCTAGTCGCACATTGCAGTAGTGAAGTAATACAACCTGGATTTGACAGCTGGCCAGTTAGTAACAGTTTGTTGAGACATGTCATCCCCAGGCGTACAATCAAATCAGGCTGGGAGCGCTGGGAAGAAGGAAAGGGAGGTGATAGGAACTGTTGTGGCCTGGGGATCAGCTCGAGACGAGGGGAGGTGGGGAGTCTGCGGTGGATGAAGGTTAGTCAAACGATAACATGGCGCTAGTCACTCTAGTGAAACACAGTACTAACCCTAAGATCCCTGCAGACAAATCACTCGGAAAAAAAACAAAGATTACATTTCCACACTATTTTTTTTTTCGTTGTAACTTCGACTGAACTCAGTTAACCTGGACAGCAGCTTGGGTGCGCACGCTCCGGCACGCGCACGCAATACTAGTGACTCTGGCCCCCATGATAGCAGGGACATTTTGATCTTTTTCTCAGGACATGAACCCGCCAACTAGCTGATCTTCACATCCCAACTCACGCACTCCTTTCATATTCCACTTCAACGGATCACCTACGACTTGATGCATGTTATATGCTTGTGAGGGAAGAAGGAGGGGGGGGGGGAGCACTGATAGAAGAACATACGTAAGAGTTCTGCTGACCTTCTATTGGACAGCCTTCAGACTAGAAACACAAACAGCAATACTATTGCGTCTGGTAGAATGATAAGTGCTTCCAGGACTGGCGAGGCACAGTTTTGAGTCATGTTCCAACATCAGATGGTCAACAATGTGCGAGGCGTTTTTAATAAGTGCGATGGAGAAAGGCAACGACTGTGGTATAACGGGGCAATGAGAAGACACTTAGCCATGCAGTACAGATGTGATGCAGCTCAAAGTGATCAAACGTGTTCTAAAAGGAAAACTGGGGAATCATATTTTTTTTTGGGGGGGGGGGGATGCCTAGAAAAACAAGGAAAATGTAAAAGTGATATTTGGGTCCCTTTGCCATTATTTCAAACTCTTAACTAGGAGTTCAATACTCAACAATTTCGGCAGAAGCTTTGATGGTAAAAAATAAGTACTGCAGAGTACAAAGTAATTATTAGTGCATCTCAATGTTTCGTAGTGCCAAGTGCTTTTAATATTGACTACAAAAATTCCCACACAAGCCAGAGAAAATTAAATCTGATTAACAATGCAGTCAATTTTTGGTGCTTACAAAGAGACATGCATCTATTATAACTCTTAGAATGACCGTTGAACGTTAGCGTTCTGTTCAACACGTCTGCATCTTGAACAGATACAGAGCTCTGGAGACTGAGACATCATAAAGTTGGAGGTTTCAAAACGGCATAAACTATAACGACAAAAATACAAACACGAAACAGGCAACACTGTTGGTAATAACAACGGAAGGTGTACAAGGACATCATCATTTAGCAGGCAATAACTAGTCTTAGCCAGCAAGGCTAAAAATTGTGATAAAATAACATCTATTCATGTTTCTTCCCCTTTCTTAGAAGTTTGAAACTTGACTAGAAAAGTGATGGGCACGCTTTTTGAAGAGCGGGCCAAAACAAAATGAAAGGAAACATTTTGGCGAAACATAATTATTTTAGTAAGGAAATATAGATCTAGTACAGGTATAATAATTAATGATATCACAATTTGACTAAAACTAACGCTGTATCAAGCTAAGGATCTTTCGATAATAGTTCTTATTAATTCGAATCAGCTTCGGACGTAGTTACTAATAAAGGTAAACTGAGTAGTTTAACCGTCAAATTCTTTTCTTTTTTTAAATTAAAAAAAAAAATAATAAAAAGTTCCCATTCACTCATCTTAAGAAACACATTTAGAATCAACTCGACATTTTTATTTGACATTTACGTAAACTAAAATGTTTTACGAACATGCTAGAATACTATAAAAAAAGAAGCACCCCTTATAGACTATGCGATCTATGGGTCATTTGTTTCTGTGACCCACCATAAACGAGGCTGCCATGTGTCCAAGACAATGAGTCAATGAACAACTGCCTTTCTTTTACCCAACAACCCTTATCAGTTGGGAGGACTTAATGGCGTTCTATACAGTACATCCAAAAATTTAGTTAAGGCTACTCGTGAAACTCAACTAATGGGACAGCTTTGAGTAAATCTTAGAAATAAAAATTTGCAATATTACTCCAATGGTTCATCTGGTATAAAAAAAACTTTAATTCTTACATCATGAATGATTTTTTTATTATTATTTCAAACATGTGGGGGGCCGGATTAAACATTTCCGGGGGCAGGAGTTTGCCCGCGGGCCGTAGTTTGCCCATCACTGGTATAGAAAACAAAAATCTAGGGGACAAGGTGAAACAAATGTGCTCTGAATCAGTTGTACAATGGCGTTCCAATTCAGTATTCTTCAGTATATTGCACCATATTGGAAGACTTCGTCATGCCAGTTTAATCTAGAAATTTATATTCTTAATTAGAACTAATATTCTGTGATCTATTCATAAGAAATCGCATCATGCAGTGTGTATGTGTGTAACTAGATCTAGAATTACCGTGACGTGAACACCACCCAGCACGTTAAGTAACAGGTGAAACGAAGATGAGACCTCAAAGTGAAAGCATTGGATCAAAACGTGATCATGTTGAATAGAAGTACTCAAGGCGAGAAGAGAATCAATAGATATGAATCGAATTCAGTCCAACTGTTGGAAGCGATCGTGTCTCTCAGATCTGGTGGGAATGGCCATATCGGACCTAATGTCTCCGAAGAGACAGACATCGCTCAGCAGATAAGAACTGGGATGAAGAACAGTTCATTGAAACGTGTGACTTGAACAAAAAACTAAAGCAAATTGAACGAATTAACAAAATGGTAAATTATTTACATGAAGGTATTTTTTTTTCTCTCCAGTTTAATTCCCCTCTATTGTATTGAAGCTTTTACAATGTCTCATATCAGTAGAAGTCAAATATTTATAGTCTATAGACATTAAAGTAATAACAGTAAACAGCATTGTAAATAAATCTGTAATATCATTTGCGTTTCGGGTATAAAGTTGTTACATTCATCCCTTGTGTACCTTGAAACTTTTCTGGACTTTTGACTATTAGTAGACTAACCTTTACCTTGTACAGAGCTAGCCAGAAGGACAACAAACAGACAAGACAAAGACTAGCTTTGTGTCCAAGATAACCGGCTGAGTCTGGAAAGCACCAGGAGGTCACATTTCTTTAGCAGAGACCAAACACCAAGACTGTTCATATACTTTAGGTGGCTGATAGGTGAAAAGAAAGCAATACTTGTGAGATGGTCTTTCAACCTGACTAAGGGATTTAATAGGACTGACCTTTACCAAATGGCTGGTAAACGATTACAAAACACCAGGTGGCCCTCCTGCTTCTCCGCCCGCCTCCCCCGCGATGCAATACTGCTCGATATTGGACAAACATAGCTGTACCGTACTCAAAAATAAAATTAAAAAATAATATAAGACTTTAGTAATGCGGGTCTAAAGGTAAGACAAATAAGCCTCTGAATTTCTTCTAATAGATTCTACTCCAGTATATTAGTAGCCATGAATTATGTGAATGACTTAAGTATGAAGTTCTGTTAGTTTGTTGGAACATCAATGAACGAATACAGAGAACAGAATCACACTTAAATGTAGACATCCCGGTCACAAAACGTCCCCGTAAACGGAAGTATTAATGTTTGTTCCAGTGTCTGTAAAGTCATGAGTTCACCGATGAATCACAAACTTGTAGCGGTGACTATACCTTAATCTTTTGTTTATCTACTGTTTCTTTACGCATTTGTTTAGTTCTGCTCTGACAAAAAACCCAACAAAACACAGACTCCATCAACAAATAACAGATTCGTGATACAACTCTACCAGACCAAGGACTACGATGATAAGGCTCGAGCAGAACTACAAAGAGAAGCAAGGAGGCACTGTAGACAAGTAGTGATATACATGGCGTCGACTCCACGAGTACAAGCAGTGATATTCATGACATCGACTCCACGAGTACTATTTGGAAAAAAAAAATGTTGAGACCGTTTCGTTTCTTGGTATAGTCAAAAGTATGCATAAAGGTTAGTTTACAAAACAAAACAATTAAATAGATTGAAATATTCTAGAATCTAGAACAGCGCTGATTTTTGTTTCTCTAATTTAGCAATAGCTCCAGCACGACTGTGTACGCAACAAGGATTACTTTTGTGTTCTGGGGAATCTAATAACAAAATAGTTCTTGCAACAAAGCAAAATATTTCAAAGTAAGTGTATCAATTAGTTTGAATCAGTCATGTGATTAAATCGGTAATAGATTTAAACTAACAATAATAAATCTGTGCGATTAGAAATATTTTCCCCAATTTTTTATTTAGAGCAATTTTATGCTTGTAGCTTTCTCCATACGGTATGATCCTATCACTTATCTGGACCATTTAGGAAAAGGGAGGGGTGGAGAAAAAGAAAGACGTATCTGTGAAAATGTTACCGTGAACGCTTTTAAAATGCATGTAAAAAACTAAATCCTTCACAGCTTAAGCCTCCTCAAAGGGACTAATTCAACTTATACCACCACCATGTACGATTTCTTTCCCTTGTTCGATACCAAACAAAATAATTAATTACCAATAGCTAATTAACTAACTGGTTAATTTTTGTAATTGTTTCTTGTTTTTGTGATCCGAGATTGGGTGTGGGAGAAATAACGTGTACAAACATTTTACCAGACAGACTTGATACAAGCTTTGTCAAAATGCTTCTGGAATGTTTCGAGATTTATTTTTAGTTATGGAGTGAATATATCGGGATCAAAATACCGGGCTTTGTTGGTAGATATAGGCTTTTGTATTGATACAGTTCAAAACTGGAATATTTGTTTCAGCTGTTGATGACCTCCTTCAGTCGTAGAACAACTATGGTTCATCTCGAGGCACACTTTTTCATGTGACTTTGGAACCCTATTTTGGAGAGACACTACCGTCCACATATATCGCAAGTTAAGGTTACTTTCGCTTTGATAGTAGAGGAGCCAGACATTTTTCGTTTGGTACGCTTTCCTTTCAGAGCTCAGGCCCATGTTTGTTCGATGTCCATAGTTTTCTTGGTCACAGTCTCTCTCCACGTAGTGCGGTTAGGGCAATGTCTTCCCAATGGTCAGTATCAATATTCATTGCTTTTGTCGATTGTACATTTGAATCGAACTAATGTATGATAGGAGAAATGTTCTGACATGTTCTTTTTTCTATTTCATGACCAAAAACATTCACATATCGATGGATAAATCTCGGGAAAAAAAACAACCAGATTAGAGATTGACCAACAAATGTTTGGGCACAGATTGGTGACGAAGTCAGCCTAAGCTAAACCTAAATCTAAAAATGACGAAAAAGAAAAATGAAAGGCAAAGAACCTGATAAAAAAAATCCCATAGGCATAAAGAGTTTGACCCAGTCTGATAAAAACAAATCTAACCAAAGGGAGACTCTCTGCACCATAGATGTATCGAGGTATGTGTGTGTGTGTGTGGAGAGGGGGGGGATCTGGATGCTGTTTCCTAGTATCTAATGACATACTACACGTGGGCAACATTTCACGCCCATGAGTCTGCTGGGAACTGTCGTTCAACGTACGTCTTACCTCTCTGTTAGTTTCATCTCGATGCTAGATACATTATTGACACTTTTCTTTCTCTACTATTTATCACTAAAACATTTTCGCGGAAGGGAATCTCTCTATCTCTCGAGAAAAAAAAATTTTCTGCAGTAGCCGCTGGGCGCCTATTAACCCGGCAGTACGTTTCGGTACAACATAAGTCTTGGCATTCAACTTTTCATAGAAAACAGTTCCCAAAATGTAATGGCGCATATTATTTTACATTGAAAACCCGTCGGAGGTTAGAGATTTTAGTGCCAGGTAAGCATGAAGGATTGAGGGCTTGCCAGAAAAATACAAGTCTGCTAGATAGAACCAAATTTCAAAGAGCGTGACTCAATACATAAATCTATAATGTTAACGCGTGTATCAAATTTTTTTAATAATGATAAATGTAACACCAAACGTTAATTGTCCCTCTCCTCAGTCTTCACGCTTCTCTCCCAAGTTGTAACGGGAACCAGTCATTCCAATGAGTGGAATACATTGTTGTAGAAAGAGAAACACTTTATGCATCTGCCACAAAATAGCCACCAGTCTTCCAATCTGGGCAATAAACTACCGATGACTTCACAGCAAAATGTATGAGGCATGTGCCTAGAATTATGGGAACTTCTTAGTAAAAGGTGTATTTCTTCAGATCCGCATCTTTCTGGTATTCTTACATCAGCTGATAGGTCTTTGATTGTCTGGCACTGATCAAATGATAACTTCCAGCCAGCCAAAACTAAACGTGTGAAAGAGGAGGAGGAGGTAAATAAACACAACTCTTAACTATTGCCAAGAACGATCTACTTATCTCAGGCACACAATGAAATATGTAGACACTCAGGCTGAACGTTGTTGAGACTGTAGTCAAAGCCGCCACTCCTGGTCAGAAAGTAAACACCAATTCCTTTCACTACCAAACATTGTCTGTGAGCTGATCAGGACAAGTTCAAAAGAGCGATGAGACAACCTGTCACAAATCAATGCACACGGTAATGGGTTCGGGAGGGAAGAACTTCTCATTTGTCGAACAGCGCAGAGCACAAGATCAAGTCCAATGACAGATAAGAAATATACAAGAGTAGCCCATCTAAAACCTAGCCCTAGCTTCACGTTGACACTTGAGAAGGAAACGTTACACTTGTGCTACAAGTCTTCTCAGACTAAGCTACAATCTAGGGACATGACACGAAATAGTCAATCTAGAAGCGAGAAAGGGGCTGGGGGAGAGAATGGCAGTTTAGGGGGGGGGGGGCGGGAAAATATTTTCGAATAAGACATAAAATAATACAAGCATAATATAAAATGCACTTTAGGGTGTCCGCGGCCTCCTGAAATTCCAGGATGTCCTTGAATCTCCTGGAATTTCAGAAAAAATAAAAAAGTCCTGGAAATCTCCTGGAATTTTAAAATATCTCCTTGAATGTCCTGGAATTTCGCCGATCGAAAAAAAAAAAACGGCATAAAAAAAATTCGGCACCGTTTCTGCGGATGGGCCGACGAGGCGATAATAGATTCGAAATGAGCGTTTCCGAGTTTGCGCAAAATGTGTTTACTGCTCCTTGACAATAGATAGATCTAATCTATTTATAGATCAGTTTCGTTATCGGATCGCTTTTTCACTGAGCACGTTCTGGCTGTGTCAACAAGCTGACCAGTGACGCGTCTACACCGCCATTCACCCACTTGTGAAGCGTGTTCTCGTGATTGAAAATAGTCTTGGCTCAAGCGAACATTTCACCTGGCATTATAATGATTATTTTCTGTAGGGCCCTCCCTCACCTAAAATCTTGTTGTAACAAGAGTGTTTTTGCGTAAATCATCTAGACTCTAGCTAGAAATAGTATCTAGATTTAGATCTAGTGAAGGTAATTCACACCTAACTTGAAAACTTCGTGCATTTTAGTCAATTTAATGATTTCGATACATCTATTGTCTAGATTATTCTAGAAATAGGCCTACGCTAGATTCTTTATTTACGGTTAATCACTAGAATATAGTGAAGATAAGCCTTAAAAAGTCCGCGAATTTTAGTGACTTAAATTAGATATAGAGTCTGGATTTATGGTATATTCGGTGAAGATAATTCTCACATAGCTGTGAAAAGTCCGCGAATTTTAGCGACTTAGATCTAGAGTCTAGATTTACGGTAGATTAAGTGAAGATAATTGTCACACATCCGTGAAAACTCCACGAAATTTTGTGACTTAGATCTAAAGTCTTGATTTACAGTAGATAGGTGAAGATAATTCTCACACAGCCGTGAAAAGTCCTCGAATTTTAGTGTCTTTAGATCTAGACTCTAAATTTTACACTAAATCATTAGAATCTAGTGAGGATAATTCTCTCACAGCCTTGAAAAGTCCTCGAATTTTTGTGACTTAGATCTAGACTCTAGATCTACTGTAGATTTACTGAAAATATTTCGCACACAGCTGTGAAAGGCCGTAAAAGTGACTTCGGTCGTAAAAGAGGGAAACTACAGAGTTGAACAAGAAATTGTGCTTGAAAAAAAAACCGCTAATAGGCCTATCCCCCCCCCCCCCCCAAATCAAAATATAAAAAATCCAAAAGCCATTATTTAGTAAGCAGATGCCATCTAAACATACAAATAGGCCTGTACGTTACAGCCTCTGTTTATGAGGAGGATTTAAGCACAGTTAATAAAACAATAAAACATTACATACACATAGGAACTAAAAAAATGTAGCCTACATTTCCACCACAGAGAAGGCAACTCTAAGAATGTTTCTTTTTTTTTTTTAAATGGAATAGTAATCTTGTAATGTTCTTTAATAAATCTTTGAAAAGAAAAATGGTTGTTTGAGGTTTTAGGATGACAGTCAGGTTGTTACTTGATTAAAAGATGACTTACATTACATTTTCTGTGGACATACCAAGCTGATGACATTACTGTATTTATTATTTCAAAATAGTTTTGTATGTTTTAAAATGTGGGACACACACACATTATATATATTATTTGTATATATATATATTATTTGTATATATATATATATTATTTGTATATATATATATATTATTTGTATATATATATATATTATTTGTATATATATATATATTATTTGTATATATATATATTATTTGTATATATATATATTATTTGTATATATATATATATTATTTGTATATATATATATTATTTGTATATATATATATATTATTTGTATATATATATATTATTTGTATATATATATATTATTTGTATATATATATATTATTTGTATATATATATATTATTTGTATATATATATATATATTATTTGTATATATATATATATATTATTTGTATATATATATATATATATATTATTTGTATATACATATATTATTTGTATATATATATATATATTATTTGTATATATATATATTATTTGTATATATATATATTATTTGTATATATATATATATTATTTGTATATATATATATTATTTGTATATATATATATTATTTGTATATATATATATTATTTGTATATATATATTATTTGTATATATATATATATTATTTGTATATATATATATATTATTTGTATATATATATATATATATTATTTGTATATATATATATATTATTTGTATATATATATATATATATTATTTGTATATATATATATATATTATTTGTATAATATATATATATATATAATTTGTATATATATATATATATATATATATATATATATTATTTGTATATATATATATATATATATATATATATATATATATATATATATATTATTTGTATATATATATATATATATATATATATATATATTATTTGTATATATATATATATATATATATATATATATATTATTTGTATATATATATATATTATTTGTATATATATATATTATTTGTATATATATATATTATTTGTATATATATATATTATTTGTATATATATATATTATTTGTATATATATATATATTATTTGTATATATATATATTATTTGTATATATATATATATTTGTATATATATATATATATTTGTACAATATATACAATATATAATATAATAAGGCATGTCTTCGAGTCCGAAGATTAGTGAGCAAAGAAGAACATTATGCGTGGAAGCTTAACGCAAATAAAAAGGGTGAAAAACTCTATAGGAAATGTGTGATTTCGGGAGGAGAGAGAGAGAGAGAAAAGAAGGGGACCTTTTGGTGCAGTACTCTTGCACTTTACATTAGATACGCCAATGCAATGAGCCAACGGGTTTAGCCAATGGCTATTTCTGGCAGCCTTACCAAGTGACAAACATGTTCCAAAACGTTACATAAGACTAAAGTAAAGTCAGTAAAACGGCTGACCTAGATAAGTTATTTATGCGTATTTCCATCATGTGCACTAAGGTTCAACCCAGTTTCCTTTTCGTTTATGAGCAATGATGGGAGGCCAGACAATGCCGGCAGCGAGTCTCCCCTTCGAGGAATGGAGCAGAACAATATTAAAGGTCAAGTCGGGCCAGGTGAGATAGTCAATGGGAGTAGAGTATAACAAAAACAAAAAAAAAAACTTTTTCACTATCTTCATAAAATTCAAGAAATTGAAAAAGATGACAAGGGCGATGTACATATTCTTATTTGGTCAACCATAATAGATTGTAGCATATATGGTCAGAAAACTAGACTACAATGTAAAGTACCATTCATTCCAGTAGCATAATACAAGACCTAACCATAACTTTACATAGTACGAAAATAACGTAAACATATACCCTGAAAGGTACTAAGATAATGTACAGACACATCGCCAACTCCATTAAATGATAGGACCAATTCATATAAGGGCTCTTTCTTTCTAAGTGCCTTATGAGCATGGAACGCATTGTCTGAATGAAACAGATAAATCAGTGTCGTAAGCGAGTTGCGTCGGGATAAGCGTAGGACGTATACTGATATATATATATATATATATATATGAACATGATTTATGCAATAATACTAAATATAAAGAAAAGGTATTTCTGTTGAGCCTCTTCTGCTACTTCAAAACAGACAGACAATTGGCAGAGTAGGCCCGATGACTGACCCCCCCCCCACCCCCACCCAGATACATACTTCTATTGCCCCATTCGTAATGACTTAACCCTGGATACAAGAAGACAAGCGAATCGCGCAGGTTACCTAGTAGCCAGAGTTAGTCTTGAGTCGTCCGCAGATTGATGACATTTATGTCCCATTGATCCTACGTGAAGTCATTAAAACCAGCAACAGGTAGCTAGATGTTCAAGAGGAAACATATAAAAAACAAACTATAAATCTCAGCGCAGAGACTGGACACCGTTTTATAACGTTAATAATTGAGTATGAAAAGAACTTTTTTAAATCATATTTTTAACGCGACAAGTTTTGTTGTGTCTATTTCAGTATAAAACTAGCTTCAAAGGTAAAAGTTGAATAATAAATGAAAGTGCAGACTGGTTGCTACAACGTGCTTCCCCCCCCCCCCCCTTCTTTTTAATTGAACCACCCAGAAATCACCAGGAGTCCATCTGTCGCAGATGAAACAAATACAATCAAGATTCTAATCCATGAATTCCACTATAGAAATAGATAGTTTTGTTGATAATTCATACTTTTTACTTAGTCCTTAAAAGATTCCATTTTTTTTTAAAACTCTGAAATTGAGGTGAACTCTGGAGATAAAATGCTAGATAGTAGATCTACATGTAACAATTTGATATCTCTACTTTCCCAACCTCGCACCTGACTAAATGTGTACACGTGTCTCATCACAGCGGGGGGGGGGGGGGGTCGTAAGATAAAAGTGACGCTAAATGCCACACACCCCCTTCCCAACACTCAATTTTTTTCTTTCCCTCAAGTAATGTGAGTACACTTGTGTCGCGAGATATCGCACGCGCTAGTTTGATTCCGACAGGGCAACCCACAGCGGGTTCACATCAACCGCAAGAGCAAAAAAAAAAACAACAACATAGGGGGAGGGGTCAGTGTATATTTCTGTCCTGATTTCGGTTTGGTATCGGACGGGCGCCTGGGAAACATTATGTTAAACTAATCCCCAATACTTTAAACTGAAGATATGCGTAAGAGTTTCAGGACTAAGAAGTGACAAAACGACTATGACACAAAGACAAGTAAAAGAAAACCCAGATGTAGGTAAAAACTCCCAAGTATGTAACAGTAAGGAATGCTATCTATTAATGTTTAATTGTGTGCTTCATACATTACCAAACGTGTACACGTTAATTACAGGAGGCGATGGAAGAATGAGATCTAGTAAATTTCCGTTGATTTAGAACAAACCAACAGATCTTTGCTTCTCTCCATACGTGGTTTTAAACCCCGAACAAAGAAGGCATCTCTAAAGATTTGATCTCCAAGGTATGTGTGACAGACGAGTGATGATAGATACTAGATAGAACATAAGAGGGAGGGGGGAGAGAAAGATGAGAACGAAGAAGTGATGGAGAGAAGGAAGGAAAAGAAGAAATAAAAAGAGATAATGAGGTAGATGAGGAAAAGAAAAGACATGGAAAGAGAAGAAGTAAGGTGAGAGTACAGAGAGGAAAGTACCAGTCTTGTCAGGCCAAATGTCACACACACACACACACACAGTACTTTCACATACCGATACATTCCCCCATGGGAAACAGCTCCAGACTATTGGTCAGTCAAATCTAAACAACCAAACAGAACACGAAGACATTCTTTACGGTTTGAACCGAACATCTTTATCTCATGAAAATCTGGCGCTAGCTGGGGATGCACCTTTCTGTTTCTTAAATAATGGTATCTGGGCTAACAAAACTTAAACAAGGGAGTTTTGTATTTCAGTTGTATAAGTAGAAATGTATGTTTCTGTGTGATATACTCCACTAATCCTATCATGTAAGGTAAAAGCTGTGAGATGGTGCGTAATTAGTTGTTAGGTTGGGGAAGGAGATAGGTCCCTTTTTGAAGTAAATAATGTGCATTTAAAATTGTTTTTGAAGTGAATAAAATTTAAACTATATTGCTATGTTTGTAAAAAAAACAACAACAACCAGTTTTCAATGCTGCTATATAAACAAACATGTTGCCTTCTCTCTGAGGCCATTGAACCATTATCTCCCCTTATTTTACCTTCACACGGTGCATCTCCCCAATGTTTGGTACAATTTAGGAAAGAAACAGTCAGATACGGGAGTTAATAATGACCTAGCGTGAGACAGAGAAAGAGAGAGAGCAAACAAAAAAAAAAAAAAAAAAAAGAACAAGGACAGAAAGAGTGAGAGAGAGAGAGCAGAAAGACAGAGTAGAGAAAGTGGGGAATAGGATGAGGTAGATAAAAAAAAAAAAGACATTTTCTTCTATAAACATTTAAGTATGTTTGTTAAAAAGTAATAAAAAGGAAAAGAACACTAAATTGAAAAAAAAATAGTTGAAATGATTAGCACAATCATACACACACACACACAGAACTCAACTAGACAGACTAAATGGTAACATGGATAGGAGATATCTGACCCAAAACTAACTTGAAAAAAAAGTCCATCAAACAGGTAAACATCAGGTGCACAAGGCGCCTATGTTCATTCTAGAGCAGATGACTGAAGATAAACTAAAGGAGGGCAGTGAAAATAAACTATACAAGTTGAGTGAATGCAATGTAGAATAGTTGAGTAAATGTGATGTAGAATAGATGATTGAAAGTAATCAAAAGTAGAAAACAATGTAATCTAGAATAGTTATGTAAAAGTATATATATAACAAATATTTTCAGGAGGTGGGGAAAACTATGTGTACCACATGAAATAAAAGTTGAATGGTTCTTAGTGTAAATTCTAGTTATTAATATCTATAGCCAGTGGGTATGAAGAACTTCTATACACATTAGACTTAAAAAACAATAACATGATATAAATTAGTAGAGTAAAGGGACACAACCACATTAAATATTTTTAAAATTGAAATCCTCAGTTATCCCCTTTCATTAAAATTACAAAGCTTTAATTAATAGTGTGAAACAGAAAAAAATAGCACAATATGTATTCAAATAATTATAAGGCTAACAAACTAAAAAAAAATTATTTAATATCATGATATTTGAAAAATTAAATAATTTAATTTTATATGCATAATATAATGCAACACCTGTATGCACATATATGGACAAGGTCTTTACAGTGAAAGAAAAAGGAATTAAGTAAACTTAGAATGAGAATACAAAAAAAAAAAAAAAAAAAAGGTTTACAATATATATGATGAAACAACACTAAATCATAGGCTCTAATTTACAGAGAAACTAGGAACATGCCAATGGCGGCTGTAATCATCTTCTTTTTTGAATTAATATTTGTATTATAAAAAACAAGAAGAAAAGGAAGCAATTTTTTGCATAAAAATAGAAAACATGGAAGTCTTTGCGCCCCTTTTGCTTCAGATTCCAATCTGTGAGTACCTCTCACCAAGTCACTTGAGAGCCTATTTCTCTCTTTTGACAATAAAAAAATAGTCTTTCAGAGTTAGCATCATTTTTTGTTATTATTTCAACAGTAAGATATGAAGAGATGAATTTGTTTGATGGATAAAATGTAAAACTGCTGTGAACAATAAGAGCTGAACATTTGTACACTTAAGTCCAATGTCTTACAGATGTAGAAATAGACCACAAAAAAAAAAAAAAAAAAAAAAAAAAGGAGGACATCTGTTAGAATCAATACGATCTATGAAAAAGAGTAAACTAAAAGCACTATAGTGGCAATGTCTAGACTAAAGTAGATTATCTTGTTGTTAGAATATATCACTTTATGACAGCAAAATGTGATTTGTACATAAAACCTCATTTAAAAAAAAAAGTGCAGTATCATTTATATAATAGTTCCATATATATCAAAATATCCCAATAGCTACATGTATAAAAAATCATAAGAGTGTCAATACATGGAATTTTTATTCATTAGAATGAATAATACCATACTTCACTATTTGGTGAAGATATTGACACAAAAACCATGGAATTGAAAGAGTAAATTAAAAAAAAAAAAGCAAATCTATAGGCTACAGGACCTAGGTCTATAAATTTAATTCTTAAAAGTTATTCTGGATACTCAATTAAAGATCTGTTCAGTCAGGTGTAGATTGTTTTTTTGTTTTGTTTTTATAAGTTTAAGACATTACTTATTAATACATTTTATGTACTTAAATCTATATTTTTTTCTAGATAGATCACAATTACTAAAGTCACAGTAAATTAGTACACTTACGAATCAAATTTCTTCATTTTCTAGTTGATAAAAATCTAGATCTAGATCTATTTCTAGAAAAGACTCTCTAGAGTCTAGAGAGATGATGTAGACAGTCACAAAGTACTATTTAGACTTAGAGATTTACATATAATGTTAATTTTATGTATGTATGTATGTGTAAATCTAGATTTTGATTATATTAGATCTAGAAAGTAGATAGATATATTATAGATCTAGTAAATTCAACTTATTCTTCTAAAGAATCTATAAAATAACTGTCTATACTCTTCTAATTCTAGTGACACTCTATAGTCTAGCTAGATTTTTATAGACCAAGATCTAATTAATCTACCAATTAATACTGATCTAGAATAATCTAGATCATCATCTTGAATAATAAGTCTACTAGAGAATCTTAGACACTACTACCTCTAGTAGGCTCTAGTCATCTAGATTAGATAAGTATCTAGATAAAGATTATTCCTAGACCTGTATCCTAGGCAGGCTAGCCTAGGTCTACAGAGATCTAGAATATCTAGTCTAGGTCTATATATCTAGTCTAACTCTAAATTAGTCTAAATTGACTCTTAATTCTAAAAGATCTCTAGAGATTATTCTAGATCTGAGTCTAGATATTAAATACTACAGACTATAGATAATAGATCTCTAGAGTAGAGTTCGGTAGAGTATTTTTAGCTCTAATTTATTATTATTCAAAAATTATACACTTATCAATAATCATTCAAATCATTGTATCATAATTATTTTATATATCATATTTAAAATTATTTATAATGTATATTTTGTACTGATTAACTTAAATACACTTTTAAAACTTATACTAGAGTCTACTTATTTATACACTACTTATTAAAGTACTTACTTATATATTATACTGCCTAATAACTTATAGTTATAGTCTTATTAAATAAATAGATCTAGATACTTTACATACTAACATAGTCAAAACATTACATAGATCTAGATCTAGATAATAAGATACCTACTCATGATACTGTTTTAGTTTTATTCTGGATTCTAGTCTACATCCAGACTCGAGCTTTGAGTAATTGAAGAATACTATTAGACTATAGATCTAAAAGTCTTTTCATATATGATAGATCTATATATTATATTTTTGTGCGACTAAGATTGATTACAATGTGAATGATGAGTAACAGATAAATTCCAATGCTAAGATTGGATTATTTTTGGGTTGGATGTCCTCCTTTGTTGATATCTCTGACATCACTTAGATCTACAAAACAACAAGGCTAGTGGTTTTGAAAATTAGGTTGTGAAAAAAGGAATGAAAAGCATTAAATTTAACCGAAAGTAGCAAGATTCCTTCCTTAATTATATGATATTTCTATCGAGTTTTGCTTACCTTTTTAGAATACAAACAGGTGAAAAAAAAAAGGCGAAATTAAGTTTTTAGTTTTATCTCATAGACTTCCTGTCATTCTGCAGTTAATGAAAGGTGAAGGCCAATGGACTGAAAAGACTAAAGAGAGACTACTCAGTATATTGTTCAATAACGTGCAAAAATAGATTATCTACCTTCATTGCATTTTGTTTCCCCAATCAATATAACGTTTTTGTAACACAAAGTGCCAATGAAAATCTAATTAAACTCCCCCGATGCATTAATTAAGCTTAATTAAAATAAATGCAAAGGCTGTTTATTATTTATATGTTGTATTTTTTTTATAAATCTGCTAGACAATGAAAGAGTTACACTTTTTTTCTCCAACGACTAATGTAAGACAGGTAACGCTAAATATTATTACAATCTGTACTGTGGCAGACTGTCAATTTTGACACCGCAGGTATAAGTTAACTTTATGTGTAACTCTAAGTAGGTCTTCAACTGACCAGCAAGTGGGTCATACCGTAGAATAGAATCATTGTGTAAGAAAATATAAGGTATTGGATAGCTACTGAGATTCAGGATTTTTGTTCGTAAAATGAAGACAGTTACGTTACAGCCCAAATCTGCAAAGGCGTCATGAATGACGGCAGGCTGGCACTACTTTTTTAGTAATTAATTTTTTTTTATTCTTCTTAGTCATTATACTGTTATGGCACGATTACGAATTAGTTATTTGTTACAGTGCTGGACAGGCCACTGTCCCATTCGCTCATATTTCGTACGGCTCAGGACAATCTTCGACACATGTTGCCCCGTTGCGGGGAAGAAGAGGAAACCGTGTCTCATATTCTTTTCTTTTGTGGTACGAGCAGTTGGATGATGTATTTTGTCGTTGGCAGCAAAATTTCAGTCGAGAATATTACACTCACATCGCGTAGACCTATATCTTTAACAGTGTATTACCGTGAATCAGCCATCATAAACCTTAGTATCTTGATCAGACTGGATTTTTTTTTCTGTGTATGGTCAGGGTGGTTAAATTAAAGTCATTGTTTTCATTGAGAAAATAGGATTTGACACCCTAAGGCCAAGCAAATTGTAAAACCAAATAAATTAAGAAAATCAAGAAGCGTTGTTTTACACAACTTTGTTTCAGAACAGAGAAATGTAGGCCTAATGTATACAGAGGTGTCACTTGGGTCGGTGTCGTCTGGTTGATTAGGTCATTTTAACCCCCACCCTCAATCAACCCCTTGCAATTAGACCCATCATTCTTTAATCTTATTTTTTAGACCATAATTAAGTGAAATAATAATCTACATTCATGGTTTACACAACTTTGAATATTCGTTGGTCATGAGATTTTATCAAGTGTTATTACATATAGGCCTATTAAAATGTTACAATATTAAATTTAGAAATAGACTTCACATAAACTGAACGGAAAGCATCAACAATTGCCCTGTTAGGTGAGAAATGAAATAACGCAACTTTCGTAAAATACTTAAAAGTGTACAAAAAAAAAAATAGAAGAAAAAAAACTTACAATTATAAAGCACAAAAGTACAAAAATAATGTTGTTACAAATTAAAAGTTTCTTTTTCTGGGTTTCAAATTTTCAAACTTATCAATAACTTCATTAAAGTCAATATCTTTGCGATATAGTTTTAAATAGACATAATAATTAAATCTGAATGTCTGTCTCCCGACCCATTGTCAATCTCAATTAGTTCTAATTAAATTTAGCTTTGAAAAGCTCTTTTCACATGACCCCATAGACACGCAGACAGTAAGAATCTCTCAGTGAAATTAGAGGTGTTGGCAACAGTTGGGCAATACAGGGGTCCCCTAACAAGATTGGATTAGAAATATAACTCCCACACAAAAGAAGCAGGCCTGCATATTCATGAACTCCCCCCCCCCCCCCCCCATAATTTAACTTGTCATTGATCTTTAAAGGTAATAGACCCCTCCTACCAATGACTCACAGATAATACATTTAGCATACATACATCTAGTTTCTTATATAAAAGCCGATGCCCTTTCAACTACACCGCTCTTATGCTACCACATAAACACACAGACACACACATCAAACTATAAATACCTGCTGTAAAACATTACTCGCATCCATAACCCGACGTCGGTAGTCGTCAAGACACATGTCCATGTCCCTGATTTTCTCAGCCTGCGCCTCTACCTGATCCGAGAGAACAGATACCTGTGTGGCACGAGGTCAAATTATGAAGTTAGGTAGGCTACTATAGAAATAATGACACACCAAATAGGGCACACACTACACACACTCTTTTCTCCACCGAACAACACCTCTGTAGCTTATTCACATTTACTTTTTTTTTTTCTATCTTGCGCTAAACATATGTTAGGGATCATCCACTTATGACGTTGACGTAAACAAATCGCGAGTGTACGCGAGTTAGCAAGCAGATATAGATGCTGTTTCTCACAGTCTATATCATATAAAGATGAGGGGCCGCTTATATAACGTTCAGTTCCTCACGTGCTGCTAAAGCCGCCTCTTGTGTTCATTAAGACAAGGTATATGGCGCTTCGTCTCCTAATAGACCCCATGCTGCATAGAATAGACATCTTCTTTATTTTGTGAGCGGAAGTAATTAAAATTCGCATATCCCGTAATGGGAGATTTCCACGATAGACTGCACAATGTCAAGGACGTTAAATTGAGCAACAATGTTGCCAACTAGATACAAAGGAAATGAGCTACAAACAGAAGAGCTTAGTGCTTGTATACTTCCATCATGGAACTATACTAAAGGAACGCCGACTTCTAAACAGGTCTTTGCGCATCCTGTCTGCGCATCCTGCACTGTATTAAAAACAAAACGCAGAGACTTTGTACTGTACACTCGATTTACCAAAAAGCTAGCTCTTTATAGTTTATCCACCAGAGATAAGGGAGAAGGGGAATATGGCTCTAGTTATTTATATACCTTTAAAAAAAGCATAGCTTTATCACCACTCCCTTTATTCTGTACACGGGATTCACATAAAAAAAAGCTAGCTGTTTATAGTTTATCCATCAACAAAAAAGGAGAATGGAAAAATGATTGAAGACAGGGTCTTGAACTGAAAGGGGCCATTACATGCTATTTTTAAAAAATGCATATAATGTATGGCTATTTGAATTTATTTTTGGAATGTATGTGGAGTAGAGGGGCGGCAGAGGTGCTCACATAAGCCCAGTTGTTTGGGCTCCAACTATTTCTGCTAATAAATGAAAATATCTAACAGACACAAACAAGAACAAACAATTTTTTGTTATTATTATTTAGAATTATTTTAACATGTAAATATTTAGACTCGGTTGTGAAATGTATTTATATAATGTTTGTGTTTTACTCCTTTAGGTAAATAAAAATAATGAACAATCTTTTATGGAAATTTAGTGATTGACACTTATTTTTTTTAGAGTGTTCTTACCTGTAGGGCCAGGCTCTGTTTCTCCTCTTCCAGGTGACGCAAGTGTTCATCGTGAGGACTAGATCGAACATTGACCTTGAGAATGAAAAACAATCGGACATCAGAGATAAAGTATAAGATGTGCCACTACTAGAGATAAAGTATAAGATGTGCCACTAATGGAGATAAAGTATAAGATGTACCACTACTAGAGATAAAGTATAAGATGTGCCACTACTGGAGATAAAGTATAAGATGTACCACTACTATATATAAAGTATAAGATGTACCACTACTAGAGATAAAGTATAAGATGTACCACTACTGGAGATAAAGTATAAGATGTACCACTACTAGAGATAAAGTATAAGATGTACTACTACTAGAGATAAAGTATAAGATGTACCACTACTAGAGATAAAGTATAAGATGTACCACTACTAGAGATAAAGTATAAGATGTACCACTACTAGAGATTTACATTAGGATATTTACAGACATGTTAAACATGAAAGATAAACTTTAAGACTTCAGAGATGTATTACAATAAGAAGTGAAGAGTGGCCTCGAAATGCCAATTGCGTCTTTTCTAGTAACATTGTAATATCAAACATTCTGTTCAAGATGCCCCCCCCCCCCCCCATCTTTTCTTCGTTACATAAATAATAACAATGACTTTTCTGGTGTTTTTTTTTTTAGATAAATCGACCAGTCAATGTTTTTATTTCTTTAAAGCTTCAGATCAACAACGATACACACGGTGATTGTGCCAAGCCTACATTATAATAACCAAGAACATGTTACTTTTTTGTCCCTGGGCGGTTTTGCAAAACATGCCCCTGGTATGTAGCTAAGACCACAGTTAAATGTTTTGCTGGCTATGTAAAACTCGATGTGATGTTCTCGACATTTTGTGGAAATTTCAAGTGCGGGCGCATCTAACTATGCTTAATATAAAATGAATGTTGCTTCAGCTAAAAATGTTGTTGTTGTTTTCACTTCTGTGTCACCCCTTGATGGGTGTCACTCGGAACGTCTCACATCCCTCACTCCCATGTTATGGAGTGGATGTCTGTGTGTTTTTGTAACCATGCAAGAATCCATAAAAGTTCTAAGTAGACTAGAATGCTCTCGGGCAGATTTTTTTTAAACTGGGGGTTCCAACGTCCTGCCAAAGAACGGGGAGAGGAAGCTGGTCAATTTACTTTTCTAGGAACAATTAAATGTTGTATTTTCATTGTAGCTAAAGATCAATGTTTAAATAGTAACCAAGTAAAGTGACATGTTTTAAGTAAAAGACACTTTCTCAAAAGCGTCCAAACAAAAAGGACGAGTAGTGCCAGCTACAAATTTTGAATGAAGACACCTCTGCTGATAAAATAATAATGAGGTTTTAGAGTCGCCTTGTATGAATTATAAATAATTTGGAAGTGTAATATAATCAGGGGCGTATCTAGAAATTCGCCACCTTTTGTGGGCCTGGGGGCTTGACCTCTTTGGGGGCTTAGTGCGTAATATTTAATTTAAACAAGACACATATTTGTGTGCCCCTCAAGTGAGGGCCGGGAGAAATTTTCAAATTTGTCCCCCCCCCTTCCCCCACCCTAGCTACGCCATTGGTTATAATTTGTATCACATAAGCATTGTAAACTTTGTATGGACTTTTTATCATCATTGAAGTCTGAACTGAGTCAAGATTTAATTATAATTGACAGAAGAAACCAAATCTAACTAGATAAAACGTTTAGGATGGAAACGAAAAGTTTAACAGATGATTAAATAGCTTCCAATCTTGACATTTTGACCCTATTCCAACCCCTCCTTCCCCTTTTTTTAAATTTTCTTCATGATCATTCTTAATTTAGCATAATATTCAAACGAGGATGACCAGAAAAAAATACTAAAAACTCTTACATTAAATATGAACACGTTTAGGACACAAGCTGCATATGTGGCTATATGTCCTAGGGAAAGATGACGAAAAAGGGCAATAGACCAAAGCTTCAATACTAAAGACTCAACATTTAATTCATATAGTGTATTGTGAGATTCTTTAAAAAAAAAATAAAGTGATAATGTCAAAGCTCACTATTAAAAAAAAAATTAAAATAGATTTTATGTTCTACCTCACACGGGTCAAAATTGTAGGAAGGTGTCAAAACGGCCTCTTCCGTGTCAAGGTCAACTCTGATGTCGTACTTCACGGCTAAGGTCAAAGATCCGAACCAGGCTCTTCCCCCGGTTGCCATGTCAACGAATCATCCAAAAAGAGAACAAAGTCCACCATTTCATTTTTTTTCAAAGTCTCTAATGTGGCAACATGTAACAACTTTCGATTTCATAAGATCATGACTCAAATAAATGTGTAAGCTTTTTATTATACACTATGACACAAACTATGAATATTTCACAAATGGTTCATTATTAAATCGTTCGTATTTTATACACCGGATATGCAACAATGCAGTAGTATGAAAATCTCAATATACAATGCAAAGCATCTGCTATTGACAATAAACTAATGTATCTGCAAAAAATAACCTGTAACGAAACAATTTTCTATATTGCTTGCAATTCACGACCAGTTATTTCAAACGATGAGGAAATAAATGTGTTTAAGACTACAAATCGCATTAACTCTTTAAATCATTCATGATTTGTAAGATAAATAGTTCCTAAACGGCAACACGAAAGACAAAGAATGTATACTTTAAATCCTGTTGAATAATGGTTGCATTTATTCAGAACTTCTAGAAGCTAAAGATTTGCTTACACTTCAGGACAAGGGCGGTAAGCCGTGAACACTTGCTGTAATAATCTTGGGGGGCTTATCTCCCTATCTCAGCCTACCCACATCAGACCTCCCCTCCCCCCATTTTCTGTCGGGTTATCGAGGTAAGATTAAGTCTTGAGTGAAGAGGATGCTTATTTATTTATAGTTTATCAACCTGGTTGTAGAGGCAGACGGAAGATGGGGTCAGACATGTTAGATGAACGACACACTTAGTTTGTATTTCTTAAACACAGTTCCAGATCGCCATGGATCACAGTCACAAGAGACTCATGCTATACGTCTTAAAAACTAGCACTTGCTCACCGCCTCTCTGGTGCATGTCCAATCCAAACAAGGGAGGCTACCTAGTAGCGTAACATGCGCTTCGGACAAGAGCCGGCCTTAGGCATAGGTAAACTAGGCAGCTGCCGAGGGCCTCCGATTGGTGGGGGGGCCTCACATAAGACAACAGTACATTTTTTGAGAGGAGAAATAACGTATTTTTTTTATTTCGATGTTTTTAAAAATTTTTTTTTATGTTTCTATTTCATTTGGGGCCATCTTATTCACTTCATCTAGGGCCTCCAATTATCTAAGGCCGGCCCAACTCGGAATGTAGTTACGATAGTCCTCATCCCGTTGTCCCATCCAGTCCTGTTGAAATCTTAGCTTGTTGTTCATGTTTTGAAGGTTTCTTTAGAAGAGCATTACTTTCTCTCAGTCGACAGTCCAAAACGCACACCCCAAAGGTTTAATGGGCATCATCCTAAGATCTTTTCTATTTAATGGGCATCATCCTAAGATCTTTTCTATCTTCGATATCCAGACAAGAGTTGGGTGGTTACATGAACGCGTATTATCAAAGTTCACAACAAAACCTTTTTAACAATAAATCAATATAGACTGATTATGAAATACGTATACTACACATATCAAAGGCTCCACGAACGCTTCCATCAAAAGTACCTTAGCTCCATAATGGGCATACGGTGGCAAGACTAAAATAAAGTTCCCCTTTCAGACCTTGCGATCTATAGAGCTGATGATGTTAAAGTCATCTGTTTCTTTCGCCAACGGTTAACGAGCAGGGTGTCATGTGACCAACCGCTTTAACTTTTCCCCAACTTAAGTCAGGTACCCATGAGAGTTGGGTGGAACTCAGGGGCGCCCTAAAAATCCAGAAATTCAAAATCTCAGTCTTCACTGAGATTGGAACCCAGGACCCCAGGTTCGGAAGCAAAGCGCTTTACCACTCAGCCACCGACAAGACTCCATTACAAATAACTATGTTCTGCTGGAGGCCGGTGTGGACAGTAAAGAAGAACTAATTACCATTCGATGATTCGACAGCTGCGCTGAGACGGACACACAATCCCCTATGGTAAACGATCGTATGGCTAAAGCGATCTTTTTTTGGTGAGCTTAAAGGAGGACGGCAATACAAAGGTGCCCCCCCCCCCCCCAAAAGCTCTGTATGATCAACTCAGGCACCATTTCGCCCTCACAGCCATGGACGAAAGTAGCTGGCAAAAGATGGCATCTGAGAGAGATAGTTGGAGAGCTCTCCCAAAGACGAAGACACTGCCGTTATTTTATGTTAGAAACGAACGAAACGCTGCCAGGGTCGAATTACGTTAAAAAGAAACAACATTCATTGTAGTCCCTTTATTAGTTTCCACTAAGGAATTTTCTGGTGATGTGGCAGGTCTGCAGCAGTACCGCCCTCTGACAGGCAACGAAAATGTTCCTAGGAGTGTTAAGGGCCTTGAAAACATTATTATTATTATTACGTTTATATAGCAGTAGTCCTATATATTACTCAGAAACAAGTTCACAGAAATGGGGCTAGGGACATCAGCTCCAAAGTGCTAAGAGAATATTCAATAGATTTTTAAGTTGCCATTATTTATATAATTCGAGGAAGTGGACAATAAATATTGACTAACATCAGTAGATACCACAGTCTAGTAGCAAATTATAGGCTATCAATATTCGTGTGACATTATTATACATCATTATTACATAATTAAATCATATAAATCAATATTAATGTGCTTTTATAACATAAACACTGAGCCCAGTTATCAATGCTTGAGTATTCATAGGATATTATCCCCAATACATTTGTCAACAATGATTCCAATCAGCAATTAAGTTATTTTCATCGAGTATCTAGTAAATGAAAAGATAGGCCATTATATTTAATTGCCACCTGGTGTTTGAAGTTTTCCACATAAAAAGATCGTCTGGAAACAGATGGGCTAAGCCTTAGTGAACTAGTGTGCTCATTTACACCCGTTGACCTCAATATCTACACACCGAGCAAGTCGATAGAGAACACATGCATGTGTATTGACCAATAGATGTGGGCATTTAATTAGGTGAACTATACGAATGAAAGCACACGTTTATACCTCCGCCTGCTGTGCACAATTTATTACTTAACAAACAAACAAACACATACAGACAGACATATAGAAACAAAACACACACTAACGCTTCACATCTTTATGAATGAGTCAGATTGCACGCAGACATCTCGAGCTATGTATTACATCTACAAAAGGTCGGCTAATGACGTCATATTCAAAACGAGTAAGAAGGAGGAGGACTGGTAGATCTTTACTTTGTATGTATGTATAGAGAAGACTAGAGGGGCCGGCTGGAGGAAGTAGATTGTAAATGCTTGCCGATTCTAGTCTTTTATTGTATTAAATCTTGATGGGCAGCTGAAACTTTCTGGCGCTCAAACAATATAAAGACGCATTGATTCTCTGGCTAATTCTGATAATATAAAGACGCAATGATTCTCTAGCTAATTCTGATAATATAAAGACGCATACGCATTGATTCTCTGGCTAGTTCTGATAATATAAAGACGCTTTGATTCTCTGGTTTATTCTAATAACATAAAGACGCATTGATTCTCTGGCTAATTCTAGTAATATAAAAACGCATTGATTCGCTGGCCCATTTTAAATGTTTGCGTGAACAACGGTCTTAGCTTTAAGTAATTCCTTTTTTACTTCTATCATTTTTGAACTACCAAAAACAAAAACGGCACAATTTTGACGTAGAAGGTCAAGGACTTTATGCACAGCACAAACATAATGGATTAAATTATATTCCAAATTTTCTTTTTTTTTTTACTTTTAAAGTGTAAGCGTACTTAAATTCAAAGCTGACTCTAACGACAAATGTTATGAGTTGAATGAATTGAACCTATTAAAATTCATAAATTTAAGCTATTTAAGACTTGCCCAACCACGAAACTTTAATGGCGACACTGCAATACTACTACACTCACAATTGCTTAAATACATAAATAGAGAGAAATGTTTTTGGAGAATAGGGTAGCAGTGGCGTAGCTAGGAGTTTGGCATCATTTAGGGGCCCTGGGGTGGGGGCTTGACCTCCTTAGGGTCCCCTGCATTTTAATATTCAACATCATGACATGAGATAATGGTGTAGTATTTGATATTTAATGTAAAAGAAAATTTCGAACACTCAAGTGGGGGCCCGGTGGCATCTTCAAATTCTCTCCCCATCCCCCAACCACAGCTACGCTACTGGTGTGTAGGATTAGGAATATCATCATTTTTTATAACAGCAACAACTATTTCAATAATTTTCCATTGTATGCAAGCCACAGTAAAATCTGACTAAAAAAATGAATATTCCACTAGAACATGTGGATATAAGCCTGCTAACAAAGGGTCATATTGTAGATATTGATTTAAAGCTATGAAAATGAAAATAAGCCCAACAACAAACGTTACACATTACTGTTCAATATTAGTATTTAGATAAACCGTTGAATGTTACAATTTCAATGAACACGTAATCCTGTTTTGAAGTAGTTTAGTGTGCACAAAGTTCCGAATATTTATCAACTTATAACAGCACAATACCGAATGGTTCGCCCTGATCGCATAGTTTGTAGGGGACACGACTCGCGAAGCGTGGATTTGTGAGTTACCTGCCCGTTTACGATGTAAAAGTTTAAGACATAGAAACGAGGAGAAATAAACGTTGTTTTTTTTTTCTAGGTCCATCTGTTGTTATAGGGGCGGCCTGCTTGTGAGCGAGAGGTGCTCACGCAAGTACAGGAAGATGAAAGATATATTTATAAGTAAAGGTGAGTCAAGTGAAATCGATTTAAGCAATCTCCCTTTATTTCCCTCATAACTCATTTTTTTTGGTAATTCCCCTTTCTTTCCCACAAACTCATTTCTTCGGTAACCTCCCTTTGTTTCCTCCCACTCATTTCTTTGTCAGCCGAAACTCAGAAGACTTATGTACAAAATGTCAAGGTAAAACGCTTAATGCAGTCTGTGGGTTAGACACTGGAGCAAAAATAAAGAAAAAGGCTTGTTCTAGATAATAAGAGAAAGGAAGAAATGGAAGAGGGATATAGATATACAAAAAGGTGGAGAGCTAACTTGGTGATTATTGATGGATGAGCTGGTCAAATTGAAAGTCGTTAATAAAATGATTCGAGTATCTTCTACTGGACAGGCAGCAGAACAAAAAGAGAAATGTGAAAGTAAAACCGAAGATTTTGAAAGAATAAAAAGTTAAAATTTAGTTGTTTAAAAGGAGAACTAAAGCTTCAAAGATCCGAAACAAAAATAAATACTACTTGACGTAATTCTTCGTGAGAGATCAAGAGAGAGGCCATGAGAGAGACACATAGAGATAGAGGAGAGAGAAAATGGGAAGAAAGAAAGTTGGAGCACTGAGATAGTAGAAAGAGTTTTTCAGGGAGGGAAAAACACGCAGCGATTGAGAGTCACGCAGGAAGGGAGAGACACACAGGGAGGGAGAGTCACGCAGAGAGGGAGAGTCACGCAGGGAGGGAGAGACACACGGGGAGGGAGAGTCACGCAGGAAGGGAGAGACACACAGTGAGGTAGAGTCACGCAGGGAGGGAGAGTCACACAGGAAGGGAAAGACACGCAGGAAGGGAGAGTCACACAGGGAGGGAGAGACACACAGGGAGGGAAAGTCACACAGGGAGGGAGAGACACGCAGGGAGGGAGAGACACGCAATGAGGGAGAGACACGCAGGGAGGGAGAGACACGCAGGGAGGGAGAGACACGCAGGCAGGGAGAGACACGCAGGGAGGCAGAGTCACACAATGAGAAAGAGATGAAAAAGAGTGAAAAACAATAGAACTAAAGAACGGCCTAACTTAACAGATAGGATAGACTCTGATAGAGGGTGACAAATAAATAATTCCTCAAATCCAAAGTACACCCTTCATCTGTTGTTGTTTTTTTTTAAAAGAATTTTGTGCGAAGCTTATATTTATAGACTGAAATATAAAACTCGTCAAATCATTTGATTGACTCGCCACGGGCGCTACTTTTAAGAAACTAGAACAGACACAAAATAGAGCAAAGAGATTTATAACAAACGAATATTCACATTTGATTAGAGTATTAGAGTAACATCTTTAGTAAAATCACTACATTTTCAGGATAGAAAACTCAAAAGTAAAGCAGCAATAGCCATAATACAGAAAACACTGAACCATAATCTTCAAATACAAAACCAATACCTATTAAAATACTCAAAAAGACACAAAGATTAAGGCACATTTCTTGTTCCAATGTTAGTAAAAATGTTTGTTAGTGCTCCTTCTTACCTAGTGCTATTAGAGCATGGAATGGGTTGACTTCCCAAGTATTCCTTCTCTGGCGCTGCCGGGGTCGAGTTTCGTTCAAGAGAAACAAATTCATCGTAGTCCCTTATTATTATTATTTATTATTATTATTTCCGAGGGTTGGGGGACTCATCACTCTTAATTTTTAATATATTTTACGTTTGAATACATCAAATACAATCTAGTGTTAGATTCTATTGCCTTTTTTTCTTCTTTTTTTGGGGGGGTTTTCAAATTAAAGTAGGAGAAATAACCAAAACAAAAAATAGTTATGGAAAATAAACAGAGTTGTCTTTCTTGCACACATCTACATATACCTCCAGCTTCAAACAGAGTTGTGTCAGCATTTCAGTGAATAACCAAACAAGCCATCAATCAGAGTAGAAAACAACATTACTGACAAAACCAGGTCAAGAACACCAGGAACTGGTATACAAAGATAGATATTATGCAGGGTGAACTTTATATTTGAAAAAGTTGAAAGCAAAAATATCCACACAGCCTTGTCCAAACCTCCCCCCCCCACCCACCCCGAAATGAAATTTAGTGACATTTTTTGCTTTGATTTTGTTTATTTTAGGTGAGATTTTAATATTAAACCATCACTTGCCTCGGCGCAACTAAGCGGGGTTTTGCGGTTCAACCCCCCTCTTCTATAAAACAAAAAAATAATAAAATTCAAATTACAATCCCGAAATTCCAAGAGCATAGATAAGGAAGATTTTGATTTAAAAACCTCCTCCGAAATTTTTTGTTACGATAAAACCCCCTCTTCAATATAAGACTAAAGAATACATCAGTCTTCAGATTCTATGAGTGTAGCCAAGAGGAGTTTTGTGTTTACCCCCCCCCCCCCTCCAGCACGGTTTGAAGCTAAAAAAACACCTCTTCAATATAAACAAAAGCAAATTACACACTCAAAATTCTATGAACGTAGCCAAGAGGGGTTTAGAGTTTAAATCATCCTCCTCCAGAGGGCTTTAAATTTAAAATCCCTTAAAATGGTTTTGATTTTAAAACCCTCCAGAAAGGTTTAAAGCTAAAAACTACCTCTTCAATAAAAAAAAAAAGCAAATTACATACTCTAAATTCTATGAGGAGGGTTTTGAGTTGAAACCCCCCTCCTCCGAATGGCTTTAAGTTTAAAACTCATCAGATGTTTTTGAGTTTAAAATCCCCCTATAGATAGTTTTGAGAATGAAATCCCCACTCTTCAATATTATTCTAAAGCAAACTAGTCACCAAATTCTATGATGGTGGCTGAGGGAATTTTTTATTTGTTTTTAGTTTACCCCCCCCCCCCCCCCAACAGATGAATTTGACAATAAAACTTCTTTTTTCGATACAAAATCTAAAGCAAACTACATTCACCGAATTCCATTAGAGTAGCCAAGAGAGGTTACCAATTTCTACCAGTCGTTAGGCTCCATTAATAAAGTGTAGTGAATAGTCATCTGCCGAAATTGAAAAAAAGGCTATTTGTGGCTAAAACAAAGATAGCTAAGACTTATTTTATGAGTCAGTCTAGAGATCGGGTCTCAATCAAGGAAATTCTATGCCGAACTTGGTGTCGATTTCTTAGTAAGGTTGTGACAGAGCGTTGCATGAGGTTTGCAGCACATGTTTTCCGACAAAATGAATTACGCACACCAAGAGTTGCGATGACATGGAGGCCATTAAGAGAAAAGCGCAAACAGGGACATTCTAGTACAACCTGGCGCCACACTTTTATGGAGGTCTTCAGAGCAGTGGACACCAGGTGGGAAGAGGCTTCAGACATTGCCAGTGTCAGATGTTGTGGAGGCCCCCCAATGTGCCAAACGGCGCAGGAGGATCTAAATCCTCAGTAAGTAAGAATAGCAGATTAGGTTTTTGAACTAAAACTTTTAACAGCAGAATAATGTACTGTAGATATCCCAGAATATGCATTTTTTAAAATTTAATTACCGGAAATAGTGCTTGGTAGGGGGGCTCCACCCCAAACCCCGATGGGGGAGCTCAGCGCTCCCCCACACCACCTTGCTGTCAAAGGCATGGTGTGTACAATTTTTACACTAACTCCAGGAAGAACCTATTCCAGGGTACAATAAACGTCTTCAGAAAGAATGAATGGTCACACGTACACACACACACACGCTCACACACACACACACGCTCACACACACACACACATATATATAAATATATATATGGCAGGGGGGGGAGAACCCCCCCCAACCCCGCGAAAAAAAAACTGACTACGCCCATGGCGTTGTTAATGTTGTCTGAAAAAGCTGGACCCTTGTCATAGAGCTTGAACCACATTAGTTTATTGCAATAGACCCAAAAGGTATGTAGAATGTTTGTAAACATTTTCTGATTAGCTGCTGCTACCTCTACAGGTCTGCTGCGATGAGTATTTAAGTGGACACCAGGTTGGAAGAGGCTTCAGACATTTCCGGTGACAGATGATGTGGAGGCCGCCCAATGTGTCAAACGGCGCAGGAGGATCTAAGTCCTAAGTAAGTAAGAATACTTATCGCAGCAGACGTGTAGAGGTAGCAGCAGCTAATCAATTGCATTTTATAAGTCCATATCCACAGAATATCCTTCCTCGCATTTCATGCCTAGTTAACTTATTGCCAAAAGATAACTCTTTTTATCGTCATGAACGAATGCCAAAGACGTGAACAAGAGACGAGTGTCTTGCAGTGACAAGAGATATCGCAGGCAGAACAGAGCAGCGTCTAGTCTGTTTCCTCTGGCGAGGTCAGTGACAAGAGATATTGGCAGGCAGAACAGAGCAGCGTCTAGTCTGTTTCCTCTGGCGAGGTCAGTGACAAGAGATATTGCAGGCAGAACAGAGCAGCGTCTAGTCTGTTTCCTCTGGCGAGGTCAATGAGTGCGTGGCTACGTAAGACCTCATTGAAATATCTATGTTCATTTAAAGAACGTTGAAACTTTCTGTGTAAACATGTTTTGTTTTTTTTTGATTGACGGGCCTAGTTGATCCGCTGTGTGCTTAAACTGTGTGTTAAGTATCAACGAAACGGTAGCAGACGTAAAAATACGTCTCTATAAAAGTGTCGCGAGTCAATGAAATGACGTGACGAGCTTTTCATTTCAGGCTAGGAATGTAAGCTGAGGCCCAAATTTCAGACTCTTTAAAAAAAACACACACACACACATTTGCATCTTAGATTCAGGTAGGTATGGTAGTTACGGAAGATCCTTCTAAAATGAATATCAATACGTCCTAGCCCTAAGCTGCATAACGTAAATGGTAAGAGTTCAAACATGAGACAACGTTACAACATCCCCTTACATACACCTCACAATCAAGCTGCCTATATCTTGGGGAAGAATAAAGTATATTAATAACATACATCGAAAGAGGTCGTATGTATTTTAAAAACTCTCAACCGTGTGTGGCTATTATTAATGCACTACCGCTGCCCAGATGGTGTCCTGTTCTCAACCGGTACACTTGAATGTATGCGCGATTTGAACATAATTTATAGATTTATTTGTGCGTTAACATTAAATCAATTGTTTGCTTGTTGTAAACAGAACCGATGACTACACTGTCACGACATTTCATGGGACTCTCTTGTATTTGTCACTAAACAGAAACAATAGAAAGATGTCGTATGATTGACAACGTATAAAATGTATATCCAGCCTCAGCCTCTTAGGTGTTCAGGCTGCAAAACCATTTCTTAGCATTCGATCAATACGACAGTTTCTGAGATCTCTTGAAACATAGGCACATATATCAGCAAGTGAGACTTTGCTGATGTACTATAGAAAACATTCAACAATACTTGTTAGTGTTATTGAAGCCATGAGTTGTAAAACAAAATAGTCATTATTCATAAAGCCCCTTTCTTTAGAAAAATTTTATATGCCTACTACAATAATGATATCTGGAAGTCTACATTCGTTTATAAGTATGGATGAATTTTTGCAAACTAGAAATGTGTTTGACTACAAGTCACTTGCATATGTATAGTAGTCACTAACACATACACATTTACAAATACCTATAGTTTATAATCTAGATTTCAAGATCTATAAACATAGAACGATTATGAATTTAGTTATGGTATCCAACGTAATTATTTATTTTTAATAAACATAAAAATAAATTATTATAGAAATAAAAACAGAGGGCATCAAAGATTGCGCATGTCTACTTACCCTAGCTCCTGGAATAGTACCCCAGTGGTCGTGTTGATAGTAGCCCCAGTACTGGCCGTAGCGGTCGTAGGGGCGATAGCTCATTATGGCTTCATCCGACGACGCAATAGTTGTGCTCCAGCATCCTGCAACAGCAGCACGTGCTGCCCGGATGGTGTCCTGTTCTCAACACTTGAATGTGTGCCTTAAGTGGAACATACTTTCTGGATCTATGTGTGCGTTAATATTAAATCCATTGTTTTTTTTTTTTAAACAGGACCAATAATTACACTTTCACAACACCTCGTGGAACTCTCTTGTATTTGTCAATACACAGAAACAATAAAAGATGTATTATGACAATGTATAAAATGTATTTCTTGCATCAGCTCATTAGGTATTTTATATTATATACTTATCTAACCATTGAAATGGTTCAGGACGCAAAACTGTTTCTTAGCATGCGAATCTGTACGACAGTTGCTGAGATCTGTTGATACATAGACAATGTACAAAATGTATTTCCTTCATCAACCTATTAGGTATTTTATATTTTATACTTATCTACCCATTAAAGCTGGCGTATACAAAGTCTTCGTTTGTCCATATAAATACTCCATTTACCTTTTGCAGATACACCAGGTATATTGGCCGACACAGTTGGATGTTTGGATGCACGTGAAATAATGTACTCTTTCATAATCCTTAAACTCAAGACAATGGCTTATTATTATTTTATCTGCCCATTGAAATATAAAACGCATACTAGAAATTGACCTTAGATATATTTTGTTGACCCCACGTTGACATACTGGAGATAGCCACGATCAACTAAACAATATCAATGACGTTAAATTAAACTTTAATGTTGCCAACTAGGAAATAAAATCGAGCTACAAAAGTAGAAGCTGATTCTGCAGTGCTAAAAAGTGCACAAACATTCTGATACAACTTTTAGAAAACGTAGACTAGCAACACTTCCTTTAATCTGTACACTGGATACACCAAAACGCTAGCTATTTTCCTTTTTCCTACATAAATGAAAAACTATGATCCTAAAATGAGACACCGAAACTATTTATCTACCCTTGTATGTTGCTCTGTGCCTAGTTTGTCTTCTATGGAGAGCGTATAAATAACGAAGAAATAATCATCTGCATATTTATTTCTCTTCTGCTGAACTTTAACACAAACTGTTGTTTTTTTTTTGTTTGTTCTTTCAAAAAAACCCATTTAAGTGTCTGCCTAGAGACAGTTTAAAACCTAAACAGAAGTTCTAATTTTATTATAAGAATACATCTGTTCTTTTTTGTTCTAGAGCGCTGTTAAACAAGCGGCCCAAGAGGAACGGGGTGGAAGTTATCTTTAGCTAACGCAGTGCACGTGACTTCTCACAGCGTCTGCTCTCGTCTCTCTCTGTGTGGCTGTCTTGGCTAAATGTCACGGTGGCAGCATTTCGTCATCAGAAGACGAGGTCACAGTAAATTGAACGAGCACCCTTGCACCCCCACCCCTTCTTTTATGTTTTAGATATAAGACCTTTAAGTCGGCCGGGTCTAAAAGGCTTTGAATTAACTCAGAAAGAGAAACGTAGAGAAATCTACACGCACATATACATAGCCAACGAACACTGACGCAAAAGCTACAAGCTTAGCACACCCATCTGGCCAAAACACACATACATGTCTTACTTTCAATAATGGCCTATATTCACGTATACAAATAGGGCCTAAAAGAACAGACAAATATGGACTAACACCGATACAAAACAATTAGTACAGCCCAACACGCCTACTAAAACTTAAACAGACACATATACATACTCTCACACACACTTGGACAGACGATTGAATGAGTTAAGTCCAACAAGTGTGATTTGGTTTTTGGTACTCAGTTCTCAATAGATACAAAAGGGCACTTCATACTAAGAGTGTGAGTTTGTTAGCATAGAACAGGGGAATTTAGATTTCATGCTAGTTTCACCTAGGAGGTGGGGAGTTTTCATCAGAGAAGGAAGGGGGAGTCGGAACTATATGTTTTTAAAAGTGCAAAGGAAAGAACTCCACATATGTTGGACTGAGGATATAACGAGTGGAAGTTGGGATGAAGGGATAGAATGAGGAGAGAGCAGGAGTAGTGTCAATGGAATGGGGTAGAGTTAGAAGAAAGAAAGAGAGTCAGTCAGAAGTTTTGTTTGTTATACACATATGGCAGGGGCGCAGCTAAAAGTTTTCCATCGTTTGGGGGCCGGGGGGCTTGACCTCTTTGGGGGTCCCTGCATTTTGTGTAATATTTAATTCTTACTGTAAAAAATACTCATTTGGAGGGCCCCCCTCAGGTGGGGGCCCGGGGGGATTTTCAAATTCTCCCCCATCTTCCCCCCACCCTAGCTACGCCACTGACTATGGATATTCACAGGCGGCCAGGCAGGGCTTGAACCCGGGACCACTGTGACCATCGAATTGGATAGAGTCAGAGGTTTATACGACGTGGCGACCAGCTATTGGTCTAAACTGCACACTGTGACGTTGCAGGTTAGTGTTCAGGCCTTCTATAACGAATGGTTTCGATTGAAGCGTCGTGCTGAGACGTGATCTGTTGGCACTACTCGAGTAAGTTGGCAGTGTTTTGGGAGATTTCCCTGTCATCGTACAAAGACACATCAGACTCTCTCTCTCTCTCTTTCTCTCATACGGTCATGTTAGATATCGAAACCTGTTCTGTTACTGAGTAACAACAGAAGTGCTCATTCTTAAGTTCAAGTAGTCCCACGTGACCTCATTGCTACATAACCCAACAGTCTGTATCCACACCCGCAATGGCACATAATAAACCACATGGGCAGTCTGCATCCATTGCATAGAATAGTAACTTCTATTTTAAAAGACGTCTTACTGTGGAAACGCAAAGATAAAATCGTCTCCATTGCTAACCTCCACATTTATCTATATTTAGGCTACCTGATTCAAAAGTACAATGAGGCACCTAAAAGATATCATTTTCTTCTATAAGTGGAGTATATATGGAGTAGAAGCCACGGCAAATGTGGAGCTAATTGTGTGCGTTTGAGGTCTGAACAACGGAAATAGATTTATGTATCTTTTGTACCGCAGTAGCTGTATCTTCTTGAGGTATCGTAGTATCTAGGGCAATAAAGATTTATATTTGTGTAACGTGGTATTTAGGAAAATAGATGTATATTATTTGTGTATCATACTGTTTAGGGCAAAAGATGTATATTTGCGTACCGTAGTATTTGTTAGTATTTAGGACCGGGATCCCGGGTTCAAATCCTGGTGAAGACTGGGATTTTTAATTTCGAGATCTTTGGGTGCCTCTGAGTCCATCCAGCTCCAAGGGTATCTGACATTAGTTGGGGAAAAGTAAAGGCGGTTGGTCGTTGTGTTGGCCACATGACACACTCGTTAACCGTTGACCACAGAAACAGATGACCTTTACATCATCTGCCCTATAGATCACAAGGTCTGAAAAGGGAACTTTACTTTACTAGTATTTAGGGCAATAGATGTGTCTTTCTTTATGTATCGTAGTATTTAGGGCAATAGATGCATCTTTTTGTACTGTAGTAACTAGGGGTATCCTTTGTTAACATTGTCTTGGAATTCGCTTACTCTAATGTATGGGCTTCTGGCTTACTCTAATTTATGGGCTTCTGGTAAACGCCAAAGGTATATTGTCACTTTGGTAACCTGTGACCAATACACTTCAGACTAGTATAGACGTCATTTCATCTATCGGGGCAAATGCTGCTTCACAAGGCAGCTGACACAATTTTTCAATATTAAAACGACAAGACAATATAAACCTACTTCCCTCTTATCTAGCTCATCACCCCCCCCCCATCTCCTCCTCTCGTGTGAGTATTAAACAACCTACAAGAAAGCCCCTGCTGTATTAGTTCCACAAAGCCAATTACATCTTGGCCTTATGCCTGGTTATCAGGTAATGTCGGTCTTATTTCGCAGCTATAGCGAGGCTTTATAATTATTATTATCTATATTATTATTCAAATATTTTAAATCTTTTTAAAAAAAAGTCCTTTTGACAATTTTTTTTTGCAATTTTTCGCATATTTTTGGGTGGCTTTTACTCTCAGAATAGCAAAAATCATAGACTAATCATCCCCCACCCACCCCCACCCACACTACCACGTGACCGATGGGTTAGTTGGCACAAGGGAAAGAACTGTTGCTCAACAAATTGGCAGCCTCCCTGTTTGGCTTTCAAGTTGTCAGACAAACCCAATTTCTTCTGAGAATTAATAAGACGAAGGAAGGTTCAAAATGGAACAGAATGGGGAAGTAATTAGTAAACAAAAACAACAAATGTACAACGTAAAGGTTCTAGAATTTTGCTCTTCGACCTCTTCATTAAGATGTCAAGCTTAGCAATAATTTCTGTTATCTACAATTTTAAACACTAGCATAGGTATCCGCATCAAACTTCGAGCCCATGTTCCTATTACATCCTAGACGCTAAAAACGGCTTTTGACAGATTCGCAACCTGAGAACCGCTATTCGTGAAAAACCGCAAGCTTTTTATTAAACCTTTGTATTTTATTTTTGGTATTTCCCCAATAAGCCGCAGTCCAATTCAGAAGAATAAATACAAGTATGTCACAAATTCCATATTTTTTAAAGCATTTTTTTTTCTTTTTTCCCTAAACCTGTTTATTCTTAATTTTCATTGCGTCATTTCCACTTTAAACAAAACGAATAATAATAGCATAATTAAGGTAGATCTAGAGTCTTTTCCTTTTATTTAAGAGACAGAGAAAACGAGAAAGAGAGAGAGAGAGAGAGAGAGAGCTAGGAATAGATCAATAGTAATTGCGATACATTGAAAAGAGGTAAGATAAACGATTACAATAAATACAACCAAAATGATATTTTTTTATTTAGAGAGCAAAAAAAATAAAAATAAATAAAAAATTAAATGTTGAAAGAGGAACAGGAATGTGACATTCAATTGGGGTCTTCAGAAAAATGTATTATATTTTCTCTAGGCCTGATTGATTGATGGTATGAAGAAATGAATGCGGTGTCTAATACCGTACATTGCTTGCATATAAAGGTCGCGTGCCTTTACTGCATTGCAAATACAACCGTTTTGTTCCTTGAAAAGATAAAATACCAAACATATTTAGATTAAGATTTTGAGATCGCCGTCGAAAAAAAAAATTATTCGAAAAAAATATTTAATATCATTTGTAAGTGATACATTTAGTTCAATACGCATGTTTGTAACTTTGTTTTGTTACAGAACTATAATTCAAATCTCTAAACAAAATATCTCGGAAGTGGAAAGAGAAATTAGGAGAAGCTATTAGATTCTACAATAATTTTTCTGCATTTTTAGGATTCAAGTATATATTGTGAATTATAGCGGCATCTTTCGCGTACGCGGTTGAGTCTCGGTTATAGTCCCAAATTTTTTTTGTAAAACAGAAAATTATCAGTATGAGTAAAGGTTGGAAAAAGGTGACTAGGAAAATAATATTTGGATTCAGAACTCATCTCAATTGTTTCTGTTATAATGAAAAATTTCGTATGAATTCTAAATTTTCCAAAACAAAGTTTACTTAAAATAACTAAGATAAATTTGTGTGCAATTACATAAACTCTGTCGCCATATTTGACTTTTCTGTTTTAAGACAGAACAAAACAAAGTATACACTGAAACATATTTGACTTCTGGTCAATTAAATGACAAACGCAATTAAGTATATCAACATATTAATGGCACAATAGAATAGACTGGTTCATCCATCAAGCAATAAAGCCGACTGATCTATTGGGACTGAAATAGTAAATACCTAAACAATAGATACGCAGTCTACAAGGCAAGTGGAAGGCTGAGAAGATTACGGATGGAATGAACGCAATACTAATAGAAGTAGGTCTTGTATTTTAATGAACTTGTAGCTGCAGTCCAACAGATCGACTCTGCTGTAAAAACGGAGGGATTTAGTCACTGCCAAAGTAAATAAAAATGTGTCTACAAATGTGTCTACAACACACTGCAGAGGACAATAGAATAGCGCTGGCAGAAGAAAAGCGTCAGAGAAAAAAAAAAGCAAGGCCAATGACCACTAGCTCCAGCTGGAATAACCTGCCCAGTGTGCAGCCAAACATATATGTATCTACAGGACACCGAATCAATGTGCACAGCGCAGTTCACGGCTTATTAAATTAATTTCTCCATATCTGTGTTTCAAAAGATCACAGTTCGGTGATGACTTTTCAGCTTTGTAATTAAAACAAGGCCGGAATAAGGGAGAGCAGGCGAGGCCCCGGGCGTCCACAAGACAGGGCCTCGACTAAAGAGATAAAAATATATCTGAATTTCGACGGGTCACAAACTTTTTTTTTTCGAACATGGCCTCCAAATACTTAATTCGGCCCTGAATTCAAAGTTCCACAGCTAAGAATTATTTTCACAGTATCGTCAGCTCCGTGTTTTAAGAATATATAAGCTCTAGTCATTTAATAAATAAATAACTAGATAATACAAGTGTATCACTTGAAAAGAACCAAATGTGATGAATGAAATCATTCACCTGTTTTATTCTGACACTATCGTCATTAGCATCTTATAATTATATCGCATTATATTTCCTAATAAGACACAATGCTAACACATATGATTAACTAAAGGCTACCAGAATCACATTGAACAGGCTTATTACAAATTATCTTAAGCAACGATTGATTTCCAAAAGACATTTGGCAGGCATTTTTTTCCTTTCTTTTTACAACATTCGCTGTTAATTAAAAATGAACGAAGACATAACACTAACACACACACACACAAATACACACACGCACATGCACACACACACATACACACACACGCGCGCGCAGGCATGTCTGGTGCAGCTCTCAACAGAAAACGTTGCAAACTTTAATCTTAACTTAATTGTAGGATGATTCAGAGCATAGATGAAATAGAATTGTTATAGCCTACTATTTGCACTGACACTAACTCCTTGTACTGATATATATATAACGAAGAATGAAAAGTACACATAAGATATTTTGAAAAACATGTTTATCATTATAATCTTTGCTTTGTGCCCTTATGTAAATTTTCATCTATGGTGTTAAAACTATACATAGGTAACTTTTTTTTTTTTGATGTAGCAGTGTACACAATTAAAAAAGTGTTAAGCACTATAATATAAATTATTGATCCTGGCCACTCATTATCTCTAATTCTCTCACTTGTCGTGGACAATAATATACGAAAATATCGCTTACATCTCCACCCACGACGTAGCATACGCCTTTATTTTGCATGGCCAGCCTTAGGCCACTGCAACCTATGCGACCGCAGTGGGCCCCGCACTTTCAAAGGACCCGTTCTAGTTCTAGGTGTAAATTATTAAATTAAACCATTTTATGACTTATAACAGATTTCCCGCGGCCGCCTGGTTTACCAGGAGCTCCTGGAAATCTGATATTGCAAAATATACGAAAAAGCAATGGAAATCTCCAGAAATTATTAAAAATCTTTTGAAAAATTAAATATATACTAAAATTAGCCATAATTGTGTAATCTGGTCAAAGAAGCTTCTCGCGCCTCAAACTAATGAAGAATTACTTGAGGTCAACAATTCTCGTAGATAGATTGAAATATATGGTAATTCTTGCTATTGAGCGTGATCTATGTAGGAAATACAATTTTTATTATATACTGTATGACTTCGCTACACGCAAGACTCGTAAAGTAGTTCTGTACGTAATAAAGAATGAATGAAATGCAAAGATGAATTTCTAATACAAACTCTTAAATGTCACTTATTACCCAAACTTGGACCCGCGAAATCCGTTTCGCATAGGGCCCCACAACAGTCTTGTCCGGCCCTGCTATTTAGTGACAGGTGAATACAGAGTAGATTACTTGCTCTCCTCCCCTCCTCTCTTTTTTTCGCCGCTAAAGTTTCGTGGGGTAGAAATAAATAAGAGTGATCTTTCCATGACTTCTTGGTCTCAACGGTTAAGTACGGCCCTGCTATTTTGTGACTGGTAAATACTACTACTTCCCACCCCCCTCTTTTTTTGTTCGTAGGGTAACTCCAGTCCGTCCGACTTGCAGAAATAAAAGAGTGATCTTTCCTTTACTTCTTGTCCAAACTCTTGAGCCATGAAGAGAATTATATATATAGACTCCTACTTTACTGAAGCCAAGATCGACACCGCAGTGGTTAAATTTTCCAAAAATGATTTCTTTAATCCGCAATTTCTACTATTTTCTACCAATTATGTATTTGAAAGCCGAAATGTTAATATGTAAAGTACAAAACAATAATTCGTTCCCAACGAAAGTACTAATTAACACTATTTTTGTGCGTAACTTTCTTTCCTTCCATTTTTTTTTGTTCTTTATGTTTATTTCTTCACAGAACTAGATATTAAATCTAATGCTCCTTTAGGTGTAGATAATTGCAAAAGTGAATGTGTGGGATTATCCTTAGACTGTGGCGTAGCTAGGAATTCGCCATCATTTGAGGGCCCGGGGGCTTGACCTTTTTGGGCCCCTGCATTTTGCGTAGTATTTAATTGTAGTATTTAATATTTAATTAAAAAAAAAACAACTCTCATTTTGGGCCCCCCTCAAGTTGGGGCCTTGGGGGATTTTCAAATTCGCCCCCTCCCTTCCCCCATCCTAGCTACGCCTCTGACCTTAGATCAGTGTCATCATGAAATGTTTTTTAATTTGTATGAAAACGTGCGTGTGTGTGTTGTGTGTGTGTGTTGTGTGTGTATGTTGTGTGTGTGTGTGAGTGTGGAGAAAATTACGACCATTGGAAATGTAAAGACCGTAGTTACAGATAAAATGAAGCACAATTTTCGAACAATAAGCTTTAGATCTACAAGTAAGCCTCTATTCTAAACCAAAAAATTAAATTACTAAAAATTGTCACAGTGAATCTAAGGGTCTACTAAAAGTGTGTGTGTGTATTTGTGTGTGTTTTTGGTAGGGGTGTTTAGTACGGTTTGTGAAGATGGGTTTTTTCCACGAAGGTTGAATAGAGGGATTAAAAAAAATAACTTTGGAGGTTACGGATTTTATTAGTCAGCAGGGGAAATTCCATTTTAAATAAATAACAATAACACAATCTACCTTGATAATTGTAAAAATAAAGTATTCTTAACAAAATTAGATTCCTAAATAACCTTCCCAAGAGGATCTATAAGCCCATATATAAGATTATTATAAGATTAGTCAAGTAAGTTTCCTTTCACACCTTGCGACCTATGGGCAGTTGATGTAAAGCTCATTTATTTTTGTGGCCGATTGTTAGTGTCATGTGGCCAGAAAAATGACCAACATTCTTTACTTTCCCCGATAATTGATGGGTCCCCCTCCCCATTAGCGTTACATGAACAGGGGTCCTAGAAGCTCTTATATTCAAAATCTTATACTGAATTTGAACAAGTTTTTTTTTAAAGGTACAAAACCATTCAGGACCTTAACGTCAAGTAATTGGGGTCTCTGTTTGTACTTTTCTTTTGTAAGTCCTATATCTAAAAGAGGGTATTAGCAAAAGCCTTTGAGATCTCACTAAACGTTTTTAAACAGCTGGATATGATCATGCCTAAGAAGCGGAAACTAGCTGGAGCCTGGAGATGACGAATACAGGTAAACCAGATAATGAGTCCAGGTTTAGAACATTAATGGATGGTCGCTGAATGCGTGATAGAGTGCCTTATTTTCCTGTTCAATTACATCGTCTGGTTAATTTATTACAAAGCCAAGGCTAATCTTGAATTGTTATACACCGGTGAGTGCAAAGGCTCAATTTATGGAATACAGTCGTACAAGAGACACAAAAGTTGAATCCGTTAGCTGGATTTACTTAACAAACAGGGGCGCAGAGTAGAGTGGGGTCTAGGGATCAGATACTGAACCTATTGATACCCAAGAAATTTAGTCATATATATCTAGAATATTGAAGTTTAGTTTCCCTTGTTAATATCAAACAAAATAATGAATTACCAGTAATTAATTGGTAATGTTTTTTTTTATTGGTTCGTGTCTTGTGTTATCAATGAATATTTGTGTGAAATTTCAGCTTGATCCGAGAAGGGGTGTGGGTGAAATAACGTGCACACACTTTTTACCAGACAGACAGACAGATAGACAGAGTGAGTTGATTTAAGCTTTGTAAGTAGCAAAATACTAAAAAAATACTTTAAAAAAACAAAGCTAATATAAAGTGTATCAATAAGTTTGGATCAGTCATGTAATTAAATTTGTAATTAGCCTAAAACGGCAATCTGTAAAGGGAACTAACTCAGCTTATACCACAACTTCAGTCAAATACTATTTCTTTCATTTATTTGAGATACCAAACAAAGTAATTTATTACCAATAGTTAATTAACTAATTGTTTTTTTTAAATTGATTCTTGTGTTGTCAGATAAAATAGATAATTATGCAAAATTTCAGCTTGATCCGAGATTGGATGTCGGAGATACAACACGTACAACCTTTTGGCCAGACAGACAGAGTTGATATAAGCTTTTTAAAAGGTAAAGACTAATTCTTGGTAAGCAATGAGGGTCTAATGACATGTTTACAAAATGTAAGAACAATGGACACGCAAGTAAATTAAATTGACAATAGCTTTTTAATATATATATAATAGGAACATTTCATTAACGACGAATTAATTTTTTTTTATTATTATTAAGAATCAAACCTAGCTTTACTTAAACGAAAAACCTTTGTCATATGTAGCAATAAAAAAAACAACATATGAACTAAAAATTAACAATGACCACAATCCTATCTCCCGTCATACAAAATGTACTTAAAGCATAATTACTTACCCTTCCTCCTATAAATGATAATAAAAAGTCTACTGCTCAGACAACAAAAATCTTGATTTATCGAAAGATTTAGAATTTAGAGGTAGGCTATACATTTTTTTTCGCTGAACTAGCAGTTGATTGAAAGTAATCTCAATTCTTTTGATCTATGACTTTATAGTAGTTAACAAAATCTAATAAAATACTCAGAAAGACACAAAGATAAAGTCACATTCCTCATTCCAGATGCGTAGAAATGCTCCTTCTTCCTTGGTGCTATTAGAGCATGGAATGAATTGCCTGAGCCAGCCAGGAAAACCAGTGACTTGGCAGAATTAAAGTCATTGGTTAACATGCATGACTAGATGTATTACGCGTAAGACGTAATCATCTTCTTTTTTGAAGTAACGTCTGTATTATATAAAAAATGTCATAAGATACACATCCTTAAAAAGCTTTTTTAACTTGAGTTGAGCAGATAGAGGGGCCACTCAAGTCTATAACTAATTAATAAATATCACAGAAGAGCTCCACAAACTAAATAAATGTAACAAAATAAAAATGCGTATTAAATTTTAATAATAATAATAATATTAGTACAAGAAGGAAATTAGACTAAATGTGCTACAATGAGTAATTTTCCTTGCTTTATTTTAGTACTTTTTCATTAAGGCCTTCAAAAGAGGTTAAGGCCAAAAAACTTGCTCATGGCCTTCACTAACTTAAATCCGGCCTTAAATTGCTTTTTTTCTACATTCCAATTTCGACCTAATTTTTTTTCTTTTACCTTCACCTGCAATTTCTTATACCAAGGAAGAATTTTGAAATTAGAGGAGGGACGATTTTTTTAATAGGTCTGCCGACGCACTACCGCACTCTAAAAGAGATAAAAAGCGACGTCATTAGTTAGGATCAACTTTAACTTTATTTAAGGCTTAGAAATAGTCGAAAAAAATTCCAAGGTTGTTGTTTTTTTTTGTTTCCATTTTTCCTCAATTAGAATATGAGGACTGGGGATTATGGGAAATCACAACTTCATCTAAAATCTAAACAGTTTGTTCTCTAAAGTTCACCTTGCCAGAGACAACTTTGGCTTGACACGTAGAACAAAAGTAAACGAACTGTTTCCGTTGTTTTAAATTTCAATGTCTTGCATCTCTCGTTAACACGCGGTCTGTCGTCTGGCCCCCGCCCATGGAACAAAGCTAGATCTATTACTGTTCCTATCTTTACAGTACTCATTTAGGGGCGTTCACTAGCAACAAAGGACAAAGGGAGGCTATTCTTTCACCCTTGCACTATATTTAGCAGGATGCTGTTTTACTAGGAAAACATCGCAATGAATAGGAGATTTGAAGACAAACAAAAGGTCACCCAATATAAATGTTACTCTAAAGAGACATACTGGTGTATCTTATAAGCGGGTCCGTTGCTTGGAACATGACTGCCGATAAACATTTTATCAACAAATTTTTTAAATGATGTCATCCTTTCTATTCCGAGATAGACACTCTTTGCCTTACATGCTCCAGTTGCATACCAGGTACTCTTTAATGTAGGAACTGTGCAAACATGACTCTTTAATGTAAGAACTGTGCAAACATGACTCTTTAATGTAGGAACTGTGCAAACATGACTCTTTAATGTAAGAACTGTGCAAACATGACTCTTTAATGTAAGAACTGTGCAAGCATGACTCTTTAATGTAAGAACTGTGCAAACATGACTCTTTAATGTAGGAACTGTGCAAGCATGACTCTTTAATGTAAGAACTGTGCAAGCATGACTCTTTAATGTAAGAACTGTGCAAACATGACTCTTTAATGTAAGAACTGTGCAAACATGAGATACTTTGAGTCGAATGTTGAATTGAAAATCCTACACTGCATTAAGGGTTAAACCCAAACCACCTCAGGTAAAATATTTTTAATAGCTGGTTCATTACATCAAGATTTTCTGATAGGGAGAAAATAAACTGTAATAATAAATGCCTCTAAATCAACACCAATAACAGTGAACTCAGTTGGACCACAGAGAACAGTATAAGGCACACTTTAGTTACTAAATATTCTACCAAACTGAAGACGATTGCATAATATATAGAACAACAAAAGCAACACAAGACACAGACATTGTACAAAGAGAACTAAATAAATTACAGAAATGCGAATCAGATTGGAGCAAGTCTTTCCACCCACCCTTATAACAGAAAATGCATCCTCAGTTTGGGACCCCTCAACTCAAGAAAACATTTAGAAACTAGAACAGACAGAATAAAGCAATGAGATTCATAACTAATGATTATTCACGTTTGATAAGAGTAGCACTTTTAGTAAAATCATTAAATTAAAAACAGTTCATGATAGAGGACTAAAAAAAAAAAGTAAAGTAGCAATTATACATAATACACAGAACCTTAATCTTCAAATACAAAATTTAATAAATACTCAGAAAAACACACGTTCTATGCGCTAGTGTAAATTTGTGCAAATACTCCTTCTTCCCTAGTGCTATTAGAGCATGGAATGGGTTGCCTGAGCCAGGAAAACCTTGATTTTAGATTGACCTAGGGACACACGTAGGATTTGATCTTCTTTCTGAAGTAACGTCTGTATTTTATAAGATAAGATAAGAAGATAATGTAGTCAAAAGTTACCATCAAGCCAAACGTGCTAATTGGGTCTCAACTCTTGCTAACTAGGTTGTTTCTTGTTACTAACTAATACTAATACTAGGATGCAACTCAAAGTTGTTTGACGTATTTAACACTGAACCTTAACTCTCGAAACAAGCATGCTTTCCAGGTGTTATAATGTATTAATTCTAGATTTACATGAACATTATATAGAGTAATGGCTCTGTGCTTGATATCAGACTGACCAACTAGTTCTCCTACAGATTGTACCGAATTGTCTGCAGACTATGACATACTGAACGTGACTGCTCAAACGAAACCTTTCTACCACCATATTCATACCTGCTGGCTTCTTCAACTAATTAGTCGTCTGCTAAATGTTTACTAAATATAGCGCCCGGAAAGTGCACAATAATATAAGGGGCGGAAACGCATTGCTCAATAGCCTATTGTTTATAGATGCTATCGAGATGGGTTTCTTATCTCCAAGACTCTTAGTCCTCTAGAACAATGTCAAACTCAAAACCAAATATAAGATCCCCAGGTACCTAGCCTATTTCCTCTTGTGTCTACCTGGATTACGTCATCGCCTATTAGAACAGGAAGTGAGTGCATGAGCCCGTGCGGTAGAGAGGGCAAAGGAAAAAAAAACACACACATACACACAATGAATTGTTCTGTCTTTCATTTTAGTCTTCCCCATATCTTCCCCACACCTTCAGTCTGCTCTTCCTTCCTGGAACTGACGTCTGCTTTACGCTAAGTCATTCCAGCTATGTCGATTTCATTCATTTGAACTTTCTGCAACATTTCAAACGGAGGCGGGAAGAGATGCTCGAGTGACATACATTATTTAAATACAAGAAACTGAATATATATTCACCAATGCCCGAAGTCTATTCACATTGCACATAGGCAAGACCACTCGCCACGTGGATAGACGCTGGCATTATTTATATATAATTATTATATTTAATAAAAGGTCAGCACTGATTTCAAATAACAAATTTCTCCAGAATAGAATGACTACTTTTTCTTGTGTAAATAGAGTAGAAGCGTCAGTTTAATGTAATGTATTTTACCTTGCTGACTAACTATACCAAAGTATTAGTCTACCGGACCTGTGTGATAAGCAATTTGATATACGGAATTGAAACATTGTCAACCTACTCATGGCAGGAAAACAAGCTAAATATCTTCAACCTCCGATGCCTAAGGCGGATCTTTAAAATAAGGTGGCATGATAAGATAACCAATGAGGAAGTGATAGGAAGAGCAGCGTGCCAGGACATCCGCTCTGTTTTCAGTAGCAGACGCCTTAGCTGGCTTGGACACGTTCATAGAATGCCAGAAGGTCGACTTCCACAAGACATTCTGCATAGTGATCTAAAGAGAAGGCAGGAGATCCGCTGGTCGCCCACTTTTACGGTATACAGATGTATGCAAATGTGACATCAAGCTCTTCCAAAATTGACACTAGCAGCTGGGAAAAAGTGGCACTGAATAGATTCACAGGGGAGCGAGCATAAAGGAAGCGTCTCGGATTGCAGATGTCATACACTACAGAAAGAAGGGAGAAAATGCAACGGCGCCTGTTGATCACATATGCTCAAACTGCGATCGTCGCAGTTGTGTATCAAGGATTGGCCTCTTTAGTCACACAAGAAATTGTAATGGGAAAAAATCGTCTCTCGAAAACGTAAAATGCCACAGAGTAATTTTACTTTGTTGCTGTGGTTACTGATTTTGACATGACTGTCACATGACTATATAACTGCTGTAGTTGGCTTTCTTCCAATCTTTCATTTATAACTCAATAACCTGCTTTAATGGACAACTCATTAAAACACCGTTACTTATTTCAATCGCTTTATTTAGATTGTCATGCTTGACAGCACATTAGGCCAGATAAGATGAACAGAAATATTTTGTTCGAGGTCACCATCGAAGTTTCAAGTCCAGACCTTGACCAGTTGTGAAAATATTCAGGCCAGTAGACCAAAAAATGTTCAAAGAATCATTGTGTGATCTAGAAATGTCTTTAAAAAAGATCCCAAACGTAAGGCAGAGTCAATATTGTTAGTTGTTATAGTTTGTCAATCGTGGTTCGATGATGACCAATTTTGTCATCCAGGGGGCTGAGGGCTTTGCACTGGGGTTTTGTGCCTTCTCATGTGGCTGGTGAGATCTATGTGAGCCTTGAATGTTCAGTTGCAGACCGTATAGCAAAGGTTGTGCTTAGACAACATCCTGCTTTAACTGACGTAGAAGAGAGCACCTGGGCTTAGACTACATCCTGCTTTAACTGACGTATAAGAGAGCACCTGGGCTTAGACTACATCATGCTTTAACTGACGTAGAAGAGAGCAACTGGGCTTAGACTACATCATGCTTTAACTGACGTAGTAGAGAGCAACTGGGCTTAGACTACATCATGCTTTAACTGACGTAGTAGAGAACACCTGGGCTTAGACTACATCATGCTTTAACTGACGTAGAAGAGAGCAACTGGGCTTAGACTACATCATGCTTTAACTGACGTAGTAGAGAGCAACTGGGCTTAGACTACATTATGCTTTAACTGACGTAGAAGAGAGCACCTAGGCTTAGGCTACATCATGATTTAACTGACGTAGAAGAAAGCAACTTGGTTTAGACTACATCATGCTTTAACTGACGTAGAATAGAGCACCTGGCTTCCGGACGAGACAGCTGGAGCCCATTGGAGACCAAAAGGAAATCTACTGGTCGAGGATAGACCTAGAAGGCGGAAAAAGAAACTAAACTGACCAACGGCAGACCTTTGTTATGTCTGCGCTGGACGTGGCAAAATATGTAGATCACAGCTAGGACCGTGTAGCCACGTGAAATACTGCACTCCTTAATCTTGGGGCTCGAAGGCAAGCCTTAGTATTGATATTATTAAATTTATTGTATTCATACTCATAGGGTTTACATAATTGATTTCTTTACACTGTAATACGCTTCATTGTTTCAGTTCTAGGCCTAAGACTCCCATCGACTCAACAACTATATCGTGTGTCACTTCATTGAAGTAGTCACATAGTTTGCAAGCCCCATCTGTGATCTACATAGTTTGCCTACGCAGACATAACAGTTGAAAGGTATAAAATTTAATCAAATCAAAGAAACAGTTCAACTCACAAAAAAATATTTAAAAATAACGCTACATAATAAACTAAAGAGTCATCAAAGGTTATGAGGAAGATGTGTTATTGATATTACAAGGCTAATATCTCTGTTTCCTATAAAGTCCATGGTTGTTTGAGAAGCCGAAAGTCTTCTTCGATGTTTTTGAATCAAGGTGTTAAAGCTTTTGTTAATCTAAAAAAAAGGCTTTAAAAGGGGGTTGAAATACATAAATTGTTAAAAACACCGTTCGTAAAATACAATATTTATTATGAATTTTTTATTTATTTGATAAACAATAAAAACAAAACATAATCAAAATCACGAAAATACTAAATCTGATCTAAATCTCTAACAATTATTTTTATTTGCAATTTTAAATAGAGTCTTTTGTAATCGTTAAAAAAATAAAAATACTTTTTTAATTATATTTTATTTAGACATCATAAAACATACGACTTGTCGTATTTCGAAGATAAATGAGGAGTGCAGTATTGAAAAAATGTTGGGAGACCAGTGCGTGGTCAGTGTTCTAGTTATCTTTTCTCTCTCTCTCTCTTTTTCTCTCTTATTTTCTTCTCCATAGATAAATGGATTCTTCAATCTATATAGATGTGAATACAAAATTGTGGAAAATGTTGTTTTTTTCCTGTCAGGACTTAGTGCCCATTGCCAGTGTCACATGTTTACAAGTTGAAGAAAAATGTGTTTACATCTTCAAAGCAGTATTTGAACCAGTAGTCCAATAAATGTCTCTATTACGTGTTACATTGATTGTTATATTAGTTTTTATTTCAGCTGATATATTAGTTGTAGTGATATATTAGTTGTAGTGTTATTGATGTTGTTTTGCTTGAATACAAAAATGTACGTTCGCAATTTTTACTGTGTTCGGAACAAGCAAAGAATGATCACTCTAGACCAGTGGTTCCCAAATTTTTTTTTTGCTCGTAGACCCCTTGCCTTGTTTTCTGGTTTTCGGTAGACGCCCCTGTTTAACTTAAATTTTTTTTTAAAAACATGGGAAAGGTTTTGTGGGCTAATCCTGAGTAAAAAAAAAAAGGAGCCGGCGACCTAATGCAGTTTGCAACACACATCACTACACCCTGTCATAGCCTGTGACACCGCTGATCCCAAACTGTATATAATAATATGTCGTTTGCACAAATAATAATAAGCTTTTAATTGTATAACTCATGCCACCGACGTGTCCTTGAACTGTAGTGTTGCTTAAAGCAGTTCTTTGAATAATATCAGGTGTACGTTTGTGTAAAACAGTGTTTACAACTACAACGGCTGGTGAAATCAATGTTTTACTTTTAATGTTTTATGCATTTGGTCATAAAAAAGTAAAGGTCCTCTTTCAGACCTTGTGATGATGTTACGATTATCTGTTTCTTTGGCCAACGGTTAACGAGCAGGGTGTCATGTGGGCAGTACAACGACCAACTGCCTTTACTTTTCCTAACTTAAGTCAGGTACCCATTACAGTTGGGTGGACTCAGGGAGCCCTAAAAATCATGAAATTAAAAATTCACCGAAATTCAAATCCAGGAGCCCAGGTTCGGAAGCCAAGCGCCTATTTTGCTATAAGTAAACAGATATTGTAATATCATCATCTTCTCTATATGATGTCGAAGAGATATTTTGTGGGTCTATTCTGAACTTTATCTTTGAATATTCGAAAGTTTTTCTAATTTTTTATCAGGGTGACATTGTCTCAGTTGATCCTCCAGTGTAATTGGTTTCATATCGTCATAAAAAAAAAGCAATTGGCATGTTTGATAACGAAGGAAGGAACAATTTTAAGTTAATCAGCCGCTGTACAGTTGGCATTTCTTTTTGTTAAACATTAGTGACATGTAGACAAAATTAAGTTATTGAAATAAGTATTGAAATTTAAATACAACAATTTTTCGTTTGAATAGCAATCGCAATCCAAGGATGAACTAAGGGACACATGATATCTCTATCATCTATTATCGTGGGACCCCCCGAGGACATCTCATAGACCCCCAATTTGTTTTTTCACTTTCGTAGACCCCTTGGAAGTCTTCGTAGACCCCTAGGGGTCTATATAGACCACTTTGGGAATCACTGCTCTAGACAATCAGACAGGGGTTAAAATGTGGTTCTCAAACTTTTAAATAAAACGACCTCCTATACTCCTAGACTAAATTTTAAAAAATCACTTTTGCGTGGTTCCTTCTTTGCAAGCTAGAAAGTAAGAGTTGTAAACTCTCATCCAGTGAGTGACAGTAGAGTATGTACGTTTGTAATGGTCAGTAGAGTAGTAGAGTATGTACGTTTGTAATGGTCAGTAGAGTATGTACGTTTGTAATGGTCAGTAGAGTATGTACGTTTGTAATGGTCAGTAGAGTATGTACGTTTGTAATGGTCAGTAGAGTATGTACGTTTGTAATGGTCAGTAGAGTAGTAGAGTATGTACGTTTGTAATGGACAGTAGAGTATGTACGTTTGTAATGGTCAGTAGAGTATGTACGTTTGTAATGGTCAGTAGAGTATGTACGTTTGTAATGGTCAGTAGAGTATGTACGTTTGTAATGGTCAGTAGAGTATGTACGTTTGTAATGGTCAGTAGAGTATGTACGTTTGTAATGGTCAGTAGAGTATGTACGTTTGTAATGGTCAGTAGAGTATGTACGTTTGTAATGGTCAGTAGAGTAGTAGAGTATGTACGTTTGTAATGGACAGTAGAGTATGTACGTTTGTAATGGACAGTAGAGTATGTACATTTGTAATGGACAGTAGAGTATGTACGTTTGTAATGGTCAGTAGAGTATGTACGTTTGTAATGGTCAGTAGAGTATGTACGTTTGTAATGGTCAGTAGAGTATGCACGTTTGTAATGGTCAGTAGAGTATGTACGTTTGTAATGGTCAGTAGAGTATGTATGTTTGTAATGGTCTGTAGAGTATGTACGTTTGTAATGGTCAGTAGAGTATATACGTGTGGAATGGTCAGTAGAGTATGTACGTTTGTAATGGACTGTAGAGTATGTACGTGTGGAATGGGATTGATCGTGATAAGATAATCCTGGTGTTCAGTTATAGTCTTATGGTGGACTTGTTTATTTCCCGCAAAAGACGTCAGCAGAACAATGGCACGTCACTCTGGAGCAATTAGGCTGTTCTGGAGTCAGAAAGAAGAGTAAAGAATAGAATCGAAATGCGAAGAGATACTTAGCTGTCGTCTTCAAAAGAATCGATCTTGTCTACTTTTAGACTTGTAAACGAAGCACACAAAAAGTTTTTTCTACATTCCAAGGTAACTATATTTTGGCTGGACAACATTATAACAAAATGCTTCTCAAAATACTCCAGAAATTTTCTTTATTATTATTATTATTACTATTAATTTGCGATTTATTGACATTCATGAATTTATAAGAAATTACTATACTAACCCAAGCAAGAATATTCTACTATTATGGAAAAGGAACGCGAGGAAGTCACCGTTACAAACACCCTGGTATGAAAACCAGGCATTGCACTACATTTACACTAACATGTGAACCAGTGTCATACATTTACACTGAAATGAGAACCAGTGTCATACATTTACACTGAGATGAGAAACAGTGTCATACATTTAGAGCTATTTGAAGATCTATATTCTTTCTTCTCATATATGTCAAAGAAAAACACACACAAAACAAAAACAAGCTTAGAAGTTGGTTTAAACTTAAAAAGAAAACAACTCATTTACACAGTCACGATAATTACTAAAACAGTTAGAGGGGGAATGTGTGTCTGTGGGGGGTGGGGAAGAGGGAGAGCAATCCTCTATCTTGTTCTCTTCTCTTTCTTATCTCTTTTTACCTATGAACTATTTATTTGTTCTCAGTGACTAACTAATCAAAGTAACTTAGTGCTTGTGTGTGTAGAGGATCGTGTCATGTCTTTGTCAGGCTTGGAGAGACACGTTCTGATGCTAAGCTTCGCATTATATGCATTCATATCACCTGTGCACAGAGATCTTAATTTACGATATTACAAAAAAATTATTGGGATTTAAAAGGGTGAAGTACCATATGAATGGCGTGGAAGAGTTCCTCCTAATAGCTTGCAAACTCTTCATAGTTCAAAAAGTAAAAAAAAATAATCTAGCCAGTATTTTTAAAATGGCTCTGGTGATTTTCTTATAAATTTTAAAGTTTACGTATATGTTTAGGCCACAAAAGGAAAACTCTGGTTTGACCGTTTTAATTTTCCACAATATAATCATCTCAAATTTAAGTTTGGCTAACGTCTTTTTATTTTAAGCAGACTTTACCGCAGTTGACAATTTTTTTTTTTGTTGAATAAAAATGCAGCCGTATATAAACGTTTTGCGCAGCGTCTTATGTGGAGATCATTAGCTGGACTGTTGATAGAAGAACTGGATTCTGCCTAATTGTCAGGAAAGACTTCTTGCAATAATGAAACATTAGAAGAAATAAACAGAACGAGAAGTTATAAAGGCATTGAGTTAAAAAACAACAACATTTTTGTGCTACTTGATTCTTTATACTCTTCTTGCACGCCTATCATGGTGCTTCAATTCTAGAGACATTTCTTAATTCGGAGCTACTTTTTCCAACTGCTCTGAAGTTAAGCCATGCAGCCTCATATATTAGTTACTCCGGTGTATAGCACTATTATATCATGCTATTTCAAAAAGTATGTATTTTTTCGGGATTATTATTGATATAGACATATTTACACATTTATTTTTTACTGAGTCATTCAATGTAGTGCTATTAGAGCATGGAATGGGCTGCCTGAGCTAGCAAGGAAAACCAGTGACTTGGTAGAATTTAAGTCATTGGTTAATATGCATGACTAAATGCATGACTAAATGCATGACGTAAGCATCTTCTTTTTTTTTTTGAAGTAACGTCTGTATTGTATAAGATAAGAAGATAATAAAAACTTTATTAAAAACAGAATGTATTGTAATATACAGGTCTATTTTATACTATTAATTACAACAATTAATTACACGTTTCCCTGTTAGTGTTAATGAGTATACATATATTTTTTTGTGTTCGTTTATATCAGCTGTATATTTAGAATTTTAATCCTTATCCATAAATATTATGTGTGTGTTTATATCAGCTATATAATTAGAAGTTTAACTCTTATACATATGTATATTGTGTGTGTTTATATCAACTGCATAATTAGAAGTTTAACTCTTATACATATGTATATTGTGTGTATATATCAGCTGCATAATTAGAAGTGTAACCCTTATACATATGTATATTGTGTGTGTTTATATCAGCTGCATAATTAGAAGTTTAACCCTTATACATATGTATACAGTGTGTGTTTATATCAGCTGCATATACTTAGCAATGTAGTTTTTATAAATATAAAAAAGGTCTACAAGTTTACATTTAAAGTTATCTCACAGCAGTCAACAAAAATAATAAATAATCTTTTGTGGCGCCATGCACACGCGCGTTGAACGTCTTAAGTAGTGGAGATTTTTTAAAGCTACGCCCCCTCCCCCTCTGTCTCCCCCCCCTTCCCCTAAACTCTACATCATACACATATTAGTTTTGTGTTGAGTATACGATTCATAGAGCAGGTGGCACAACAAGAAGCATGAGTGTGTCTGTGTACGTGTTATGATAATAAGACAAAGGTTACAAGGCTGTAACACTAAGGAAAATGGAATGTCTTTCATTTCTTCCCGTGACGTTTAAAGCTATTGTTCAGTATTATTTATAAGAAGTGTGCTAAATGTACCCATATGTGCAGTGGTGTAGCTAGGGCGGGGGGGGGGGGGAGAGGGGTCCAAATTTGAAAATCCCCAGGGTCCCGACTTAAAAGAAGCCCTCAAATGAGTGTCCGAAATTTGTTTTTAATTTAAATATTAGGCCATTATCTCATGTCATGAGAATGTCAAAATGCAGGGGCTCCTAAAGAGGTCAAGCCCCACGGCCCCCCAAATCCCTAGCTACGCTGTGCTTATGTGGAGGGTTTGGAACAGAAGAAATGAAGATAAGGGTTAGAGATTAGGCCGATTTCAATCTTTTGTTTTCCAACTAAACTAAAACCTGCAGATATGCATGGACATGATGAACTTTTCAACGAGGACTAAAAGACTGCGGCGTCAAAGAGCAGGTGTAGATGCCAAAAGGTGCCACCAGAAAAGGACAGTGACCGCATTGATTCTCCCTTTTAAGTGGGTTAAATTACGGTATTCCGGTGCAGAGGTCAACTATACTTTTGCCGATCGGTGCACTGTGAAGTTTGGGCTCCTAAATTGTATCCTACTCATCTCAGGACAGTACATGACGTATCTTATACATTAGAACTGTTTCTTCCAAACTAAAGATCACGACGTTCTACTCATAATGAAGTGTTAATGGTCGTTCATCATGTTCATTAGATACATTAGTGCAGTGCCCTATTTTGATGGGCCCTGCTAAAGCCCTTTATGAGTTCAGATATTGTATCTCAGTGCTAAATATTTCATGGGGGCTCCAAGCCATATCTTTAGCTTATGTTGCCTGTATGTAAATCCGACTCGGCATTAGTGAGTCATTAGCGATTATGAAGAAAGTGTTCTTATGTGAATTTGTCCCAGCATAATAAGATTGAAAAGATTTTCTTTTTAAATTTAAATTCAACCTTTTATTTTATTTCTGATTAGGGCACTGTAACATCAAATCAATTTCTTGTCATAAAACTATTAGCTCGAATGTTTCACTCAAGATTTGATTGTGTTTGAATAGTTCATTAATTAAATTTTATCAAAATGTGAACTATGTCTGTATCTACAATATTATAGTAAAGAGTCGTAGAAAATGTAAAGTAAAAGTCCCAAGGGGCGGGGCTGAGAAATTGCGACAACGGCAATCAAGTTCGAAATCCCAGTAGAAGACTGTAGCAGGGGCGCAGCTAGGAATTTTTGGGGGCCCGGGGGGCTTGACCTCTTTGGGAGCTCCAGCATTCTGCATAATATTCAATTTTTAATGTAAAAAACACTCATTTGGGGGCACGCCTCAAGTGTGGACCCGGGGGGGATTTTCAAACACTCCCCTCCTCCCCCAACCCTAGCTACGCCACTGGACTGTGGGTTAATCGAATATAACATAGGGGGGCCTACTATTACGCTCGCAATGGCTTCTATAACATTTAAACATTTAAACAAGAAAAGCAAAAACAATCTTTATAATGACATTACATCTAACACAAATAGGCTTCCCTTTTTTTTTTAAAGTAGCCTAATTATTGAAGACCTTATTCCTTATCAATTACTATTTAATGTGAACATAATATGTTATTGGATTTAAACTGGGAACCATAAACACAGCCTCTCAGGATGCAATTAGTTCGTGAAAGAGCCGATGTAGCAGAAGGTCTAGTCCGACAACACCAAATAGCAACAAGATGATTATTTATGTGTTCGTTAAAAGTAGAGATCAAAATAATCTCTAAACCAAATCAACACTAAAACTGCGACATTATAGTACGTAATACAATGCACTTTGACCTACAATAAAAAAAAAAAAACATTTCGAAGGAGTCAAATGAACAAGTACAAACGCGTTGTATATCACATAGCTGAAACTATCATAACATAAATATAGGCCTACTATAACTTTAACTTACCATAAAATATTCTTTTATTATTGATACAGCTTGTTACCTAGTTACTGTAAGTGACCTATTACAGAATGATAATTTCGGTACTCTATTCTATAGTATGGATGTCTGTGCTAGGGGATATCTGGAATAGGGTTTCAGTGCAGCCTTTATTCAACTCATTGAACGAAACTTAACTTGAGTTAAATCGTGAACAAAACATTCCCTGTTTCCATGGGAGCTTCGAACTCTAGCCTATCAGTGTGGCATCGGCTGACGTAACTCACCCGCCTCTCTCAACGATGATATCGTTGTGATAAAACAACAAACACCAAATGAGCATAAAGGTAAAAATGTTGTCCTACTTCTTATAGGCAAGCCTCCAGAGGATAAAACTCACATAAGAAATATACATAATCCAATACAATAGAAATAAAAACACTGTGTCTCAGATGTTGTATCTCGGATAAACAGGCAATACAACTCTGCTCAGATGGCTAAGCACCAAGCGCACGCGACTTAGTGTTTTTTTAAGCAGGAGGCGGGGGTGGCCAGGTGGGAGAGAAAGGGGTGGGCGATTTGGAAAAGGGGAGAGGTGAGTAGAAAACTTGCGAGGGAAAAATAGAAAGAAACCAGTGTCTTCAGACGCATGTGCTGGAGTTAAATACAATGTAAGAGTGAAGGCTGAGTATTTGGAGGCTAGTTAATTAAATAGGAGAGGAGTGAGAGATTAAGAGAGACATATAGGGAGAAAGATAGTAAAGATGCATAGAGAGAACGAGAGAGAGACAGAAAAGAAGTAGAGGGAGAGCGTAGTAGAGCAATGCGGTTCACGATAAACAAAAAAAAAAGGTAGAATTAGCAGAGAGAGAGAGAGGGGGGGGGGGGGACAAAAAGACAGACAGACAGAGGAGGAGAAAGAAAAAAAATGGAGAGGAAGGAAGAGATTTGAAGAGAGTATTTTAAAAATGCAGAACAATTAAGAGAGAGGGTTGGGAAGACACATAAAAAGAGTAGGCAAAAACAAAACTTAATAAAATACTCAGAAATACACAAAGATAAAGACACATTTCTCGCACAGGAAAACCAATGACTTGGCAGATTTTAACTCTTTGGTTAACATGCATGACTAAGTGCATGACACTTAGGACGTAATCACGCTCTTTTTTTGAAGTATCGTCTGTATTATATAAGAGTCCAAATGTATATGTATATACGACAATAGTATTTAAAACATTTTTTGAGAGAGAGAGAGAGAGGGGGGGGAAGAGAAATAGAGAGAAAGAAAGTATGAGGGAGAAAGAAAGAGAGACAGAGCAAGAGAAAAAGAAAGAGAGAGAGAGGGAGACTTGTCTACCAACCCCATGCAATTATTCCGCCGTTCATTAATCCACCAACGTGGAGAATGGCTTCTCTTCAATGCCCCATAGATATGGGGATCAGTGGATACTGATTCACTTCAGCAGCTCACTGACCTCAAGTTTTTGCTGATTACAAGCTAGCGTTTAAATCGTTTTGGCACAACGTCAACCAATGAGAGATGGCTACAGATTTGTTTTTCTGAGCAGGACATCAAGATTGTATCAGCCTCTCGACCACACCCCTCATGGCATAGTTGGACTCTGATTATCTTGATGAATACGATCCATTGCCTACAATGGCACCTGATCTACTGAAGATGGTATATAAAATACACAGAATATAATTAGCCCAAGGGGAAAATACCACAGGAGCCACTTGAGTTATCAAGAAATCGAGTAACTGCCCTTGAGCTGACCAGGTAGGCCGAACGTTATTGGAATGCATAGGAAGCCAGGTGTTAGTTTGACCAATCACACTTATAGGTAAAGGTAAACCTCTCACAGATGAGACTTCAAACTATCAAGATGTGGATGTCAATAAGTGGGCCAGTAAGCATGTACTTTTAGATTTTGAAGACTGCTGTTATAGCCAAAACATACATGGTCAATCAGTCATATAAACCTATTCCTACATAATGAAATAAACTATTCTATGTACAAACTAAGAAAAATTATAAATACCTATCAGCCTATATATTTAGATTGTTATCTGTTTGCATAGTTGATATTAATCTTGTTATACAACTATTTTTGTTTATGTTGTAATTTAATCACTAAGCATTCTCCTTTTTTTTTCATCGAAATTAAACGTCGTATGTGAATATTTTTTGTGTGTGCTTTTGTGCCTATCTCTTTTTTTCGCTTTTTTAACAGCCCTTATAAGGTTTGTTTTAAATGTCTGTCTGTTCGTTTGTCACACTCATATCTCAAAAACTAGAATGACATGATACAGGAACTCGGTGCACCAATGTTTAGTAACCCTCGTCAAATATCTAGTGTTAATAAAGACATTTTGTTAGTCAATCTAGGCCGTGTGACGCAGTGGAAGTTAAATTTTTCATTCGACGTCATTCGGGATGATTTAAGTTAATGAAATTCTAGAAAAGAAATCCGTGCTTCATAGTTTTTTTTAACCCTCGTGAAAATCTATCTTCTTCTATAGTAAACTATTAGTGAAATAAATCATTCAATGTACAAACTCTCGAGTTTAAAAAGACGTTTTTTAGTCTACATAAGCCTTGTGAAGTAGTGAATTGTTTTTTTCCTTAGATATCATTCTGAATATTTCTTATGTATCGTCAGTTGGGGGCCGCCTATGAGTTTGTGTGATAACACAGAATTTATTTGTAATCTTGTTTTATTTGTTTTTGTTTATCTCTCGTGTACCCATCTCTTTTCTGTCCATCTTTTTTTTTATGTCGAACTCTTGTGTGTCACTGTCCAACTTTTTTTTTTTTAAAAAGGCATGCACCAGGTGTTTTATGGTTCTTGATTAATATTTCTTGCTTAATTTGTTGATGCCTTGAAGTTAACAGGTTGGATAAAATGCTGATTTCAAAATGCTTGCATTATGTATAGAGCCTTCTGTTATTATCTTTTTTTTTTCAAACAGTCAGCTTCACCACTTATTGTCTTGATCTTAACTTTGTCCAATATGTCATGGCAGCTAATTACACTAAATTATACGATGTAACTTTAATAATTACAGTGATGAAATCGATCATAGCACAAGTAGACACAATTATGCTTTAGTGTCTTTGAAAGGTGAGTAGTCTATCACTATCTATCATGCTTATGGATGACCCAGCTGACAGGTGTTATGCGCTGGTGCTTGTAAGACGCGGATGTTTTCAGTTATCAACTGCTTCGTTTGGGTTGATAAATAATGTAATTCGACTTTTCTTATAAGATAAGCATAAACACATTTTTAAAATTAAGGTGGTCGGGTGAAATGTATGTGTTCCGAACTGAACGTGTCTCTGTTACAATTGTGTGGGAGTGTGTTTTGCGTGTAGAGAGTGTGCGTGTGTGTGAGTGTGTGTGTGTGTGCGTGTGAGTGATATAGAGACAGAAATCGAAAGACATCGTAAACTACATAAATGTAGATTCGGAGAAACAGACGTGAATTCTTGAAAGTAGGACAAAGAGAATTGCACCAGCTCAACTTTGGCTTTGAATAACATCTGTAATTTTCAATTTTGTTTTTAAATTACTCATCATAACTTTTTTTATTTCTATTATTCCTTTATAGAGCATCATTTTTTTTTTCAAAGCTCCTTCTTTCACTTATAGTCGAATATTTCTTTTCTTCTTCAGAGAAGTCAATCGTAACAAAGACGTCATCAGCCCACCAGGAATAACTCTCAATCTCGTTAGCTACATGTACCGAATAGTCCGGTACCATCTACCTATGGCCACCTTCAGTCGCGAAGCTACTAAGGATCTTCTCATGGAAATGAGATGAATGCCTGGGCATTGATTGTGGCCGGAACATAGTCGCCCACACATCAGTTCCCCCACTCCAAAGGAACGGCAGTGCTGATGCAGTTTGGGGTGAGCTGCGTCGCAGGTTCTGCCAGGGTGTAGCACTGCAAACTGTCTTAGGGTCGCCAGCGCCTTTTTTTTCTCATGGTTGATTCCCGAAGCCTTACCAATGATTGGGTATAGCTGCAAGGCAGCTGAGTTTTGAATTCAGAGTTTTCCTGACGAGGGGCTAACATGCCCTTCCTTCCCGAAGCTTACTGGTATAGGCGCAGGGGCGGACTGGCTATATGGGCATTTGGACAAATGCCCGGTGGGCCGGTACTCAAATGGGCCTAAATGGTCTCATGAATGCCACTATGGCACGCATTAAATTGTTAAAGATTGTATAATATTCTCATAAATAAAGGGCTATATTTGCGTCATGTAAACATTTTTTTCAACTGACTTCAGTGTAATACTAATTTAATCTAACACATTTTCAAAAATAACATTATAGCCTACATCCGTAGACAATGCTATTAATAGGCTTTATCCTTTTAGGGTCTACAAACATAGTGATTGACTAGCAACATAAGACCTATATTCCTTATACAGATATAGAGAATGCATACAGTTATCTATACATTACAAAAAAATAACGTAATAATTTTATGAACTGATAAGCCTATAATTGGAGGCCCATCATATGATATACAATTTAAATATATACTTCGTAAGAGGGGACTATTCTCCCTGCCACGTATTTTTGTTTAAAATTTGTGCCGTACACACTATCACTTAGACATTTATCTTAAAAGTAACGTGACATCCTGTTGTTACTTCAATGAGGTGCCTCTATAGTAACAGATAGAAGTAACGTATTGGTTTACAACGTTGTCTGTCGTCAATGTGATACTAGCCTATATAAGTACCTCAGAACCTGCAAATGTTAAGGTTTAGATAATATAACTAGAGTCCGAGCTTGTCTCTATTTTCAGCTTAAAATCACTGAAATAGCAAACGTCTGCGTCAATACGTTAATACATTTGTTTTTAGTGCTTGTGTGTGTGTGTGTGTGCATCCCCCCTCCTAAACAATTAGAGTCTACTACCTGGGCTCAGAATCATTACTTCAGCTTCCATGTTTTAACTTTGGTCTGGGCGGGGGCATGGAAACCATGGAAACCATTTAAGCTTCCGCTTCCGGGGCACTCCAGGCTCGAGCGGTAATCTATTAATATGCCATAATGAAACTAGGTGTGTTTTACTAGCGTTAGCGAAGTGAGTCTAAATAGCTCCAGTCTGACCTCCGAGGTTGAGCAAAATAGGGGTAGGTGAAAAGGTCCAAAGTTCGCGGAACTGTGCTTCTGAAAGGATCCCAGGGGTCAGTGAGTTGGAATCTCTCAAAAGGTGGTAATGCTATGGTAGAATGTTTCTCTCCCCTGCACTTTTATAAATATCAAGGACCGGCGACGACATAGTTTTCCTCCAGCACGCTGAACGACCTCACATTGAAAAACGGCTACATGTCCCATTTACGTTGCTACTATATATTATGACATAAAAGTTTTAATGTAGCCACTTGATTATGCTAGGCTAGATTAGACCACGTAAAAGATGGATTGTTTGTGTTATGAGTTTCGCAGTTCTTTCAGAAACGATTAATAAGTCCCATTTCAAGCCTCCATCTTGACGACAGGGAATGGAAATGCTTCTCACCCTCAATGTGGCCACCAGGTGGAAACGATTAAGACAATAGAGAAATTAAAACTTTATTACAACTTTCGTTACAATTCCCCCCTCCCCCTTATAATTTCACACACAAAAAAAAGCCAGCTATCTAATGCTTTTAAGAGGAGTCGTTTATTTGTCCATACCTACCTTCTTAATAAGTCTGTCAGACTGTAGCCACGCTGGTACATTCCTAGTACGGGAAGTACCAACCGAGATCGAACGAGACTTTCCGCTGGAGTTGCCCATCTCCTCCACTCTCTCGATTGCATCTTCTGGAATGACGTCATTTCTAAAGCGATGCATCAAGCTGTGATGTCGCTGCAGGCGTGGTGATCTGTTCTTAGAATCTAAAAAGCACAACAAGAAAAAAAAAACACAATAAATAATGATGGCATTGCCGTGTGCGACAAGTCAGTTCGAGACGAATGGTTATATGGTCTATGTCACTTAGCCTTTGTTCTAGTGGAATTTCAAAGGAAATAGCATGTGCAACATTCGTAACAGAGGGAAGAGATTGAGGGGAAGGGAGAGTGGAGAGAGAGAAAGAGAGAAATGAGGTAGTCTATAGAGATTGGACTAATGTGCAAAAAAAAAAAAAAAAAAGAGAGAGAAAGAAATGAGAGTGCGCCCGAAAGTGCAAGAAAACGATTTCTCGTTAGTTTATATTGATAATGTCTTTTTGAATTGTAGTAACAACTGTGGCATATAAATTATCATTTTTAAAAACTTTTTGATATTATTTCAATGCAAACAACGTTGTCAATATAATCTAAAGCCTATCCTCTTGATAGAGAATATTTTAATATAGTCTGGCGACAAAACATATTTAATATTATAATTGAGGCCATACATTTCATTCACCCTAGGATTAAAACAAAGTTTTTTTCATAGAATGTTCACACAAGAAGAAATGTACCTACTGGTTTTTTGATCCCACATGTCAAACATAACTGTAAATTTTTCGATCACTTTAGATCTACTTGTAAATTACAAAAAAAATCCCATGTGAATTTGTGTCAATCTTATTTTAGTCACCTAAGAAATTATTCGTCTTAACACGCCAAATAAAACCAAATAAAAATGCTTTGAGAAAAAAATATTTTCATGGTCAGTTTCAGTTCTGTTACTCCCACGCGGACAATCGCCAGTTAAGATCAGGGCAATAGACTGAAGTGCAGAGAGCCTCAGAATGCTAACCAGCTTAGACCCCTCCTTCCCAGCTTCTTTAATATGAGACAGGACGCAGCTAGCTGATCGTGGACTCTGCTCTTGGGATAAAAAAAAATGATGGTCAGTGTGGTTCATATCATCTCTGCAGGAGGCACGAGCTTAGCTTATACTGACATTGTCTTTAGTAGACAAAATACGTTAAGTATAGGTTGGACCAGATGAAGAGTTCTATAAAACATCGCCCAATCACAGAAAGAAAATGGGAGGATACATTTATTTGCTAACTTAACTACCTTTTGCATTCAGGGCTAAGTTTGAACCTTTTCTTTCTAAACTGAGCAAATTAAAATTTAGATTTGTGGCTCTGTGACATAAAGCGCTTGACTACCTCATAAGGGATCTCGAGTTTGAATCCCGATGTTGATTCCCTGTTCCTCAAGTCTACAATAGAGCCTATGCTAAGAACATGCTATAAACATGCTATGAAGAAGCTATAAACGTGCTATGAACAAGCTATAAACATGCTATGAACATGCTTTAAGTAAGCTATGAACATGCTATGAACATGCTATAAAAAAAGTAAAGTTCCCTTTCAGACCTTGTGGTCTATAGGGCAGATGATGTAAAGGGGAGGTATCCCTAGAGAAAATCGAGTTTTAGGTCTAGGATATCGATTTTTAACTAATATCATAATTAAGTAGATCAATTATTTTTCACTACATTACAATAATTTTTATTGCTTAAATCTGTGTTTTATTCTCCTAAACTACTTGATAGATTTTAATGAAATTTGAAACACTTCTTAAGGACGTCATTTACTTTACCCGTACAATGATTTTTTTCAATATTTTATTTACTTATTATTAAAAAAGTATTTTTAATTAATTTTTATGCTGTTTTTTAGGTCTAAAAAATACTAAAAATTTAAAAATTTGTAAAAAGTTTAACATAATTAAATCTTTAATTTTGACGTTGTACCAATTTAGAGGATCGTTTTTCTCTTTTTCTAATCTTTTAATTCAATTGTATGTATTTCTGATCAATAGTTTTTACAAAATTCAGAGTTTTAATTTGTATACAATAAACAATATGGCCGCCGTTACCATGGCAAACATCATTCAAAAAAAATTTTTTAGCATTATTTATTTTAGAATATGATTATATGTTGCCATAACAAATTTCAAAAGCCTAGCTTTAGAAATAATAAAAAATAAGATTTTCAGGGATACCTCCCCTAAAGGTAGGCTAATCTGTTTCTGTTTGTTAACTTTAACGAGGGTGTCATGTGGCCAGCACAACGACCAACCGACTCTTATTTTCCTCGACTAATCTCAGGTACCCATTGAGCTGAGTGGACAGAGGTGCCCAAAGATCCCGAAATTAAAAATTCCAGTCTTCACCGGGATTCGGAATCCAAACGCTTTACCGCTCTGACACTGATGAACATGCTTTCTAGGAGAGCAAAAGGCGCTCTACAATAATATCAACTTATATAAAAGCAATAAAATACTTATTTCTCATTTAACGGGAGAAAGCGTTAGGGTTTGAATATTTCATGAACAATTTTAAATAACAATAAAAGGAGTAACAGTGTGTTCAGATTGTAGGCATACTGCAGTTTAACATTATTGATTAACAATTGTCTAGAATGGGCGATTTCTAAATTGTGTTTCTGTATTTTAATTCGCCATTCTGACACTAACAACCAAGGCTATATGCACTTTTTCTTGGATACAGTAAATCCGTTATAAATTGTCAAGTGGGGATAAATAAATCCAAAAGGTCTTTGAGATTGAGGCGTAGTGAGCAAAACGTGCACCCTGGGCAAGGTACTTCGTTGGCGCCCCCCCCCCCCATTTTCCATGAACCTCACATAGAATATAGGCTGCTTTTGGCACCTTCTGAAGATGGCGCCAGTTGCATCGTGCCCCCTTGCCCCGCTCACTACGCCTCTGCTTGGAGGGAATCATGTTTTAAAAGGGAAAAAGAAACCAAGTGCAATATAAGACGTAATATGATTCTGTGGACAGACAAAAAAATAGTAATGTAAATATAATTGTGTGCTGAGCTATAACGTAATACTCGCTAGTTAGTAGTCACCAGTTCCAGTGTCCAGCGCAACACTTAGAACTATATCTTGATCTAAATATAGAGCACGGGAGCAATCACTTGAGTGGCTGGCTGCCTGATTGTCGACAGTTTGACCTTTTGTCTCAAAAGAGGTCAGCAGTGAATTAGGACACCTTTTTCTTCTATTTTACATTACAATTACTACTGATAATATATCGTTTATCATATACTTATACTTAACTAACATTTCCCACCAGCTACGCCCGTTGATTTGTTCTCAGGCTTGTTTATAATGACCGGAACTCTTTCTGCCATTTTTTTGTGTGCAATCACAAAACAAAGGCCACATTTTAATTTTCCCTTGCACTTACTTATGGGCCATGATTTCTAGTATCAGTTACGGTCACTATTAATTGGAACAGCCTTCTTTTATGACCCCTTCCCCAACACACACACATTTCTCCGACCCGCCCTTCCCGCCCCCCCCCCCTCGAAAAAAAAAGTCATACATCAAATACTAAAATGCACACTAGCCACACATACACGCGAGTGAATCGTAGCCTATTATACTAAACACTGTGTTGGATTTTTTGTTTATCTAAAATACATGTCGATCTAGTTCTATAAATCAAATAGTACTCCAAATACATTTCATACTCCGTCAAAGTTTGTGTAAACCCGCGCGTCTTCATTTGAAGCTGTATGTTCAGTCAGTTATGAACATTATTATATTAATATTTTTACAAGCCATTAATGATGGCTATCTGCTGGTTTGCGCGCTGGACTGTCTTTTGGACCTATCGATGATCCCGGTTTCAAACCCTGCCCGCTCCCATCCCCGTCGTCCTGCGGGAGGTTTAGACTAGGAAGTAAATAATCTGTAACTGAAGAAACATGTAAAACAAACAAAAATGAGAAATTCTAGTATACGGTTGTCATTGAATCCTTAAGGAAAAAAAAGGAATATATATTGTAAATAATGACAGAAAATACAAAGAATCAGATGCTTTTTTAATTAAACTTAAGAAAAGATCTCACTCGGGGGGGGGGGGTATTTAGAAAAAAAAAACGAGTGAAATTAATATAAAAATAAATATTTAAAAAAAAAAAGCCAAATTCCTCCCAATATACAACTGACCAACCTTTGTAAGAGCGATTCTTTTTCTCTTAATAACTAGTGTAAGATACTTTTAAATTTAAAAGTGGAACATTTTATCCTAACACTTTTACCCCATCCACAACCGAAAAAAATCTGGTTATCAATTCACGTAACAGGTGTTATATAGGTCAGTGAATCAGATTATTTTAAAGTATATAGGCTAGGCTAGCTAAGATGTAAATCTCCTTGAAAAGAAAACAGAATGTTTTCCCGGAAGTAAACTTAGAACGATGACGTCTCATTTGATATGCAAACAAAAAAACATTTAACCTGGCAAACATATTTTGTAACTTTGTAAAAAGATTTGTTTAAAAATAGTAAATAACATCCCGTTAAAAATGAGGCGCTCGTACTTAGGTAATTTTAAGTTCACAAAATCTATATAAATCTAGGTCTAGACCTATGTCTTTTTTTATTTAAAACTTCTTAAACTTAGTCTTAGTTAATAACTGTCATTGTCATGTGTTTAACTCACTCAAACTCAAGTAACTGTGTCTACAGACTGTAGACAACTCAGTCAACTGTAGTGTTAAGTTAGTCTTAGTCACTCTTAGTTAAAGTTAATAATAATATTACTAGACTAGTAATAATACTATTACTAGTAGGGATGTTACAATATCCAGTGACACGCCCCTTTTATTAAGTCAAAAAACTGTTTCGACTTTTTTCTGACATTTTTTTTACATACCTTAAAGGTGCACTTTTTTAACATATTAATTGAATACTTCTCTGTAAAAGAGTTATAGTTTTTGATTGACCAATTAAAATGGCTACCGGGAATGAAATTACGCTTTCCCACGTGAAGTAGAAGGTTACTTTTTATTAGACTTAAATAAAGGTTCGATTTCCCTTGTGTATAGTTTAAAAGCTCAACATTCCCACGCCTTTTGACTCTCCAGTATTGTAGAGCATTTTTCTAGCTAAATTTCAGTGCTTTACTTTTCACATAATACTGTGCTATTAATTTTTAATATTTAGCAGTTGAATCTAATGCTGGAGGCCATTGTTAACCATTACAATTTTAGCCATCTTGTTTACATGCCAAGATAATAGTGATTGGTTGGATTGGTCATGTGACATCATATAATTTTCTGATAGGTTGAATTATTATAACAGTTAAAAAAAAACTTTGACTGAAATGATGTCAAAATGGCTGACATTGATTTATTTCTGCAGTTACGCATTTTGAAATAGATGTAGATTTAGATCAAATGAGTATATAATATGCAGCTTAGTGTTCAGATATTTTAATAACAATAAACTTTCCTTTGAAACATGTTTTTGGACTAGTTGATTAATATATAAAAATGGCAAGCATATTTATTCAACACATTCAAATCTCCTCACATCATGCCCATTGGTTGCTATGATAAGGACAAGCACACATAGAAAATTTATTTTCTTTCAATCAGGAATCATACATACATAAATTTAGAAGGCTCTTTCAAAGCTACAGCATATCAAACAACAAGATTCTTAAAATAATTTTTCTGAAAAAAATTGTAACATCCCTATTACTAGTCTTATATAATTTACTATTAGATTTTTTAGTTACTTATTAGTAGTTATTAGATCTAGTAATATTACAAATAGATCTAGTCATTTCCATCTAATGAACAACCTTCGTTTTCTAATATTAGCGAACACCCCACAAACTTTGCTAAAATCAGCCTTTATTTTGATAGCTACGATGAAACTAGTCTATTATTTTTGTTTATATGCCATTTCTTTATAAATCTAGTTCAGTCACATTATATATATATATAATCTGACTAATCATTATCATTTAGTTTCGTTTACTCTGACAAACAAATGTTTTACACTGGTTCAAAGAACACTGGTCCTGGTAGGATGATGCCATTTTTTTTCTTCTTGGACAGAAGGAGGGTAGACCCGGGGTGAAGGAGTTTTTTTTAATAAAATTTAGGTACCAGCTAAACAAAACCTATATCTCAAATTCTTCTAAATAAGCCCTAAATCCTAAAACACACACTAACGAACGCTAGTTCTACTTTTTTTTTAACACTATTTTATTAATATTTTGCCACACATCACTTATGCTCTACAAATATTAACAAGACAAAGGCAATCAAAAGTGATAGGATACTAAGATTAAATAAGAAATAAGCTAAAACAATCAACAAACAAACAACCACAGTGATAGGCACAACCCTCTTCTCACTCTCACTCATTCTGTCTCTCCTTGGTGACCTAATTATTGATAAACCATGTAGGTACTAAGCGTGGTATCATCAGCACAGTATCAGAACAAAACGAAAACGTAGAGAGAAGGACAATTATTGATAGATTAGGTACCAAATAAGGTCACAGTCACTGAGCAGAGTGAGCGGGATAGACAAGCTGGGTTCGCATAGTTTTTTTTTAAAATTTGGGTCAACTAGACCTAGGCTACAGTACACAGTATAGGTAAAACTTAAGTGTCTAATAGCCTTGTTGTGCATTCATTATCAACAGAGAAGGAAGCAATTGAGAGTGGGAAAAGTAACACAGTAACACTGATCTGTCTGTCTTTAGTTAATGTAAAAAGAAATTGATAAAATAAAATTAATGATATAACATTTTTAAAAACAATAACTATGAGGTGTTCGTTAGCATACTGAGAGTGTTCACTAAGTTACAAAAAGGGGAAGGTGTTCGTTAATGTCAGCGCTGGACTTCATTGACCTGACCCTCTTTGACATCATATTTTATTGTAACTATGTGTAGCGTAACAAAACAACATATATCTAGATTTTTATAGACAAATGGATGACGGGTTTATATATGTATGCAGTTTTTTCCCTAGGACTAACCTTTATGGAGCTATAAAAATTGAAACTTAAAAATTGCAGATTATGCAAGGCTTAACATGTTTGTTAGACGGAAATGACTATATGTTATCTTTAAAGGTTAAAATTTAGAATTAGAAGTGGACTTAGTTTTATTTATTTGAAGTTTAAAATAATTTTTTTTTTATATGAAATGTCACAGATATGTGACTTAGCTAAATGGTTTGCAATGTTCCTCTATCAGGTTAAGGTTTTTTTACTCTTTGTCTAGTTAACTGATGGGAATAATCAAAGATGTTAAAATAGAGATTTAGTTATATAGATTGCTAACAATCAGGACCTACTTAAATGTGCTGGTAATAATAAACTTTCGATTTTTTTAGCTAATGGAGGAAACACATCCTATAAAGACACATCTCAGATGTTGGAGGAGGAGAATGAACAAATAGAGAATGAACTGAAAGGAAAAGTAAAAGCTCTTAAATCTGTGAGTGTATTTAATCTTTTTTTTTTTTTCAGATAAATTATATGCCAGCTAAATGACTTTCTAATCAGCAATCTTTCTAGTTAAGAGAACTGCCTTGAATGTTGACTGAAAATTTAAAGTTAATATTAGTTGTGGTATTACTGATCTAGTGGATTGAATTTAGATGTAGGTCAAAATGTGCCATTCACAATTTTTTTTTACATTTTGCCATGAAAATAAAACTAGAGAGTGAAAATGAGTTTAACTTCAGCCAAACATATTGTTGTAACCCTGCCTTGCACCAGTGCTTGAGGTGCGCACTAGCACACTAGTGAACGTAAACAGGAAGACACTAGAATGGAGAGAAGAACAGTGCATCAGGGATTGTGAAGAGTCTGAATGTTTGGGAAACTAAGAGGCCAACTTTTGTGCTGCCTGAAACTTGTAGTAGGGACCTGGAGCGAAGCGGGGAAGGCTGTCGTTGGTCCACATTCAGGTTAAGTAGCAAAGGACTGGTTTGCTTAGTAGTAAGATTCTGAGGAAGCTGAAGGATGTTATGTGTTTACCCTAGTGAATAAACACAACTATTTATTTACTGTTAAACTGTGTTGAGTTGCATGCCTTTTCGTTGAGTACCTACCCTAGGGTTGCAACAATATTCATAGCAAATAGAAAATATTTGGAAAAAAAGTTGACTGGATTTGATTATAAGTTTCCTTCTCTAATAGAAATACAATTAGGTTCTTTTTGTCTATTTTTAAGGCCCTCCAGTTGGACATTAAACATGTATATAGGTGGAACATTTATGTTTCAATTTTTATCAAGATTATTATATATTTATGGTATAATTTATTAGTAAAAAAATAATATGGTGTCAAAACTATTTTTCTTTTCTCCAATTTCACCAGCTCACAATAGACATAGGAAATGAAGTGAGAGAGCAGAACAAATATCTTCAACAAATGGTGAGTAGCTAGAAACAAAGTTTTTCAGTTTCTTTACAGTCAAAATTAATGTTTTATATCTGAGGATTTCCACTCTTTAGAAAACACCTTCTTTATTGATCTCAATAATGCCTACTGTGGTAGGATGCTTTTTTTTTGTGTGGTAGATGCCGAATGTGGTAGACTACGACAGCAAGTTAGCAACTGTTTTTTTTTTTTTTTTAAAACTTTCGTATCAGAAGAGCTCATCTTGTCTCATTCAGGATACAATTGCTGCAACTAATTTTAATAAAACTGAATATGTCTACTATTTTTTTTAAAGAAAATCAAATCTTTCTGAAGGAGGTATGGATTTAGAGTTTTCCTTCTCCTAGATGGGTAGCCAACAAAGACTAACAATCCCCTCCTGCCCGTATCCTACTGTTTTAGGCGCCAGTTGCTCGCCTTTGCCCCTTCTCCTGTTGGTGATAACAGTTCCGCTGGGCTCAGTAATTGCAGCAATTGTATCCTGAATGAGACAAACAGTCAAATTCAAACCTTATAATAGTGGTGAACCATTAAAAGCACTGAAACATTCAAACTCCATAATAGCAGTAAACATTCACACTTTGAAATAGCAATGAAAAATTAAAAGTTTATGATAGTGATGATATATTGAAACTTTATAATAGTGGTAAAATATTCAAACTTTATAATAGCACTAAAACATTAAAACTTTTTTATGGTGGTGATACATTCAAACTTTATAATAGCCATGAAAATTTCAATCTTTATAATAGCGGTAAAGCATAAAAACTTTAAAATAGCAACGAAACATTCAAACTTTATAATAGTTGTAAAACACACAAGCTTTATAATAGCAGTGAAATATTCAAACCTAATAATAGCAGTGAAACATTGAAACCTTAGAATAGCCAAGAAAAAATCAAGCTTTATATTAGTACCGGAGTGAAACATTCTAACTTTATAATAGTGGTAAACATGAAATCTTTATTATAGCAGTGAAACATTAAAACTTTGTAATAGCAGCTGGGTTTGGTCCCTTGAAATACTGTTGTCATCTTTAATCCTTAGAATCGAAGACAATGTCTTAATAAAGCAAATATGACTCGATAACAATGCACTGTCGATACCTCAGAATATGCATTTTAGTTCTAATTACTGGAAATAGTGCTTGGTGCCAGAGCTCTGCCCCAGATCCCACTGTGGCAAGTGCGAGATGCCTACAGTCTTTACACTAACTCCTTCAATAAAGTTCAGTAGGGAATCAGGGTTGAAGGTGCCAATATCCCATTGATTGTTGGAAAGGCTTTTATCCATTGAACAGGCATGGACTGGGAGCTCTTCACACAAGTCCTGTCTGAGGGCTCCCAGCAGTAACGGCCATGGACTGAGTAAGGGTACTGTACCGGATACACAGTGCACCAGGAAGAACGTACATTTTAGAGTAATTAAAAAACTTCTGGCTACGCCCATGCCACTCAACTTTAGAATGATTTATATATTTTTTTTTTTAACATTGCAAATCAGAAAAAAATGCTAATGTTATTTTCTTTATCACCTGAAGCATAAATAAATGTCTTTGTTGATTTTGGATGACGATGAGGTTGTTTTAATTTTTAAAAAATATACTTTCAAATTCTGGATTCTTGTATTTTTATTTCCAGGATGACGACATGGAATCATCAGGAGGTTTGTTAACTAAAACAATGGGTCGCTTGAAGTCCATCACAAATGCTGGCCACTGGAAGCTTTGGGTGTACATGCTTCTCTTCGTCTTCTTTGTGTTCTTCATGTGCTGGGTCATCATTAGATTCAGATAATACTGGCCCTACTTTTATAGATGTAAATTATTGAAATGTTGGCAGTTGAGCTAGAGATGACACTTGTGTTGATTTTATATGCTTGTTCAAGGTTTTGAGGAAAGTAATCCTCTTATACATATGGAGGTTTCAAAGTCATATTTAATTGTAATGTATTTTGTTTTTTGCAAACTACACAAATGATGAAAATGGGTTATTTTTTTATTTTAGTTATCAAAATTGATTCATGATTTAATTATAATTGGTATTTATTTTTCAGTGCATTTCTAGTCATTACATACATTTTAACATTGAGAAAGCCTAACATGAATTGTGTTAGGGTTAGTTTAAAAATTTATGTTAATAGTTTATGAAACTTATGTTAGCATGTATCATGCATGACAAATTAAGTAGGTTTTTTGTTTAATGATCAAACGAACGTAACAATGATAGCTGACAGTATGGCTTTAAATTTGATAGCACCCTCTTGAAGATTAAAAAAAATCATTATCAATATACAAAATATTAGATCAAACTGGAAAAAAAGTCATTGTTATTTGGGATTCCAAGTTGTTGCTTTTATTGGTGAGAAAATTAGGATTGTACAGTATTAATAATATCATTAAAATGTATAAAGACATCCTTATGAGAGGAACTATAATTGAGAAAAAAAAACTTAACCTTGAATCCAGTAAAAATTTTGTGATCATTATTAGCACATACATGCACATTGCAACAAATAAGCTTTCATAGGATGAAATAGGAGCATAAAGTTTATTTTTTTACAATTCCTCTTTTCAGCTTGAAAATTCTTTTTTGAGTAAAAAAAACAAAAGTCTAGGTGGACACAGATCTTAAAATGGCTCTAACCATTTTCATATAAATTTGACAGTTTATGTATACATTTTTGGCCACACAGGGAAAACTCTAGTTTGACCTTTATGATTTTTAAAAATAAAATAATCTTTAAAATAAAATTTGGTCTGAAGTTAATGACAATCTATATCTTGCGCACACATACCTCGGCGGATATTCCCGCATGTATCATTTAAGAGTTAAATAAATTTTGCCCACTGTCTTCTAAGTCTGGGTCTTAGAATTTTATATACTCTAAATATATTTATACTTTTGCTTAATCAACCAGGATTTCTTAAAAGGAGGGGTGGGGGGAATTGGGACAGGAGAAAACTGTTTTTTGTTGTTTTTTTTTAAACTTTAACTTATCACTCATTTGTTAATAGGAGCAAAATAATTGCTTTTACAAAACTTATCAGCTGCCTGAAGGAGGAATTGTCTTTTTGGAAAAAAAACTTTTTTTTTGTTACTTATTTTTATGTTACCTTTGAAACTGTCATGTTTGTTTACACTCCACAAAGTGAGCTCCCATCCTGGGACATAAGTCAATTGTTATTATGTATGAGTGTTCATTCTCTTCCATAGGACAATGCTCAAAAAGAAATGTGTAATGAAATTTATCATTCCTAGCAAAGACATGGGATTCTCCACTGTTAAAATCAATATTAAAATCTCCATTAAGAATGTAGCTGCCATACTTAAAAAAAAAAAATATTTTTTTTTGTACTGCTGGCTTACATGTATAAACTTAGTTTTCAATTTAGATTAAAATATATGTTTGAATCTGACAATTTTTTATTTTTTTTTGATAGCTTACAGCATCCCAAAGACATTAAAACATTTTAAAATGATAGTAAACACTCTAAGATATGTGATTTTTATGATAGTCTTGATGAAATAAAAACAACATATTCTCAAACTTCCTCATTCATCCAATATTTATGTTACTCTATCCATTGTTCTAAGATGTGCACTGTCAATAAAGGACAACATAGGTCTCAATACAATCACACATGTAATAGATGTAGTGCATGTAACATACATTGGTGTCCAAGTTTTCTCCTTATTCTGTTGTCACAGAAATTTAATAAATTATTGTAGACAATTAAACATAACATAATGAACAGAGACTTCGTGCTGATATAAGTGGACATTTTAAGATTATCATTTTATTATGTCACATCCTTTCAACTACTTTTTTACAAAGACATTCACAACAAATAATGACGCAATATAAACATCCTTCCTTTTAAAGTTCTTGTCAAAGTTTTTATCACATTATTTCTTTTGAACGTTTCACAAGTTGAGCATTTCATTATTGTCAAAAAAATATCTGTGGACAATCCTGGCCAAAACACACTTTGTCTTGCCATCAATTTATAAGCAGCATCTACACGTTATCCTTTCATATCTATCATTTGGTTCTGTGTATGTTCGTCAGCACAAATTAAGCTTGTTGCTTTCTCTAAAGTTCTACCAGCGCTTTAAACCAATCTGACACCATGTTCTGTTTTCACAGGGAATAAATATGTACATTATTTTAGACAATTAAACATAACAACTAATTAGCAGAGACTTTGTGTTGATATAAGTAGACATTTTAAGACTATAATTTTATTACGTCACATCCTTTCAACTACTTTTCACAAAAACATCCACAACAAATAATGACCCAATATAAACATATTAGCACACTCCTTGGTTAACATTGATTTTTATCTGCTTTGAAAAATGTTTCCATTTTGAAATTGGAACATTATGAAGTAGACCTACTAGATTGCAGCACAGGAATAGAGTTGGTCTTCTTAAGTAAAGGGCCAGTATTTTTTTTCTTTAAGTGGTCTGTTTCTGAAAGTCTTATATAGATGTTATATAGAGGCCATAAAACTTGGCTGTTGGGATTAACCCAGCCACACAATAGAAAGTAGAGTTTTTGCATTTAATTTAAATTGTAGACAGCTTTTTGTTTTATTTTAGTTTTCTGTGTTTAACTCTAGTATTCTGCGAGGCCTGAATAGGTGTTCCACGATACACTGGAGTAATAAACTAGGAGGCCATCACATGAATAAATCTCTCTAAAAAGAATAAGCAAAGTGTTCTGCTAAATACTCAGAATGTGCAAAGTGTTCCGTTAAGGAAAAAGTTTGGGAACCAATGGTCTAACCTATACTTTCATCAAGTACATGCTTTTGTTTCGTATCGGTATTTCATTTTTTTTTTACCCCATTCCCAAAAGTTCAGCATTTCCCAAACTCAGGCACCATTGGTCCACATTAATCCTAGTTTTTATCGTCATTAGACCTTTTAGGTGATTCTAATAGAGCTGAAAAATAATAAAAGCTTACACTAAATTTGGTGATCAAGTAGACCAAAACTGTTGTGTTTGTTGAACATGAGGAATTCTCCCTGTTAAAAAATTTGTTAGACTTTTTTATTTCTGTATTTGGCTGTTGTTTTTTTTCTCTCTACTTTGCAATGCTTACATTGTTGAAAAGAATTTAACATTGAAAATTAAAAATATTGGCGTGAATGTAAGTTTGAATGAAAGAGGAATTTGTAGATGATGACAGACATTGAATTGAATGCTTAGGTGAGTGTAAGATTGAATTTTAATGTGAACATTGAGCGAAATAAAAAACAATATAAACAATAATAAAGAAATGATATTTTCAAAGAAATGGATGTCATTTATTATGCATTGTTAATATGTGGCTGTCACTGCTATTTTACCAGTTAGAAGCATATTGATACATTTATTTTATTGATTCATGTTTGGGTAAAGTAAAGTGCCTTTTTCAGACCTTGCCGATGATGTAATGCTCTTCTGTTTCTATGGCCCACTGTTAAAAAGGTTGTCATATGGTCAGCACAGCAACCAACCGCCTTTACTTTTCCCCAACTCAAGAGGCACCCTAAAGATTCCAATAATAAAAATGCAATTCTTCGACTAGATTCAAACCCTGGCACTCAGGTTTTGGAAGCTAGGCACATTACTACTCAGCCACCACGACTACAGATTTGGTATGGAACAATGAATCATTGTACAAAGATCAATAAATATATAATAATACATTACCAAGAAAAAAATTCTTTATACGATACTTAGACAGATTATTTTTCTTTTAATAACTAATGAATATTAGATTTGAAAAAAGAAACATTATTTACTACCTTCCCCAACTTTGAGAAAAATACTGGTTCAAGTTAAAGGAATGCATAAATCACTAAACTTTATAATATCCCAATGATTGACCTTTAAATTGAGTGGTAGAAGACGATGCGCAAAATGCTTTCAAAAATTAATTTATTGAACTCTTATATATTACAGATGTTACTTCAAAAAAGAAGATAATTACGTCCTACACATTTGATGTGTCAATCTAGTCATGCGTTTTAATCAGTGGCTCAAACTCTGCTAAGTACCAATACATGGTTTTCCTGGCTGATCCAGGGAACCCATTCCATTCTCAAATGGCACTAGGGAAGAAGGAGCATTTGTACGAATTTGTTCTAACATTTGGAATAAGAAATATGCCTCTATCTTTGTGTCCTTCTGATTATTTCATTAGGTTTTTTTAAAATATAAGTTGATATGGTTTTATGTTTTGAGTTATGTTATTAGAGCTTCTTTCTTTGAATTCTTCTGTCCTGAAGTGTCTCTAAGTTCAGTGATTTTACTAATGGTGTACGTTACTCTAATCAAACAGAAATATTCGTTTGTTATAAATCTCACTGCTTTATTTGCATTTGCTCTAGTTTCTCTATGTTTTCTTGAATTGAGGGATCTATAACAGAGGATGCATACTCTAATATAATATTATAATATATAATATTAATTTTTGTTGAATGTGTAAAAATGGCATTTGTTTAGGTGACCAGATACCTGTTTTGATTGATTTTTTAAAATAATTTCATCATTATGGGGATTCCATGGTAACTTTTCATTTATTGTTTTACTTTACCTACCCCTTAGTCTGTTGGACCGTTGGGGCACCAAGCAAGACTCGTCGAGAACCTTTCTCCATTCCTCCCTGTCTTTTGCCTTGTTTAGACTGGTCTTGAATGAATAATGCCTATATGCAAATAGGTAGATCGCTACATAATATGACCAACTATCTGATAGTGGCCGACAGCCAGCTACAATAAAATGATTATGGAAAAAAAGTTTAAAAAATGCATCAGCCGGGAATCGAACCCGGATCGGCTGCTTGGAAGGCAACCATGCTAACCTTTACACCACCGACGCTGTAAGTATACTAGTCAATTGTAGAGGGTCCGCTCGAAGCTATAAATAGCCGAACTGCTAACATGTTAACACAGTTGTGTTGATGGAGATTCATTTGCCACTACATGTATTAGACTTCTTAAAAATTATTTAATTATCTCAAAATGGTGTGCATCCATACAATCCTGATACATTCTCAGCTGCGTGTTGGCCACATCTGCAGAAAGTGAAGACTTCAACATCACTAAACGACTCCTGTACGCCCAATTATGGAATGGGAAGCGCTCACAAGGTGGACAACAAAAACGCCTTAGGGCACCCTCAAAGTGTTTCTGATAGCCTTCAGCATTGACCCTGCAACGTGCAAGACGGAAGCACATGATAGAGCATCATGTCTTCGCACTGTGAAAACTGGCGCACAAATTGCAGAGAACAAGAGAACAGTACTGGCAGAAGAAAAGCGTCAGAGAAAAAAAGCAGGGCTAATGATACTAGCTCCATCTGGAATAGCCTGCCCAGTGTGCAGCCGAACATTTCTGGCTCACATAGGCGAACATGAGAAGAAACAAAAATCCCAGCTTATTGTCCCTTGGGTGACACCTATGGTTCGAAATATATGCATAGGTATATGTTCGATGTACGCTCTAATATTCAGAACTTTGCATTGGCGGTGCAACACAATGAGGTTTACGCCAACCTTTTTGGTTAATGTTCGAATCTTTTAAGAACTAGTTTGGGGATATCTTGGAATTTTCAAACAAGAATATATTGTGAAAAATTGAGGAAATAAATCAACGGGCGTATCCGGTAGGTACAGATAATTATGAATAAGATGCACATATTGACATTTTTTGTTCTAGAGCTTTATTTTTAAATAGGATATTCCCCATAATGTGCACACAAATAAACGAATATTCTAATCAACGGATTTGTCACGAAGTTGCATCTATAAGACTTTGATTATAAACGAATATGATTATAAATGTTCTATTAGGCCTAGATCTGTGTTCCTCGAAAAAGTGTTGAGTAGCCTAGATGACAGGATTCACGGTGTTATGACTATTTAAACAGGTCGGTTTAAAAAGATTGTCTTATGTTTGTGTATATAAATTGATATTTATTATTTATCGACTCTGGGCAATGTAAGGACTACTACTACAAGTAATAGTAGTACTACATAAGTACATTCATATGCCAACATCTTTTTTTTTATGAGCTTTTTCTCCTAAGTTAAAGACCAGTTCATGCTCAAGCTTATCTTAGCTGACACAGAGAACACCTGGGAACATATTGCTTCCAAAAGTTGCAGTTGAAAAACGCTTACAAAAGCTGCAGGAAAGACGCTGAGGGCAAAAGGAAAGCTGCCACAGAAGAGGCTAAAACATAATTTAAATCGGCCACCAGCCTACAACACTTTGGTCTGAGTTGGGTGTGACAATCTATGCGGGTAACATCTAGGTCTGAGTTGGATGTGACAATCTATGCGGGTAACATCTAGTCTGAGTTGGGTGTGACAATATATGTGGGTAACATCTTGGTCTGCTTATCCATGTGAAGTGACGCTCTCTTCCTTTCTTTTAGATTTCAAGACATGCCAAATACTTCACACCTAGACCTAGACGCCAAACTTTCATCTGTCTTATGTCGATCAAATATCAGACTGTCTAGATCTATGTATTATACATTTATAAGGTTTAAATATAAAAGTTTGCTTTTTACGTGCAAATATTGCCTAGGTCTTATGATAAGAGTTAGCGTCCGTCATTGGGTATTTAGGGGAAAAGAAGATTGATTAAAGGTACGCTCGCTCACTTGTTCTCTCTTTTACAGTGGCTCAATAGGGAAGGTGTCAACGACCAATGTGGTCAAGATCTTCCCCACTCTCTACTGACGCCATTGCTGTGACCTGTAACATTCAACATTAGTCTTAATTTTTTTTAGTCTTTCTGACTTCCTCCCCTCACTCCCCCATGTCATGTTTATTTCATTTTATTTATTTTCTTTGTTGCCATGAGACAGTTGGAAGTTCAGATCTGAGATGTTTAAACATACCTTGGAAAAGATATTGTGGGAAGAAACAATGACATACGAACCTTAAATCAATGCTGAAGAAAAAGCTTCTCAGTAGTTACCAGCCTTCTGGACTTGAAAGAGGAGCTACACTGTCAAAATTTATATCACAAAATAGTTACACTGTCAAAGATTTAAATCAGAAAAGAGTTATACTTCAAAAATTTAAATCACAAAATAGCAACACTATCAAAGATTTAAATCACAAAATAGCTACACTGTCAAAGATTTAAATCACAAAAGAGCCACACTGTCAAAGATATAAATCACAAAATAGTTACAGTGTCAAAGATTTAAATCAGAAAAGAGTTATACTTCAAAGATTTAAATCAGAAAAGAGTTATACTTCAAAGATTTAAATCAGAAAAGAGTTATACTTCAAAGATTTAAATCACATGATAGCCATACTGTCAAATATTTAAATCACAAAAGAGTTATACTTCAAAGATTTAAATCGCAAAAGAATGAAAGCATGTAACAGAGAGAGAGAGAGAGAGAGAGAGAAGACTTTTGCATTAAAATGATTACAGAAATCCGTTTGTCGCCAACCATATATCATCACATTAAAAAAAACAATATGCTAGACAGAGGCCATGAGCTTATGACGTGAAATTAATGAAAGATACATTCTCATTGTATTTATATTTATATTATGTAATCAACTATTTGCTTTCTAACTATTTTCTGGTCAATAGCTAGTACAACATGGCACACAACTCGAGCAAAAATGGCCAGGTAAAGCGAGCCTGGCAGGAAGTCCACCGTGAGCTCCCCATCAACGACGATAAAGAGTACTTGAAGGTAAAACTTCATATTGAAGACGGCGCTGGCGATGACACGTACGTGGGCGCCTCCTTTTACTCACCAAGCCACGAATCATTTAGTATGGAGTAAGTGTAAATGATTTGCAGACATTCATGAGCTTTTCACTGGTTTTAAAACTATTAGAAATGTTCATCCATGGCTGAAAAACTGTAAATGTTGGTTGGGGGAGGGTTGATAAAATTCACAGTTAGGTTTCCTCTTGTTTCTCTTGTTCGTCAAAAATGCTCATTCGTCCAAGGTACTAATATGTTGTAACTGTGATGCCGGGGATTCTGTAGATATATCTCTAGATCTAACTATGTCTTAGAGATTCAAATGACGAAGATAATTTCAATTCAAATACAGAACTTTAATCCAAAACTTGGAATCACACAAATATACAGTATGTACAGAAATAAAACTGTATCAGATGAATATCTTCTTTCAAAGCTCGATAATAATAGATTCAAATTAATATTAGATCTAATTTCACAAGACATAAAATATATGCGACCTGTCACTTCAAGTTACATCTCCAAACTTAAATACGTCATATCTCTATGAAATTTCCTCCACAACTAAATTCTCTTGATCCTTCTCTAGCCAATCGTTTTCTTTGCTACTCCCCAGACGCTTGCTTTAACCAATCCAATTATTACCCGCCAGATGTCACGATTACCGATGTGTGAACTCATGGTTTTCTTCAGCTTGTGTGCTTTTCCAGTGCGTGAATTAAATCCTAAGTTTATTTTACCCTAGATTATGTTTATTTAAATTGATTGACAATAAACATACACCCCCCCCCCACCTCTTTGTTTTCTGAGCCGCGCTCTCTGTCGCTGCGAAAGTTACTTGGGGTAACTCTAGTCCGACTTGCAGAAATAAATGAGTTATCTTTCCATGACTTTGACATTTTCATCGAGGGCTAGAGAGTCAGCGTGCGTGCGTCTTGTCCTGCATGGTTGGGCGACGTAGAGAATTATATATACAGATATATAAACAAGTGAAATTGAAATTTGTTGAATAGTTTAGAAAATATCTTTCCACTCGCTTAAAATATATAGCTTTGACGATTTAAACACGCTTGGTTACATCTCTCTTCTTAACTTTCCTCATTCATTCATCCTGCCTCATCCCTCATCTGCATGAATTCCACTAAAAGTTACAGCAGACAGTAGAAACGCTGAAACCTGTTCTACCAAAACAAACTAAACTTTATTTCCTGCAGTGACATCATCACAGTGAACGAGAGGTTCGCTTCCTGCGTGTCTCTGTTGACAAACTCGATCGTTATCCTGGTCTTCCTTCGAGTGCTATGTCTGAAGCGCTTGACCAGCCAACTTCTGGTCAGTCTGGCCCTCAGCGACATTGTGGCCACTGTGACTCACATGGTGCACTCGTTCAAAGTGGCCACTTTCATGGCTGAACAATCAGTTGACGCCTGCAAGTAAGTCAAGAGCCAAAAACCAAAATACAAACCAACTTTTTTGTTTGAAATGAAGACTTTGAAAATAGGTCAAACTTGTGATGCAATGCATGACCCCCCCCCCAAAAAAAAATGCTCGTAGCCGCTGTGGCGGACAGGATCGGATGACAATCCATAGTACACAAGTTTTAAAATTGTAAATATTGCTTTCCCCCACCATAGCTTATACAATGGTATACACCACCGCCCCCCGCAGAAAAGCTTCAAAAATTTTGACGATTTCACGGACGTACATTGCGAAACATGGATGGCTGTTAGATGACCTATACATTAAATAAATCGTCCTCGTGTGAAAAAAAAACTGCATCGATTCGACTATAATAGTTTCCAGGGGCGGACTGGCTATAGGGGAAAAACGGGCAAATTCCCGGTGGGCCGGTACCAAATGGGCCTGTCTGGTCGCGACCAAAGAAAAAAAAATTCAATGCAGACATGTTTAAAAAAAGGTGACAGCAGTAAGACACAAAGGCCCGTTTTCTTTTTTTTTTTTTTAAATTCTTATTACAATTAATTTTGTTTGAAATTCAACAAAAATATATATTTTAAAATACACTTTACACTGTACATATTATCATTTGCAAAACGTTAGACCGTACTTTCAGCTATGCACGAGCGGGATGGACTGCTTTGATGTCTTCGAGGTTGTGTTTGGCCGAATCATTTTGGCATGGGCCTTGGATGGCACTCCCATTTTTTTGCTCCTTCCCTCCCCCGTCTTTTAATGGTTCCAATTAGATTTAACCAAAAAGAGGGATGAGAAAGGCTAAATAAGAAAACATTGATATAGCGCAGCAAAAAAAAAAAAAAAAGATAGGCGCGACACTTAGCTCTTTAACAATATGTAATAGAAATTAACTTTAACACATACACACAGCCGCGAAATTGCAAATTAACTAACTTATTCACTGCTCAATATGGATATAAAGCTCTACTTTCTGTGATTTGAAAAGAAAAAGTAAGTTTCTTTTTGTTTATTTTTAATAACATAGATCTAAAAATACTACACTTAAGGCTTTAAAATTATTTTAAAATCTAGATCTAAATCAATTTTAATACTATTATAATTAATGGCAAACTTATTCTTAGTATGAAGTTATTAATGATGAAAATTATTACAATAATTACAATAATTTATATAGCGCTGTCACATCCGATATTTAATGAAAGGAGATTAATAGGCCTATTTTAAATAATTGGTCATATATTCATATACAAATCGCGTTTTCAAGAATGTACTATGAGGAAGAAAGAGCTTTTCACACTAAGTAAGTGCCTGCAGCATCTCTAAACGTTTTGCTTTTTCTTATCCTTTAATGGAATGGGTTGCCTGAGTCAGCCAGGAAAACCAATGATTTAGCATATTTTAAGTCACAGATCAATATGCATGACTAGATTGACACATTGACGTAAAAATCTTATTTTTTTAAAGAAAAGTCTGTAATGTAGATCTATAAGTAATACCAAAAAGCTTCAAACTCATTAGGCTGCTATTGTATTGTTTATAGTTTTCAGATTACATACATGTATAAATAGAATACATTATGTAATCATACGAATGCATACATCCAGTTTTCGATGCGTTATCAAACTTTATATATTTTGTAGAAAATTAGGCTTACACCAATAATATAACACATGGGCGTAGCCGGGAGGGGAGGGTCTTCAAACCATCACTTGCCTCAGACCTCATTTTCTGAAAGGGAAACTTTACTTACTGCCCCAGTGCATCCAACGTAAGCAAACTACAGTTTCCAAATTTCATGAGCGTAGCCAAAACGGATTTTGTGGTTTCCATTCCCCCTCCAATACTTCGTCTTCTTCTTCTTCTTTTTAAACTGTCAGGTAGAGTTGAGCCTTCAGCTCTTGGAACTCCAGCAAAAGTGAACAAGAGCTCCCTCTCACCGGCCGCGTATAGATCTACAAAGACCCCCGCCATTTTTCTTTTCTATACCAGGCTAATCATGCGGGACACGCCATTTATTATGTAACGGCCCCTTGAGGAACAGCGCCTGGATTGTGTTAGGTTGTGGGAGCTTTTTTACAACTCCGCGCAGTGCAAATGAGGATGCTCTCGCACCCCCTTAGGCACCTCCACGGGAGTCTTGTTTTGCTACCCTTTAGCCTAATCGTTTCCTCCTACGATCGTTTCCACCCGGGCTTCTCTATGAGGCAGGGTAGCATGCCCGGGCCCTCTCCAATACAAAAACTAAAGCATTTTACCATTTTCTACCAGTCGCTGGACTCCTCTGAATAGCAGATTTGGTTTTTGATTTTTTTTTTGTAGCGGAAGAGTAGCGGGCTAATTGCACTTTAGATACCTCAGAACATGCATTTTTAAAGCTTAAAATAACGAAAATAATGCTTGGTTGCGGGGCTTTGCCCCGGACCCCACTGGGACTCCCTACCTGCTCCTTGGCGGTGTGTACTGTCTTTCCACTAATTATAAGAAGATAGTACTCTAGGGTAGAAAAAACGTTTGAAAGAATGAAAGATCAGAATGCAATGAAGATTAATTACATATACATACACACTAATATATATATATATCATTTGCGGAGTGGGGTAAAAATCCCCCTCCCCACCGAAAATATATGACATGCCATTTGTGGGCCGGTTTATATGGTAATGCCCGGGCCGACTTTGATACCCAGTCCGCCCCTAATAGTTTCTCATTCTTTTTGCGCAGAAACCTTTGATTACGAAGCAATATATATTTATTTCAGAATGGGGACCGAAATGTATACAAGAAATGCAATGAATGTTTGATGTTCGATTTATTAGCGTTCCTAAAGCTTGTTATTGACAAATTATAAACATTGTATACTTTTTTTTACAATGTATATATTAGTTCACTCTGTCTGTCTGGTCTGGTACAAATTTTAAGCAAATCATTTACTCGGGTCAAGTTGAAACCTTCCACAATTGTTCATTATTCCTAACAAAACAAGAATCAATTTAAAAACAAAACAACAATTAGCTAATAATTGATAATTAATTGACCTTGTTTGATATAAAAAAGGTGAAATAAAACTTAAAGTATTTAGATATACCCCTGTAATTCTGGAGTTCCTGCCCTAAGAAGAAGAAGAGGAGATGCAACTCTTTGATTCTTCCAAAAAAAAAACAACAACAAACAAACATTGAAAAAGATCCCAAGACACAGAGCATTCTAAATGTCTACACGAGACTACGATTTTATTCTAAGTGATAGTAGCAACTAAAATAATAAAACAATATTTAAAAACTGAAACAGATTCTGGATCTGTTTCACGCAATATTTTGATATGGATACACCTTTCTACCAAACTATATCCCAAATTCTGATATCTTTTGACAAATAACAGTATGATTGGAATTGGCCCCCCAGCATTAACCCTGCCATGTTATCGATTAATTATGCGGTTACTCGCCATTAGACCAGTTGAAACTGGTGCATCTGTCTGCAGGATGACGTATTCTGTGGCCATGAGCTCGTGGATCCTCGTCTGGACCAACCTGAGCTTTGCGGTCTGTGAGAGGCTGATCGCCATCAACATGCCCAACTACTACTCGGTCACGCACAGCCTTATATCCTGCATTTGTAACATATCACCCTGGGTTTACTACGCCCTTTTGATACTCCTTAGCTGGATGGGCATTTTTGAGGCGAGTGATTCTATTGCATCTTCTTCCCTATAGTTTGATCTTATCTTGTCTTATCTTCTTATAAATTACAGACGTTACTTAAAAAATATATATAAAAATACATAAATAACAAGGTTACAAAAGACAAACTCAGAATCGGCCCCAGGCAGGCTTCAATATTTTCAGAAAGAACATCCAAATGAAATTATATCAAAGACAAATGAGAGATAAAAATGGAGAAAGAAGGTTAACAGATCTTGTGTAGTGCCCCAACGGTCCCGCAGATCAAAGGATAGGTGTAAGTGAAAGTAAAGGTAGATGTGAACCTGGCCTAACTAGTTCCCCTTTTAGACCTTGTGGTCTATAGGGCAGATGATTTAAAGTTTATCTGTTTTTGTGGCCTACGGTTAGCGAGGGTGTCATGTAGTCAGCACAACGACCAACCGCCTTAACTTTTCCCCAACTAATGTCAGGTACCCATTAGAGCTGAGTGGACTCAGAGGTTCAAAGATTCCAAAGTTGACAATCCCAGTCTTCGAACCCGGGACCCCCGGTTCGGAAGCCAGGCGATTTACCACTCAGCCACCGCGCCTACCCTGGCCCAATTGATGTCTTATAATTGATCTAATTATTTTGAAAAGGCTTAATCTTTTATTTCAATCTGCATCATAAAAAATGTTTTCTGAAAAATAAAAGTTATAAGATTACTATTTATTTTAAATTAGGTCTAACTTATAATGCATACTAATTAGCTTTTTCTCTTTAAAAAACTGCTTGCATAACTGATTTTAAAAATTAGATTTTTCGCTTTCAGAAAAAAAGTAGCCGTTGCATCAGAACTTTGAATGGGTCTAAAATATTGTGATGTCGGATTTTCAATATTTTTTCTAGTTTACGAGATCTAAACGGGACGGACGGACGGACAAACGGACAGACATTTCGCACAAAACTAATAGCGTCTTTTCCCCCTTTCGAGGGCCGCTAAAAATGATTAGGTCCTACGCTTGTTCATAGATCAATCTAGTCATGCATTTAGTGAATGTCTTAAACTCTGAACAAGTTATTGCTTTTTTCTGCCTGGCAGAAGGCCAAAAGAAACAGATGGCTTTAGCATCATCATATACTGATTTCTAGATCTAAAGGGGTTCTTTACTTTATATCTTGTTTTAGCACTATATCTAGTTTTAGCACTATATATTATTCTAGCACTATATATTATTCTAGCACTATATCTTGTTCTAGCACTATATATTATTCTAGCACTATATATTATTCTAGCACAATATCTTGTTCTAGTACAATATCTTGTTTTAGCACTATATCTTGTTCTAGCACTATATCTTGTTCTAGCACTATATCTTGTTCTAGCACAATATCTTGTTTTAGCACTATATCGCTATATTCACCCAAATACAGCTACCATCTCTTGAAAAGCTTTTTCAGGAAAGATGACTTTCCAAAACACTCTCGATTCTTAAGGACAACCTGCACCAATTAAACCACTGTTACACAAGATCTGAACGAAGTGGTCGTCTCCTTTCCATTAGGACTAAAACTGAAAGATTTAAAAACTCCTTTATCCCTCTTTCGGTAAAAGTGTTACAAGATCAGCTGTCGTCATCGAGAAGTACATAGAAGTGAAACTCATAAAGCGCTGGTTGTGAATGTGTATGTGTTTTGTGTGTGAATGTTGTTCGATTTTTTTCATCTATACTGTTATTGTACAGTAGTTATGCTGATGTTGTCAATTGTAGTCAAACTGAATTTCCATTTGATTGGATCACTAAAATTATCTTCTTTTATCTTGTTCTAGCATTATAGCTTCTTACATTTTATCTAACATTATCGTTCACCCAGCACTATGTAGATTTCGGCTGCTCCAACCACCTGATGTACACGCCCTTGGAGCCGACTAAGATGGTCATTCAGTTGCTGACCTTTAGCGTCCTCGTCATCATGCTTATAGTACTGATCATGTCTCGGCTCCTTCACCCGGTGTACGCTGATGACGCTCTGGAGGTCAACCGGATCAATCTGGAGATGAAGACAACTTTCGTCGTATTAAAGGTCAGTCTGAGTCTTCTCAATGACGTGATGGCTCAGAGGTAAACGCTTGACCTCCGAACTGAGGAGCATGTGGCTCAAATCTAAATAGACTGGGAATTTGAGTTTTGGGAATTCTTATGACTCCCTGGAATGCCGCGGTGGCTGAGCGATTAATCGCTTGGCTTCCAAGCCTGGGTCCTGGGTTCGAATCCTGGTGATGAATGGGATTTACAATTTATGGATATTATGAGTCCACCCATCACTATGGGTACCTAACATTAGTTGGGGAAAAAGTAAAGGAGGTTGGTCGTTGAGCTGGCCCCGTTACACCCTGCTCGTTAACCGTTGGCCAAGATACAGATGACATTAACATCATCTGAATTCTAAATGGGCAACTTTTCTTTACTTTAGGACTCCCCTAAGTCCTCGCCACTTTAATGGGTACCTTACATTGGTCGTTGGCCGTCGGACATAAAATCATGTCACCTGCAATTAACTAGCGATCTTTTTTTATGACCGACGGCTAACGAGTATGTCACGTGGCCAGCGCAACGGTCAACTGCCTTTACGTCTCCAAAGTATTGAAGGTATCTATTAGGGTTAGATGCGTCTTACAAATCCCAAAATTAAAAACCTTAGTCTTCATGAAAATTCAAACTTGACACCCCCTTCAGTTTATAAAAAAGTTCTCCTTTCAGACTTTGCGATCTAGATCTATAGGGCAGACAATGTTAAGGTCATCTTATTCTTTGGCCAACGGTTAAAGAGCAGGGACTTTGGTAGCCAATCTCTTTATCCCTTGGCCACTACGACGCCGTAAAAAAATTTGACCCATCAAAAATTTTTCGTTTAGTAATTTGATACGCTCTTTAAAAAAAATGTTTCCCCATCACTTAACTAGTCAAGAGTTAACCATGAGGTTCATCTTGTTCCACTTTTTTGTATTTCTGACAGATCGCCGTGGTTAATGTCCTCCTCTTCTCCCCACTCATTCTCTACTCCACCGTGGCCTACTACAACAGCTCAGAGACCATCAGCGAGCTGAAGATCAAGCTCGTCTTCTACCAGCTGGCCGTCCACGCCAACAGCATCCCGTTCTTCGTCATGCTGCGCAGAAAAGAGTTCCGAAAAGCTGTGGCCATGATCTTCGCCAGCGCCGCCTCCATCCGCAAGGCGCGCCCAATGAACCTACTCCTTGAAGTCACAGAAGCAAGGCGGAAGAAATCCTCGGACGTGGATGCCGACCCAAGCACGTTCCAGGGCATCGGCAAAGTGACGGCTAGAGAAGATTTTAAAAAGATAAGTTCGTCTTCACCGTCGATCAAACAGTAATGACGTGATAACACTAGGAGCCAGCAGCAACGACAAGCGTTACTTTAGAGGATGTAAACTTGAACCATTAAATACAATCGTTCTTACAAGATGTGGATGACACTAAAGATTTCGCCCACAATGTGCATGTACGTTAAATTTTTCGCGCTATTTCTTAACCATGTTAACATGTGGAGACTATGCATGTAGAGATTCGGGAAAATTGTAAGCGGATAAACACCACGGCGAATTTTAACTCTGCAATGTTTATTTTCTTAATTACTCATGTACAGCTTATTTTCGGAGATTTAACAAGCGTAGTGCGCTTTGATCCAATCTCTTTTGTTGACCTATGGGAGGAATGGGAATCTGGGAGAAGATTTCCCTGCTGCTAGAGACGAAATTCGAATCGAAAGGTTGCCAATCAGCTCATAGCACTTAGCCAAACATCCCAAAATTTGAGATTTTTAAAAGAAAAATGTTTTGGGTATTTTGTCCTACGCTCCCATATATTTTCTGCGCTATTGACATATTACGTGGAGTTCTCTGTCTTCAAGCACAAGACTAACGACTTAGTTTCTTCTTCAATGACAATTGCTATTTTAGTATTTTGCTAATTTGTCTGCAGGTTTCACGGTCCATTTTTAAAATAATATTTTTATCTGCTATTGTTTGCTTACCTTGTACTATTTGAACAGAGATGTAAGACATGTAACAGTGAGAGAAGTGAAGCGCGGGTTAAACTGGTGTTGTTGATCTTTTTGTTTTGTTTTGCCCTAAAATGCTTAATTTAAAAAAATGGAAACGAAGCTCTATGAATAGGCCACAAACATTTAGATTTGAGGACAACGAATGTAAAGAGGATTGATTGCTCAAATGTAAGATCAATGTAGTTATGAAACGTGTCCAGTCTTTTAAAAGAACAATTTGTATTTTGTATAAACCAAACACTTTTGTCTTTTATGAATTGAGAAGAAATGTATTTTATTTTTAAATGTAATAGAAAACATAATTTATAATTTCTTAAAATAAAAAATACAAGAAAATTCATCTTTTTTTTCTTCTTGTTTTTACGATAAAAACAATATATAAAAATTAATCACTTCTAGGAAAATAAATTAACGAAAAATAGTCCGCGGGCGAACATGTGTTTTGTGTCTTAGCGGTTGAATTCTTCGAGATGTCACAAAGGTCATGGTTGACTTGAGAAGAGAAGAAAACTCTGCTGACATAGGCGTGTCCACACCAAAGAAAGCAAGTAGTGATGACATTCATTGACTAGTGGTGTAACCTATAGAAATACAACTCTAGATGTAATTCCGAGTTTAGATGACCACAAACGGTTTACTCATTCTAGTGTGGAAATATTTCGAAATAAAAACAACCCACAATACCTGGTATGGTAGATTAGAGTTGCCCAAATTTGAACCGAGCTGAATGGTTCACACTTTCGTTAACTTTAACAGAGAGGAACTGAAAGCCTCTTAGCACTTGACCTATGTAAAGGAAGTAATCCTCGAGGGATTATCTGCACAACTTGGCCTAAATTTTGCCGAAAACCCAACTCCAGAACTGAAAGTTTACATTGCTGCAGTCCATCCTTCACTCATGAATGTCGGTAGTTTGAGGTACGAGACAAGAAGAGCAGCTATCGGCAAAGAACAAACACACACTCGCACGCACACACACACAGAGACACAGCTGAGAATGGCTTTTTAAGGCCAAGATAGAACTCCGTAATCACTTTTATCCCAATGGAGGAGCTATTACTATTATTTTTATTATTATCATTATTATTATTATAGGAGGAATTTATCACCAAGCGTCATGCATGCATAGACATAGGTTTGAAAAATATCATAGAAACAAAAAATCTAGTTTTGTCCCTTTAAGTAGAAAAAAGGTAAATGTTCTCCCCCCCCCCCGCTCCCCCCCCCCCACTCACCGCTTCTACATGTTTCTCATAGTTCTCATGATGTCTAGTTTGGTGTCGTTCAGATGTCCAGAGTTCAGCCGCTTCGTGCACCCATCCCACGTTGTTCTGTATGAGGGTTGGACTACACTTCCTTCGCCACACCACACCTTTCCCGTAGTCTGTTAGACCTCTGAGCCACCATACAAGATCTGTCGACCGTCTTTCTCTATTCCTCTGTATCTTTTGTCATCTCAACCTGTACTCTGCCTCTTCTTATTTTCCTGGTTCTGAGGGCGTTGTGATATGGCCATAATGTTTTAGGTTTCATTTTTTCGACAATGGTCAGCATGTCAACGTGGGGCCCAATTATTTGCTATTGCCATTGTGACCCTGTTTCAGATCTCATTTGCGATGCGATCTTTATAGATGATAGCTAGGCTTTTTCTATAACATCTCACTTTCATTTTAGGATCCTCCTCTTGGATTCTGAAAATAATATATGCATTAATAATCAACAAAACAAGGTTACAAAGACAATTTGTGTGGAAACACAAACTCAAAATCGGCCCCCGAAGTGGTTCATCCAGGCAGGAAAAAAGGTTGGTTTCAATATTTTCAGAAGAATATCAGTGTTAAATTCTATTAGAAGTGGTCTACCCAGGCAGGTAAAAAGGCAGGTTTCAATATTTTCAGAAAGAATATAAGAATGAAATTCTATCAAAGGCAAATGACAGAAAAGAATGGAGAAAGAAAGTTGACAGATGCTGTGTGGTCCAGCAGACCAAAGGAAAGGTGAAAGTATATGTGAAGCTAGTTGTGAACCTGGCTTAACTGATGTCTTATAACGAGTATCTAATTGATTTAATTGTTTTGTAAAGGGTCAATCTCTTATTCAAAGCTTCAAGAAAATAGATTTTTCGCTTTCAGAAAAGAAAAAAAGTAGCCGTTGCATCAGAACTTTGAATGATCTAAAATATCATTATGTTCGATTTTTATTTTCTCTTTTAGTTTCTGAGATCTAAACGGGACGGACGGACGGACTGACAGACAGGCCACACAAATCTATTAGCGTCTTTTCCCCTTTCGCGGGCCGCTAAAAAAAAAACAAAAAAAACAAGCTTGTGTAAGGGGAATAACTGCACAATAACTAGCATATAACTCAATACTGTATAATTAATCTACATAAAACAAAATTAATTAAATACCAATAACTAATTGGTTAATTATATTTATTGATTCATGCATTGTCATCGACTATAAATAATTGTGCGAAATTTCAACTTGTTTTGAAAATAGGAAGTAGGAGAAAAACATGTACAAAACTTAATAAGGGAAATAACTCCACATCTATAACCATGAATCTCAAAAAGTATAATTTATTTCCACTTTTCGATACCAAAGAAAAGAATAAATTACTAATAATTAATTAATTAATTTGGTTATTTTTTTATTGATTTTTTTAATTATATAAAGTTTCCACTTGATCCGATGACTTTTTATCAGAGTAAGCTGATATACCTTAGCTTTATAAAAAAATGTTTCAATCCCGTTTTAGTCTAAATTTAAATAAATTATCTTGGCCTATAGATTAAAGCCAAGAATATGATAATAAGGCTTGTCTTCGATTCCGAAGATTACGAGGAATGCCACACCCAGCGCAGACCTAACCATTTTCAGCGGGTGGTCGATTTTCTTTTCACCGTCTGCTTAATATCGTCAGAGTGGCTTCTCTTCTGGCCTCAAATGTGTATCCCGCGGCCTTAGTGAGGGATCTCCAGCTGTCTCGTTGCGAAGCCGCCTGCAGCCAGGTGCTCTCTTCCATGTCAGTTCAAGCAGCTTTGAACCCAATCCATTTGGAGAGTGAAGGAATGTTACTCCATTATAAACGACAATGTATATTCAAGTAGATCTAGACTCTAGTTTGTTAAACTTTAAATTTTTATTCATTCGTTTTGCACGTTGTTTGCAGCCACGCTGCGTTCTATTTATAGGCTTTAATATTTTATTCGCAACATTTTTCTTGTGTACTACGTCACAGTGAACTTGTTGCTAACAAAGGACTGCAAGATTTTTACCTTTTTACCGCCAACATCGAAGCCAAACGTTTTCCATTTTACTCTTGTCAATGTGAGAACAATGTTGATGATTTAATCAATCTAATAGTTTGGACATCTTACAGGAGATTCAATGTCTTGTAATTTTGTTTTATAACTTAGTAGACAAGATTAGGCTAGAATTAAGAATAGTTTTAACTTTGGTGGTCTAGATCTACTCTTGATTCTAGATCTAATCTTATCTTATAATCTAGATCTACTTTGATGGAACCTAAATCTAGAATGACAGATGTAGACCTCCGGAGGTTCGAAAAAGACAATAGTGGGCCCTAAGACTATGGCTATGATAATTAAGAACTAGATCTTGGTCACATCCCCCTGCCCTTATACAGATATAAGTAGGAAAGTTCCCAAAAATGTATTATCCAGTAATGCATTCAAACATCTACATCTATAGTCCAGGAATATAGGCTATTATAATTCGGTATAAGATTGAATAATAAATAGTTATATATTTCTCAATTTTTGTTTAATCTTCTAGGAAGACCTATCCTAAATGTTAACTCCTAGGCTTTGTAGTAACCGCCCTTGTTTCAGCGTAAGTCTTGTTGATCAAAATGTGTTTCTAAGAGAGAAAAGGACATTCTCGCTCAAGGAAAACGTAAATTGACTCAAATAGGAAGCATCCATTTCCGAATTGAGTTTCTCCTCTCCTCGATTCGACATCACCTTTACCACGTTCACCTATCTCTACGTCTGGTGAATGTTGGGGCACCTCACATGATCTCATATGTCATCACATCTTTCATCTCATCTTTAATGACATCTTTCATCACATCCTTAATGACATCCTTCATCTCACCTTGCATCACAACTTTTATTTCATCTTTCATCACATCTTTCATCTCATCTATCACACCTTTAATCACATCTTTCATCTCATCTTTAATGACATCTTTCATCACATTTTTAATGACATCATCCATCTGATCTTTCATCACAACTTTCATCACATCTATCACATCTTTTATCATATCTTTAATGACATCTTTCATCTCCTCTTTCATTTCATCTTTCATCTTACCTTTCATTACATCTATCACATCTTTTATCACATCTTTCATCACATCTTCAATGATATCTTTCATCACATCTATCACATCTCTTATCATATCTTTAATGACATCTTTCATCTCATCTTTCATGATATCTAAGCCCACCGAATTCCAGAAACATTAAATATTTATCGAAATATGCATATATAATATAAGAAATTAGGGCATACGAGATTTAATTAACTAATAATCTATTCCTTTATTCAAAAGTATAACCTGCTAATCAAATTATTCTTAAGTGCATTTATATAGAAGCATGAAAAGGGTCGGCATCTCCACAAAAATCCTGCACAAGGCTTTAACTTACTTAGTGACTGTAAGTTTCATTTGTCTTTAACTTAAGCCGTAACTGTATACCCAAGGAATGCATTCTGTACATTCTTGTTTGTAGCTCCTGCTGAGCTCAAAAAAACACGAACCATGGGCGTCTCCAGCACTAAACGCAACATAGAGGAAGAACCAGAGAACCCGAAAGAAGAGCCGCCACTAAAAAAATCAAAACTGTCTTCAGGCGCCGAGGGGGAGCCGTGCTGCTCCACTGAATCTTTAGACCAGGTGACCATCAAAACTCTCTCCAATCCTGTCCACATTAGTAGGCCGGCCTACTTGACATAAACATACATATATATGGAGGCGCGGTGGCTTAGCAGTAAATCGCTGGGGCTTCCAAACCGCGTCCCAGGTTCGAATCCTGATGAGGACGGGGATTTTGAATTTCAAGATCTTTGGGCGCCTCTGAGTTCACCCAGCTCTAATGGGTACCTGACATTAGTTGAGGAAAAAAGAAAAGGTGGTTAGTCGTTGTTCTGACCACATGACATCCTCGTTAACCGTGGGCCACATCATCTGCCCTATAGATCAGATGGTAAGAAAGGGGAACTTTACTATATATATATAAATGTTGCTTCTACCTTCTGTTTATTTACACGAGAAACATCGTATCATAAGTAAGAATCTTTTAGTGACTATGACTCCTCTCATGAGATAAAAGGCTGGGCATTAGTTAAGTTCGAAATGATGTCGCTCACGTAGCTGTTTCCGTCTCCACGCAGCTTACATGTCCAATGATACGGCTGGTACCCGATACAGTTTATTATCAGCTGCGCTGCGGATTTTCCAAGGGTGTAGCACTATGTGCAAGCTGCCTAATGGTAACCGACTCCAGATTTTTTCTCAGGGTTGATTCCCAAAGCCTTTCCCATGTTGGTATACAGTAACACGGCAGCAGAGGTATATGGATTCAGAATTTTCTTTCGCCACCCTAGGCGAACGAGCACCTCCTGCCCTAAGGTATATCGTTGCACAAAGACTACTTGACGTTCAAAGGGATGCAATCCCACAATAATGTTCCCCAATTAAATTAAAAATCTTCACTTGTTCCCTTGTCGATAACTTAACTCTGCTTCTTATAAACGCACTAGGAGAGAACATTAAAAAAAAACCCACGTTTCTTCAGTAATGTCGCTGCCTGACCACTTATCTGTTATAGGTAACGAAGCATAATTTCTTGTGATTGGCCACGTCAACACAGGCCACATTTCAAGTTGTTGGACTATTTTCCACAAGTCACAGCTAGCTGGTTAACTATTGGCCATATGTCACCATTGGTTAACTGTTGGCCATATGTCACCATTGGTTAACTATTGGCCATATGTCACCATTGGTTAACTATTTGCCATGTCACCATTGGTTAACTATTGGCTATAGAATAAATCATAAAAAATTCTATCATTGATATTTCAGGGTCAAGAACTTATTTTAGACAAAGCCCTTTATAAAATTGAGAGATGTGATCTCCACAGTCTAGCTGTGTTGACTTTCAGATTAAAATTAATCATTTTCTTTTAATTGACACACATTATAATCTTTGTATTGGTTTTTATTATTGTAATTAATATAATCATTATCAGTTTTTTAATGATGTTTTCCCTTCCCACTATCCCCATAGAAAACACCCGACAAGGTTTTGGGCTGGGCAGATTTGCCATACGTTGCCTTGCTGCAGATTTACTCTTTCCTGCCCAATAAGTACCGGTACAATATGGCCCTGACGTGCCAAGCCTGGTCCAAGCCTTTCGCCAGACCGGAGATCTGGAGGAGCGTCTCATTCCGCTTTGACAGCCATGAGGATTACAGAGCCAAACTCTTCTGCGAATATCTATCGCTCAGTGGGGTGAGGTATCTGGACATTAACTGTGCCAGTAAGTTATTCAATGCTTGTCATAAGCAGAGGCGGCCTTAGCAGATCGCGGGCCCCCAGGCGAGTCTCATATCAGGGCCAGAATATTTGTACAATGGGATGACGGTGACGAAATATTTTTTTTTATCGCGGGGCTCCCTAAGGCGCAAGGCTTGGGGCGGTTACCCCACTCGCCACTCATTTAGGCCGCCTTTGTAAATGTAATAAAATTCCACATAAGTGGGCCATAATGGCAGTTAAGCCTGGTTAAGATAATATATTTAGCCTATTTTATGTATCTAGTTGTAAAATGTCAATCTGAGAGTTATGTTTATGGTATTGAGAAAAAAATTAGGCAATATATTTTGGATATGATTATTTCAACATCTCTAAGTGAATTAAACTTATTACTAAGTACATTTCTTCACACATAGTCACTAAACGTTGTTTGAACCAAACAAATTATAGAACAATGTGGTGATAGAAAATGTTGGATTGGCTGTATTTTAGAAATTTAAAGAATATCACACATCGGCTATACTTGTTATAGACTACAAAGTTAACAACTTTTGTGCATTTTTTTTGTTGCATTTAATTCAAATTTAATTACTTGTAATCACAACAGATTTCCAATAAGGATCAACAAATTTAAGTAATCAGTCTTAGTTCTAGTCATAATAGGTAAAGCTCAATCGTCGAAGACAGAACTCCACCCTTTCACCCCCAGTACCACAGCGGAAAAGTTCTTCGTCTTCATCTTTTTCACAGGTTTTAAGGATCAACCCTGTTACCCTGTCCCCCCTGTGGTTTGGTTCTTTTTTTGTAAGCCGGTTGTGGGAGTAGGGAGGAGGATATTCCAGTTCAATATGAGTTGATCTGTAGGCATCGTTCATAACCGCAGAACTAAACATAATTACTACATGCTATATAGAATATCTCAATATAATTACTACATGCTATATAGAATATCTCAATATAATTACTACATGCTATATAGAATATCTTAACATAAGCTAGATTTGTGTGGCAGAGACTATCAGGAGATATAATACATTGGACACATTGACTTGACTTGCTCCTTTTGACTCGCTGTGGCGTATAGGGCCGCAACAGCCATTCGTCATCGGACTATATTCTGAGCTATTCCCTTCAGCTTGGTCCATGTCCATCCTGCCGTCTTTGTCCTGGTCTAATGATCTTCTCTTTGGTCTTCCAGCCCCACCCTTCCCCAGTGGGTTCCAGTCTAGAGTCTGTTGTACAATGCTTTTCTGTAGTTTTGCGCAATCTATGTCCAATCCAATCCATTTGCGTTATCTGTTGTCTTGCTCTATCGGTGCTTATTGTTATATTTTCCCCGTAGACTGTTGTTTGAAAGTTTGTTCCGCCATCTAACATCAATTATGTGACGCAGACAATGCTAGGAGCTTGGCCTTGTTGCTATTTGTTAGTCTCGAAGTCTCTGCACCATATATAAAAGATTTGCTTTCACATTTGTGTCGAAGATGAGAATTTTATTGTTTAAGATATATGCCTATATTGCTTGTTACTTAAAGAATATCTCGACATTGACTACGTGTCCTTAAAAAAAAACTAGAGCAGCGGTTCTCGTACTCAGCGAGGGAGGCCTACTTGCGACAAGGTTTCTAAAGACGAACAAAGAATTGATAGGTAGTTGGGTGTGTTCCTACCCTAGAGAAACTCATAACTCATAAGAACTATATCGCTAGTAAAAATATCGGCACTGCTTCAAGAAACCGTGACACGGTAGAACTGACGCTATTAAATGATCGTTTAGTTGATAAAGATCTTCGCAAAAAAAATTAGTGAAGAGCCAGTCTCTCCTTATTAACATTTGGACTTGTGGATCTTGCAACAAAATCTTGAAAGTTTTATTTTATATGCTGATGATTCATTCCATTAAATTTCCTATACAGACTCAACCAATAGTCCTATCAACGAGTTCTGTTCGTTGCTACACTTGAACAAATTTCTGCAGTGCTTTATAACTTGTGGAAACACAAAGTTAATCGCCTTGAATCTGACTCACTTGAGTTCCATGTCGAATTGGTTCAAATGGCTGTGGAATGAGGACCGTATGGTGGTTTTGTACGAGCTGCTGGCTTGTCAAACTGATTTGAAGTACTTAAACCTGTCAGGAGCGGAGTTAAAACAAGAGCAAGGTTAGACTTTCACTTTGTATTTTTGAATACTTAAAAGTTAGTGTTAGTTATCTGTGTAATATATTGTCGAAATCTATTTATCTATCTATCTATCTATCTATCTATCTATCTATCTATCTATCTATCTATCTATCTATCTATCTATCTATCTATCTATCTATCTATCTATCTATCTATCTATCTATCTATCTATCTATCTATCTATCTTGGGAGTAGCCAGGATTTTTTTGGGGGGGGGGGGGTTGAGAGGGATTTTTTTTCTCTCCCTCCCCGCCATGTATATATAGGCTCAAAACCCCCTTGGCTAAGCTACTAGAATTTTGAGTGTGTATTTTTATTTTGAAGAGCCGGTTTTTAGCTTCAAACCCCACTGGAAGCGGGGTTTAAACTAAAACTCCATTTGGCTACGCTCATAGAATCTGTTGTCTGATGTATGCTTTAGTCTTATATTGCAGAGGTGGTTTTATCGTTAAAAAACTTCGGAGGGAGTTTTAAATTCCCAGTTGGAATTTCGGGATTTTTGCATTTTTTGTTTGTTTTATAGAAAAGGGAGTTTAACTGCAAGGCCCCTGGAAGAGGATTTTCGACTCAAAATCCCCTTCTGGCTGCGCTGGGCAAGTGATGGTTTAATATTAAAATCTCACCTAAAATAAACAAAATCAGAGCAAAAAATCAGTCACAAAATTCCATCCGCCCCTGGCTACGCCCATGCTATGTAAATCTATCTATCTATCTTTTTTTTAAATAATCCTAATACTAATTAGGCACCGGGGGTGGAAAATATTCAGCTTTTTCTTGCCAAGAGTAGGTTGACCAAGTAGCACTACCATATAGTAGAGTTCTCATCACACAGAGCCGGTATATTAAGGCATATATATATCTCACACCCTGGATCCAACATTTTTGTAATGTGGCTTTCAATAGAAAAGGGTTCGCCATCCTTGCTCTCGATATTTAACCAGAACCCAGTGAATTGTGGATAACAACGTGCTGTAGTATATATACAGTGCCGTGATCGTACCTCATCCGTTTGACATATTTCTACGTTATGTTTGTTATCATGTATATTTTTGTTGTTTTTTTGGTTTAAATCAATCTAAATTTCTTTCTAATTTTTCTTTAAATTAATACATATAATTTTCTTTTTGTTCTTTTCTTTATATTTAAAAATTATGATTTTAAAAAGTCTCATACGCTCTTTACTACACGTATTTTTTAAATCTATTCCTTCCCTTAGGTTTAGCATTGCTTGGCGCAGCAGGTCAACGCTGTGGTACAACGATCCAATGCCTCAAAATTGATCACTTCTTTGCAAAAGACGTGCAGCGCGATAATCAGTTTTCTACTGATTTTACTGTCACCATGGAGTATTTTCCAAAACTAGTTCGTGAGTGGTAACATTTGTCGTCAGTTGTCGATAGAATATATTGACATACAACTAGGGACGGTGTGCGTTCCCATCATTCAGGCTTGATTGTAAGGGAGATAATGTGAAAGCTTCACGTCCGGGTTGTAACTCTTTATGCACATTCCTACAAAGTAAATGGGGAAATTGTTAGTGATAGCGGAGAGAAATAAACATAATACTTTCGCCAGTGTGTGTATTTGTGTGTGTGTGTGTGTGAGAGAGAAAGAATATTTTGTTTATAAAGAATTAACCTTATTGCATTTTAAGAACGCTAATTAAAAAAAAAATTACCACATAAGACCGTATAAAGTAGATTACGACTATTAAAGTAATTGATTAATTTTCTGTTATCGATTCATATATTGTTAGGTACAATAAAAAAAATCATTGTTTAAAGTTTCATAAAGTTTCAACATGATCCGAAAATGCATGTAGGAGAAGCAGTTCTATAGGAACAAAATCCTACATATTTAGCCGTATCTGTCAATACTGAAAGATTAATTTCCCTTGTTGGTATCAAACAAAATAATTAATTACTAGCAATTAATTGACTAATTTTTAAATAATTTATTCATCTCTTCTCCATGCCAATAAATAATTGTGCAAAGCTACAACGTGATCCGAGAACAGGTGTGGGAGAAATAACGTGTACAAACTTTTCACCATACAGACAAACAGATAAACAAACGGATAGATAGACAGAATGAATTGATATATGCTTTGCAATACGTTCTTTTTAATGTCTATCTTCACCACAAGAACAATAAAACTGATTAAAGTGCATAGATTTTAAAGCAGTACCTCATGCATTGGGTTAGACTGACCACAAGCAAGCTTGGGTTAGACTGACCACAGGCAAGCTTTGGTTATATGTTTGTATGGAGCGAATGTACAATTGTGTTTTTTGGTAGCGTATAGTTTATATTTTACCGATATAACTGTTGAAAATCTCGAAACATGTCTTTCTACCTCTTTTTTTTTTGTTTACAAAACAGAGGATCCATGTGAGATCCGATCAGGGGCCGCCTTTGAATTTACTTAACTATTTATAATCTCGTTTTCTCTACTTCTGGCAGATTTGACAGTTGGCATTCAATACTTGTCTAACGAGCTTCTGAATTCTCTTGCCAACTTCGGTTCTTTAAAATGTCTATGCGTACATAGCAACACGACGAGAGAATTAATTCAGCCTTCAACTGAATCTTGGGATTATCTCAGGCTTTCGTGTCAAAATCTGCAGGTCCATTATATGTTAAAGGTAAGTTTGTTGTTGTTTTTTTTCGACCCTAGAGCTGATCAACTCATTTATCTATCGGCAAATGTTAGCTTTGTTTGAAGTTTTGTTTGTAACAGTCTTGTTAAACAGCCTTTGAGACTATATATACACCAGGTTATATTATTGACTTGTGGCTTGGAGACAGTTCTGTTTTTTTTTCGTTTTGAACGACTTACTCTCTTTTTGTGGACATGACCAGGCCATCGAATTCATTTTTTTAAATATTTAGCATCCTCGATTACAGTATGTCCCATTTGCAATATCACCTCATTTCTAATTGTGTCAGATTTGATTAATTCTCTATTTCTTTTGACAAGTCAATTAATTTTTACTTTAATAATATACTTCAATTTAGATTTTAATATGTGTTTAGTGTAACCCTGTTTTAAAGGTGCTAGCTAGTCTGTCCGGTTGTTCCATGAATGACCCCTGCCTTTGATCTTCTATCCACCTTTTCTTTTTCCATGAAGCCTCTGTGCCCAGGGATTCACTGTAATGTTACTTTAATATTAAAATTCGACAGTTTATGGTGTTATCATGATTAATGTTGCCAACTCCTTTGGAATTTTAACGGCTTTGGCCGGGGTTGTATATTATATTGAAGTTGTGTTCTGCATTATATATATATATTTATATATACTTTTATGCCTTGTATAGAACATTGGATCCAGAAGTATATTTTTGAATATACTCACACCTGGCATTCCGTTGACCAGTCTTGAATGGGAGTTGGAAAAATATTGGGGTCAAAACAGTGGCTTGTATTGTTGCCGGTACATTGCTGACAACTACAAGGTAAGCATGTAGTTTAGGTAGGTCGTCTGTTGACCTGAACATTGAAATAGAATATAGTCGAGCCACGAAATCTTTTCTAAAATGTTTAGGGATAGAGGATAAAGACAGAAAGAGAGAGAGAGAGGCAGACAGAAAAAATATATATATACTGAATGGTGGAGAAAAAAATATATATATACTGAATGGTGGAGAAAAAAATATATATATACTGAATGGTGGAGAAAAAAAAATATATATACTGAATGGTGGAGAAAAAAAAATATATATACTGAATGGTGGAGAAAAAAATATATATATACTGAATGGTGGAGAAAAAAATATATATATACTGAATGGTGGAGAAAAAAATATATATATACTGAATGGTGGAGAAAAAAATATATATATACTGAATGGTGGAGAAAATAATATATATATACTGAATGTGGAGAAAAAAATATATATATACTAAATGGTGGAGAAAAAAATATATATATACTGAATGGTGGAGAAAAAAATATATATATACTGAATGGTGGAGAAAAAAATATATATATACTGAATGGTGGAGAAAAAAATATATATATACTGAATGGTGGAGAAAAAAAATATATATACTGAATGGTGGAGAAAAAAATATATATATACTGAATGGTGGAGAAAAAATATATATATACTGAATGGTGGAGAAAAAAATATATATATATACTGAATGGTGGAGAAAAAAATATATATATACTGAATGGTGGAGAAAAAAATATATATATACTGAATGGTGGAGAAAAATATATATATATACTGAATGGTGGAGAAAAATATATATATATACTGAATGGTGGAGAAAAAAATATATATATACTGAATGGTGGAGAAAAATATATATATATACTGAATGATGGAGAGGAACCCTTGAAAATTTTATATGTATCTATCTTAAATTCTCTATTTATTTATTGCTCCATAATGTAGATGTTGGTTCCATTGTTATGCAATGTTTATAACTATTGAATTCTCGTCGTTTGTGTGGTGTGAATTTTGACTTTCTAAGCGAACAATTTTGTTCTTTCATTTAAATTGGGTTGTCACTCATTCTTATTGTTGTTTGATGTCATTTATATTTGTTTGTTTGCGAGGGTGTGTGTGTGCGCGCGCGAATCATGATTAAAATATGTAGACGTATGATTGATAAATTTGTTAATATTTAAATTAGAATACACTCAAACATTTGGATTTTACTTTGAATGAAACATCGCAATGGTCGTTGGAAATGTACTCAGAGATAGTAGACAAGTGAGTACATAATAGTTAAACAAGTGACTAGACTTTATCTAGACAAGTGAGAACATTATAGTTAAACAAATGACTAGACTTTATCTAGACAAGTGAGTACATAATAGCTAAACAAGTGACTAGACTTTATCTAGACAAGTGAGTCTGTGGCAATTTACGTCTCGAGAGACGATCTTTTCCCTTTGCAACTTCTTGTGTGACTAAAGAGGCCAATCCTTGATACACAGCTGCGATCGCAGGTGGGGCATATATAATCACCAGGCGCCGTTGCATTTTCACCCTTCTCTCTGCTTCTGTTGTGTATGACATCTGCAATCTTTGACCCTTCCTTTATGCTCTCTCTTCATGAGGATCTGTCCAGTGCCACCTCTTCCCAGTTGCCAGTGTCGATTTTGAAGAGCTTCATGTCGCGTTTGCATACACCCGTATAACGTAAAAGTGGACGACCAGCGGCTCTCCTGCCTACTATTAGATCGCCATACAGGATGTCCTGTGGAAGTCGACCTACTGACATTCTACGAACGTGGCCAAGCCAGCCAAGGCGTTTGCTGCTGATAACAGAGCGGATGTCCTGGCACCCTGCTCATTGTAGCACTTCCTGATTGGTTATCTTATCTTGCCACATTATTTTAAAGATCCGCCTTAGGCATCGGAGGTGGAAAACATTCAGCTTTATTTCCTGCCATGAGACAAGTGAGTACATAATAGCTAAACAAGTGACTAGACTTTATCTAGTCCAGTGAGTACATTAAGCCTAAACAAATGACTAGAATTTATATAGTCACTTGTTTATCGAAATTAGTGACTAGACTTTATCTAGACAAGTAACTATACTATATGTAGACAAGTAGGTATTTAAACAAGTGACTAGACTTAATCTAGTCAAGTGTGTATCTAAACAAGTGACTAGACTAGACAAATAGGTACAGAAGAAATAGTAGCCAATGGAAAGGAAAAAGAAAGAAATCCTTTATTGACGCCGTTAGATAGCCTGCATACAATGTCACAAGGGACACCCTCAATTAGAACCACCCAAGTATAGAGGAAGACATGCGTTACATAGCGCCAAGAAATGAACGCGGATGCCAATGAGATTGGAAAGACTTGGGAGACTGTTGGACTGGAGAGACTCGAGACGCCTAGAGGGAGTTGGTTGTTGGCCAATATGCCCTAGGCGGAACTAAAGGCAGAGATGAGATGTCAGGTGTCCAAATGACGACACTATTTCTAAACAAATGAACAGGCTATATCTAAACAAGTGACCACACTCAGTGGCGTACCTAGGGTGGGGGAGAGGGAGGCTTATTTGAAAATCCCCCCGGGCCCCCACTTGAATGGAGCCCCCAAAGTGTCCAAAATTTGTTTTTACTCTAAATATTACGCCATTATCTCATGTCATGATGTCGAATATCAAAATGCAGGGGCCCCTAAAGAGATCAAGCTCCCCGGGCCCCCAAATCCCTAGCTACGCCCCTGACTACACTATATTTAAAGACGTAACTTTCTGCTTGTTTTGTTAAACGATATTTCTCTTTCTGCTTATGATCCCCTCCTGCCCCAGATGTACCAAACTCAAAGCGCTGAATGTGAAGTCCATTGACAGTACCTCAAAAACATTCAAGTCTGCTATGAGAAAATGTGTGCGTAAAACAGTGAATGGTCAAGCAAAGAATGAGATCGGCCAGTTCACTTTGAACGGGGTCAATGTTCCGCAGGGGCAGTCTTGGATCAATAACATTTTGGAGTGGGTGCTGGGCACATATTGATTAGTTCTTCCTGTATCAGGTAAATAGGAGCTGATGCAATTTAGTACTTTCTCTATCAGGAAAATGAACTTTGGGACACTTAAGATTAGCTCTTCCAGTATCAAATAAATAGGAGCTGAAACATATTGATTAGCTCACGATTAGCTTAGGTAAATAGGAGTTGAGGTTCTTTGTGCGTGACGGACAAAGCAGTGAAAGACAAATAGCACTGACTACATTGAGATGACAAAAAGGGCCAATATTTGTTACCTTATTTGTTAACTTTTAAGCTTCCCGAAGGGTCGAAGGCTCCTGTTTTTTTTTTCAGGTTGATTCCCAAAAGTGTTTTCCATTTATAGGTTTCGCCGAAAAGCAGCGGGTTTGAATTTGGAGTTTTCCTTCTAGGTAGGTGCTTAATCAAAGCCACTGAGCTTCTCCAACCAGAAGTTTTCTGGTTTAGGTACCACAAGCAACGGCAGAAATCCGAGCACTCATTTTAAGAAGAAGTGAAAATCTTGGGGGGACTCCGAGAGAGCCCGTGGTGTCTGGCAGTGTATGCGTCACCCAGATCGCGATGATCGGTGGTGGCGGTTGAGGAGGTCAGACCAGGCAATCATTGCGTAGTGTAGGAAGGAACACTCTGTTCTATTGGGGCATAATTGGTCCGGTTCCATCCGAACTATGATCTTGATGCCCTCACTGTGGAGAGAGCGTCGAAACAGTGTCGCATAATTTTTACGAATGTCCACAGCTCCGAGAGGTAAAGGGGGGGGGGGGGCAGGACGGTTACTAGATCTGTATGGGGGTTACGAGGTATTACTCCGGAACATTACTGGAGTCCTTCCTGCTCTGTTCCCAATCGTCGTTTATCACAGCTTTAGGTACTAGTTTCTCGCCTTTGACCCTTCGACTGTCAGTGTTAATTGTTCTGCAGGGCTGAATATCTGAGCCACACTTAAAAGGCCAGGAGTGGACTGGTTGTCAAGGCAATAAGAGACACGTGCCATTGGAAGCATTTTGTAGGTAATGGAACGTGTACTTTTAGCCACATCCACTTCCGGCAATAACAACATTATGGAACCTTTAAAATGAAATCCAAGTCATTATATTTTGACTGCAAATCTTTTTTGGTGTAACTGTGACATAAAGTTCTGATTTTTCCTCTTCCAGGAGACCATTTTTAAAATTGAAATGTTTCATAGCGAAGTTACTCCTGCCCCTGTGTCTTTCACCTCAACTTCAACATTAAGATATGCATTGGTTTAGAGGCTGCATGCCGAGGGCAACTTCAGCATCAATGATGGTCTACACATCTTTCAAGTTTGAGAGCTTCGAACCATTTTTTGTTTATCCGCTTCATCACTTGACCTCAACCTGGATAAATACAGGATATTGTAATGTTTTTTTAACTTCCATTTTTGTTTCATTGGTCAGAATGATCACGTGCTTTTTCATTGTTTATTACCTTTTATTCTTTGTGAAGGATTAATTCGATTATTATCTCTTTTCGTCCATGATTACAAAAAAAGAGCAAGTTATAAAAATTCGTTTGTAAAAGTTATAAGAAATCGTTTATCAGAGGCGTAGCTAGGATTAGGGGGGGGGGAGGAATGGGGAGAATTTGAAAATTCACCAGGGTCCCCACTTAAGGGGTCTCCCAAATGAGTGCTTTTTACAATAAATATTAAATATTACGCAAAATGCAGGAACCCCCAAATTCCTAGCTACGCCACCGTTGTTTATATATATATTTAAAAAGGACAAACATATAATTAATATTTAATTGAACCGTAGACCAATTCTTTGTTATTTTGCAAAGTATATATTTACACACTTATTTACAATTTTTAGACAGTGCCTTATACTCGTGATTTAGGAGCATATATGTATATTTGTATATATTATAAGTATGATATGAATTTCTCTAGGAAGATTTTTTTTTATTTGAGCCTTAAAGGAATTGAAATTGACCCTAATTAGTGAACGGTTTTATCATTGTCAATATAAAAAAAATATATCGGTCACTGCTGGATCCTCTTTGCCACTTGAAAAACTTAATTCACTCGGAACCTTTACACTTCAATATCTTTGTGGTAGAGTTTAACTGATGATAAATACTGCATTTATTTACTTGTTAAACTTTAATGCATACATTTGTTGTTCAGTGCTCTGTTCATTTGGTCAAGTATATTTGACGAATGCTGTAGTTCCAACATGTAGATGGTTATATAGGAAAGTTAAAGTTAGAGATTGGTTATTGAAACCTTGAGTCCATATTAGAACTTATAGACCTTTTTTCTTGTCTCTGTATTAAACAAATAGAACTCCGAGGATACATGAATGCAATGGGCAAAGAAATCTCTGGGTACGTTTCTTAATAAAATGATCTTTTCGGTGTTGGGGTTAGGGTTAGGGTTAGACTTCGTAATCGTAATGTCTTTCTTTGGTTAGCATTCTGGGACGTAGGTTTGATCTTTTTCTGTTAAGGAGGGGTATATCTCCCTACACCCCCTCAAACATACTTCGTAGATCCTATATATGATCTGGTAGGGCCTAGGAATATCTATAAATTACAAAGCGGAAAACAACAACAATATGTATGCAGTTATCATGTCCATCCTATCTTTTCTTATCATATTATATCTTATCAATTCAAAAGGTTTAAATAATCACTCTCAGGCGACTGTGATGAAAGTGAGTTTTGTGGCTGTAGTTTAAATTTGATTTCGCCCAATATATTCTAATGTCGTTTGCATTTCGTTTGCAATGAATAAATTTATAAAATGAAATAATTTAGCATGGTTCATTTTCTTGAAATTTTATTTGAGTTTGTTTACTTTTTTTTCCCGATAAAATCAATTTACGATTTATAATACAGATAAATAATAATAATAATAATGACAATGTCTTCGATTCGGGGTGTGGTGGCAGAGTGGTAAGGCGCATGGTATGACCGAGAGGTCTTGGGTTCGAATCCTTGTGAATACTGAATTTTTTTATTTCTGGATCCTAATGGCTGAGTCAATCAAGCTCTAATCATCTAATTTGTACCTGGCAGAAACAGATGACCTTTACATTATCTGCCCCATAGATTGCAAGGTCTGTAAGGGACCTTTTTTTAAAACTTCTATTACGAAGGTTAAGGATGCGTGAAGTGTTTCACACGTCTACGCAAATCCAGATAAATAAGTTGGACTTGATATTTTGACGTTGAATAGTCATATAGTTCAAAAAGGCTTTTTGTTAAGGCGAAAAGTGTGTGTGTGTGTGGGGGGGGGTCATACTCGAATTTACGGGCAGGTCAAAGTTATACGTAGGTAAAAATGAACAATATAAACCTCGGACCAAATCAACGGGCGTAGTCGGTGGGTATTGCTATTCTATTATATGAACACTCTGAAATAGCGAATATATAGTTGCACTACTATTGCAAGTATAAGGGCCCTCTAATAAATCTGGTTTAACCATGGTTTAACTTGATCATATGAAGCCCATAGGTCTGAGATCCACGTAAAATGAACTAAAACGACTCCTATCTTGAAGAGAATCATGGACGATCGAAAGCCGCTAAACAAAATAGATGTGAAAAGTCGATCGAAATCAATACCAGCTAGCCAGTAGATTTAGCTGTTAAATGTTTGCCATGTAATTAGTTGTTATTTGGCGTGAAGCCGTGAGTGTCGGATATTTTCAAGAAAAAAAAGCAGGCATATCTTCAACAGACTTAATCTTCCCATGCCATGTATGTGGCCAGCTTTTGACTACATAGACATTTTGGAGTTAATAGGAAATTAGAAATGTGTTCATCTTCGACTACAAAAGAGAAGCTAGATAAGACAAATAACACAAATAATTTTTAGGTTACAACAAACAATAGCTTTTTTTCATAATTCACATGACTGAAAAGATAACACATTTAAATTTCACTATGGGTCGGGATGGCAGAGTGGACAAGTGGTCCAAAATACTAAATTCGAATGCTAATAAGACTGAGACTATAGCTAAATCTAATATGGATATTATTTGGAGGAAGTAAAAAAAAAAATTTAAAAATGTTGGGTGTCTACAATTTGGTTTTTTATTAGATACCGCAATGACAAAAGTCAACAGTTTTCTCCTTTCCTCCTAATGACCTTTGCATCGTTTTCCGAGAATCCATACACAAGATTTCGCCCGTGCTAAAATTAAAGAGATGAACAGAACTTCTTTAAGCGGGTGACTGGGTCCTTCTTGCGCACATAGAGCAGGAGCTTCAACTTGCTGTCAACAAATTCATTGAGACTGTTGCAAAGTCGCTCTCCAGATGTTTTTCAAACGGAACTTACTTCAGTTCAGGAAAAGTCCTTACCGAAAACAGGAGCAGACGGCGAGAAGAAAACAGGCGAACGGTTGTGTCTGCATAGTCGTGTGACATACAGTACTCACCCTTAATCTTCAGACTCGAAACCTTGCCTTTTTATTTTAAAACTGAATATTTTTGGTGATGAGTCAGATATGCAGTAGTACCGCCCACTGAAAGGTAACGAGATTCTTCTTAATGTCTGTGAGGCATATTGTCACTCTCGCCTCGGCTGCTATTAAAACAATAATCTGGAAACTTACTATATCTGTATGGGGGCTACGAGGCACTACGCCGGACAGCACAGTTTCTTGCCTAAGCACTACGGACGGAGTAGTCCTTCCTCTTCTGAAATTAATCAGAGTTCAGAAATAATAACAGGGTATTTATTTTCCGTCTCAACAAAACAGTACTGAAAACTCAGATAAGAACAAGCAGGCTTCCGATTAGGCAGATCATGTGCAGAGCAGATCTTCGTTCTACCAAATATCATAGACCTAACTCTTGAGTACCAACAACAGCTAACGATCAGTTTCGTAGACTTTAAGAAAGCGTTTGATAGTGTCCACCGACTATTACAATGGAAAATAGAGAATACGACAGGGGTGTTTTCCTATCTCCCTTCCTCTTCCTCCTAGCCATCGACTACATAATGAGGAGAGCAATGAACCAAAATGCCTTTGGTATTCCATGGCATGAACAAAACCGAATGACGGACTTGGACTTTGCCGATGACGTTGCACTACTACTCGAGGCTACAAATAAATGTATACAAGAAATGATGGAGATCCTCGATAGAGAAGCACCTAAAATTGGCCTCCACATTAACTTGGATAAGACTAAAATTTTGCGAGTGGGATATAAGGCAAAGGGGTCCCCCGTCAGACATGGCGAGCCAAAGCTTGAAGAGTTGGACAAGCTCACATACCTTGGTAGCATCATAAAAAATGATGAGGATGCATGACCATGATGTATCGTACCGAATAGGAAAGGCAGGGAGCATTTTCCAAAGTCTGCAGCCTATTTGGACAAGCCAAGCTATTTCCTAACAAAATGTAACTAAGTGCTAAACGGCGCTAAACAAATCAGACACTTTTTTTGACGTCACAGTTTTGTTTTGTTTACTTCAATGGCCGTCACACTAGAGACTACTTGTTAACGCGGTCTGTCATCATATAGCCACATATTGAGAATTCTTGTTACTGTATTACGTTTTAAAATCTGTCTTGAAGTTCGACTAGAATCTCTAGTTCTAGATCTAGATCTAAGTAGTATGCTATATTAGCTTTGATCAATATTTGTTAAAATATTGACTTTCAAGGAGTCCTTTTTAAGGCTTTTAATTTTATAGGCCTACTGTTCCAGACTTTAGTCTAGATCTAGAATTAGTAGTAGAATCTAATCTAGATCTAGGTCTATATAAAAATCTAGTTCTAGATCTAGAAATTTAGGTCTAAATAGATCAGATCTAGAATCTAGATCCTGCATAAATATAGAGACTATATATTATAATAAATAGATCTACATCTACTTGTAGAATAGATAGAATTTTCTAGATCTTATGATTTTCTAGGTTCTAGATTACTTCTAGATCTAGATTTCAATAATTTTATACTGAAAGACTGCAATGTCATGTAAGTTTTATTAAGATCTAGATCTAGAATCTATTTATATTTATATAATTATTATAGTTTAGATTTAGATTGCGAATCTGTTTTTAATGTAGATCAATAATTTATGAAATAGAAGAAGACTTAATGCAGATCTAGCAGGTCAGCAGGGTGTCACCAGGTGCGGTTCGCACCCCCCCTCGCATCCCCCTAGTGACGCCACTGCTACTTAGGCCTACAATCTAGATTTAGAGATCTAGAATAGATCATACCTCACTGTTTCCACTGTTAAGTTTTCTGAGGAGATTCGAATTCATGTTATGGCGGCTCTATATTCATGTCACTCTTTTCGAGCTTCAAGTATATAGATCTTGATCTATCAAGATTTCTCTTTCCTTTGTAGACAATCTAGAATATAGATCTATCAAGATTGTCCTTACCTTTGTAGACAATCTAGAATATAGATCTATCTAACTACCCCATTTCTTTAGTAGACAATCTAGATAAATCTATATTCCTCTTTTCTTTGTAGATATTCTAGAATATAGATCTTTCTAAATACCCCTTTTACTTTGAAGACAATCTAGATTCCCCTTTTCTTTGTAGGCAATTTAGAATATAGATCTATCTAGACTATTATAGAATTAATACTATAGAAAATAATTTTATGGGGCCTAGAAAAGAATCGTAATAGTTATTTTGTTGTTTGACATATTTTGGATGTGAAGTAGAAAGAACTATTTGATGCATTGAGGTAGGCACGACTATCTTTAGTGACTTTAAGATCAGATGTTTTACAGAGGACTATAAACACCATCTTATCAACGTCTCTTGTAGGATGTAGCAGTAGATTCATGGACTTATAATCATAATTTAATGTCTCGAGGATACTCACATTCCTCTGTTCGGAGGTGTCGAATCTGACTCCTGATTTCTGGCTGCTGATTCCTGGCTCTTAATTACAGACTCCTAAACTGAGCACTTGAGTTGCATGTGGTCAGTTTCCATCTAACATGTTATGTAAATGTATACGAGTTTATGTTAGGAAATGTCTCTATTTTTTTTTCTTGTAGTTATTCTGAATGAATTATTAGCCGTAGGCGTGGTAATTGGGGATGTTGTAACGGGTCGCCGCCCTCATTCCAGTGACACAGAAGATGATCCACCAGAGAAGGTCGCCAAAGTGATGGATAGCCCAAGCACGTCTGAATCTTACAAGGTGATTTCTGTCTGTCCCCCATAACCACCCCACCTTTTTAAGCTAATTTAATATAACGAAACATAGCGCTTCTATTTACAATCATATCTCTTCAAATATTGTCTAATTTTCGAACTGAACACCTTATACCGGTACCGAGTAAAACAAACTCTTTGCCTAAATAGTTCCAGAATTCATGAAGCATTATTTATAAACGTTAACCAGTGATACTCAAAATACGGTCCGCGGGTCAGGTCCGGCCTGCGACGTGGTTCTATCCGGCCCGCCGACACGTCGTCACAAAGTGTAGAACTCACTCCCCCCCCCCCTTTTTTCTTTCCAGAAGAAAAAAGTTTTTTAATGTACATTACCAACGTTAGGGTACTGACTTTCTCGTCTGGTGGATAGTGATGCCTTGACCTTTGACATGTGTACGCTTAGGAAATGAGAGAGCCGTAGAAACTACAAGTGAATTCTGAATTTAGAATCTACCATGAAAAGTGAATGGATCTTTCCTCTTGTGTGGAACATGCTACTAAGTCATGTTTAGCCAAAATATTTTATTTGTAAAGAAAATGTACAAGAAATAAACGGCACTTTAAAACACATATGACGTCAATTCTGGGTTTAAGCCGCGAAAAAAAAAAGATTGTTAAACTAGACTTTGGAGGATAGATGGGGGAATATTTAGCTAAAAGAGGCAAAAAAATGAGTATTAGCTAGTCCAAAGTTGCTCACATTTTAAGTAGAAAAATTAAGCAGTTTCCCGACGTTTAAAAACAGACAACTTTCAGATATCTCATTAATTAATGTAAGTACTAGATACACAGGTTTCTAAAAAAAAATGTTTCAGGTCAAATCATTTCGTTTTAGTATCTATTCGGTCATGTGGCCCGAGACACGAGTGTCGGAAATTAAAATTGCCCGCACGTCGTCGTCGAATTAGGTTGGGCATCGCTGGTAAATAGTGCAGTATTGCATCTGTTTTTATTAAGTACTGATAATATATTGCTGTATTGTACTGTGTTAATACACTTTAATAATGTTTATATAGTTCGTCCATCGTGGTTCGGTGATGACCACTTTTGTCATCCAGGGAGCTGAGGGCTTTGCACTGTGGTTTTGTGCCTTCTCATGTGGCTGGTGAGACCTATGTGAGCCCGGAATGTTCAGCTGCACACTAAGCAATTTATTTTAGCTGGAGCTAGTATCATTAGCCTTGCTTTTTTTTTCTCTGACGCTTTTCTTCTGCCAGCGCTAATCTCTTGTCCTCAGCAATTTGCAATTATGTGTTCAGATGATAAAGGCCTAGTCTTGTGAAGTACTTGATATTCAACTATTACACTAGTACACCATTTAACCACGTTGTCACGTATTACGAATTGAATTCTACTTTTAAATGGCTTGCCTAGGGGAACGTGACAAGAGAAAAAGGTAGTTGTGTCACTTATCTTAAGTCTGAATTTAATCAAAGACTTACAATGAATAACAAAAAAAATGACACAAGAAATCGGAAGGTAAAATATCAACTTAATGTTTAATAAAATATAACTCGAATAGTACTTTTAACTGAATCACATAAAGCAAGAAAAAAAAACATTTACTCAATACAAAATTGATGGGTTGAACAAAACCCTTTTACAAAAATGGCATGTAAAAATATTACAATACAAGAGTTTGAAAATATAATTACAAATACAAGCAAGGCCTTGAAAAAGAAAAAATCTTAACTTACACTATCGATTGGTATACCACGCAAGGGTCACGCAATGTCTCCGCTATTCTGTCTCACGGCTGTCTCCGTATGTCTGTCTGTCAACGTTACACGGGCGGTCTTTATATAATATACCGCGCGTCGATATCAAGACAAATCTAGTAATTTCTAGAACAGAATAAGTCATCAACACCCAGATCTAGAACGCTCTTCAAAGAGACAGAAGAGAAAAAAAACCACCCTCCTTTCAACCAGAGGTACACACATAGGTCAAGGACCGGTCACTGTCTGTGTGGCTTGACTCACCGCGAAGAATAAAATAAAAAAAAACTTATTACACAAAGGGGCAGACAACCTACAGGTCCAGAAAAAAAAATAGTATCTAGGCATTGTTACCTAGATACGTAACACCTCCCTCCTAAAAATAAAAAGTTTACATTTCCACGAAATGGAAATCTTTTTAGAATAATTACAAAAATGATATTTACATTACAGAATGTATTTATCATGATATATATAAAAAAAAATATACATCAAAATACTTTTTACAATCTAGATAAGGCATCGGCGATAACATTTTCGCTGCCTTTTATGTGTTTCAGATTTAGGTTGTACTCTTGTAAAAATAAACTCCACCTGAGAAGTCGTTGATTCTTGCCAGACATTTTGTGGATAAATGTAAGGGGATTGTGGTCAGTAAATACAACCAGTGGCCATCTGGACCCACTGATATAAAAATCAAAGTGTTGTATAGAAAGAATCAACCCAAGACATTCTTTTTCCACAGTAGAATAATTTCTTTGATGTCTATTAAATTTCTTGGAAAAGAAACAAATATGGTGCTCTACTTGGAAATTATCTTCTTGGTAAAGGACTGACCCAACACCTGTGTCACTGGCGTCAATAGCTAACCTAAAAGGTTTTCCGAAGTCAGGAGCCATCAAAATGGGGGAAGCTAGATAATATCTGCTTAATTTGGTTAAAGGCTTTCTGACATTCATCCGTCCAAGTAAATCGGACGTTCTTTCTCAGGAGGTTTGTTAAAGGACTGGCAATGACAGAAAAATTTTCGCAAAACTTTCTATAATATCCAGACATTCCCAAAAATCTTCGGAGTTGTTTCCGATCAGCAGGAATAGGGAAAGCTTGGATAGCTTCTACTTTGGCCATTACAGGTTTCACCTGGCCTTGTCCTACAATATGGCCTAAGTATTGGATGGAAGCCTGGCAAAAATCACTCTTACTCAGGTTTACAGTAATTTTTGCATGTAAAAGTTTAGTAAAAAGACACAGCAGTTGTTTACAATGGCTAGAAAAATCTTGGCTAAAAATTACTACATCGTCTATGTATGCGTGGCAATTCTCCATGTCAGCAAGCAGGGCATTTATCATTCTCTGGAAAGTGGCAGGAGCATTCTTCATGCCAAATGGCATCACTTTGTATTGGTACAGACCATCAGGGGTGACAAAGGCGGAGATTTCCTTTGCCCTATCAGTCAGGGGAACCTGCCAATAACCTGAAAGTAGGTCTATTTTGGTGATGTACTTAGCGTCACCAATACGATCTATGAGATCGTCTATCCTAGGGATAGGAAACGAATCGGTCTTTGTTACAGCATTTACCTTACGGTAGTCTGTACAAAAACGATAAGTCTTGTCCTGTTTAGGTATCAAGACACATGGGGAGCTCCAGCTACTGGAACTTGGTTCAATGAGGTCATTTTCAAGCAGATACTTGATTTCTGACCTAAGTATGGCAAGTTTTTCAGGGTTAACCCTGTAAGGATGCTGCTTGACTGGAGTAGCCTCGCCAACATCTACATCATGCATTATAACATTAGTCTGTTTTGGTACATCAGAAAAAAAATGTCATTAAATTCATTAATGAGTTTCATGATAACTGGCCTTTCTGTCGAAGACAGATGAGACAGTTTTACATCCAAATTCTGTAATACAAAAGAATTAGGTATTTTGTATTGTCCAAATTTCTCCTTTACAATATCATCATCAATAGGAGAAACATGGCTATTTGAACAACTTTTGACTATTTAAAACACAATTACTCTTCTCTGAGTGATCTGGCCGAGATACATAAGGCTTCAGCATGTTTATGTGACATAGCTGAGTCTTTTTCCTACGGTCAGGGGTTTTGATTGTGTAATTGAGGTCACTAATTTTGGTCTCAATTTCATAGGGACCAAAATATCTGGCTTGCAAGGGTTGACCTGGTATGGGCAAAAATACAAGCACCTTATCCCCGGGAGAAAATTCTCTAACACGGGCCTTTCTATCATACCAGCGTTTCATGCTGGATTGGCTGTTTTGTAAATTATTTTTGGCCAGAACACAAGCATCATAAAGTCTAGTTTTAAACTTACTTACATAGTCTAAAAGTCCGTCAGTGGCTGTTGGTGACAACAAAGTCTCTTTTATACATTTCAAGGGACCGCGCACCGAATGGCCAAAGACTAAGTCAAAAGGGCTGAATCCCAACGATTCCTGGACGGATTCACGGGTTGCAAACAGCAGCATGTGGATTCCTTCGTCCCAGTCTTTTTCGTGCTCAAAGCAATAGGTTCGGATCATGTTCTTGAGAGTCTGATGGAATCGCTCAAGAGCGCCTTGCGACTCGGCATGATACGCACTCGACATGCAGTGTTTGATGCCCAACTGAGTCATGACTTGCTTGAAAAGATTGGCCGTGAAATTCGTTCCTTGGTCCGATTGGATGGACTTTGGTAGACCAAATAGAGTAAAGAACTTGATTAAGGCCTTTACAATGTTTGATGCTTTTATGTTCCTTAGAGGAATAGCTTCAGGAAAACGAGTTGAAGCACACATAATGGTCAACAGGTATTGATTGCCAGCTTTTGTCCTTGGGAGAGGACCAACACAGTCAATAAGTACTCTGCTGAAAGGTTCTTCAAAGGCTGGAATCGGCTTCAGAGGAGCAACAGGGATCTTTTGATTTGGCTTGCCAACCATCTGACAGGCATGAGAGGATCGGCAGTACTGGATGACATCTTTCTTCAAACGTGGCCAGAAGAAGTGTGACATAATCTTGTGGTATGTCTTGTGGATGCCGAGATGACCTGACATTGGTGTGTCATGAGCCAGATTCATGATGTACGCTCGGTATCTTTCTGGTAACACGATTTGATGGCATATTCTCCATTCTTCTTCGTTGGATGCGTCTGGAGGTTTCCATTTCCTGAAGAGCATATCATCTTGGATGTAGTAGCACGTTGATGCTAGCTCTGCCTCTTGTGATGTCATTGCGGTTTCTCGGAGTTTGGCGAGCTCTGGATCCTTCTTTTGGTCCTCAATCAACTGTTTTCGAGTTGATGCCGGCTTTTCAGAATTTGGCGTTGGTTCTTCTTCAAGAGAAGCAAAGAATGTGGTGCTCAAGTCCACATCATCGTGGTTACTGTTGGCCTTGATGACGTTCTCTTCTTGAGATGCTTTCAACCTCATTGCCCTTGTTACTGCACACGCTGGATATAACTCTAGGTCTTCCTCGGGTGTGGCAGATAAGTCGGGTGTTTGAGTGACGATGGGTTCGGCTATCACCTTTCCACCTGTTAAGTCATTGCCTAACAGCAACGAGATGCCTTCCAATGGTAATGTTGGTCGGACACCTACAACAACCGGTCCAGTAATGAGATTTGACTTTATGTCGATTAGATGTAGAGGCACATCTATACATCCAAGCTCTACGCCTCGTAACAGGATGCTCTTCCCAGTCGATGATGATTTTGACAAGGGCAAGATACCCTCTAAAAGTAGCGATTGTGAGGCACCTGTGTCTCTCAAAATGGTGATAGGTCGTAGACTTGTAGAATCACCGGGTAGTGATACGAATCCTTCCGAAATGAAAGGCTTAAAATCCTCTAATAAAACATCAATTCTGGTTGATGCAGACTGGACTTGGGTCGAACTCTCGCTGGAGTCATTGACATCTCTAGGAGACGCAGTGGAGAAACTCTTTCTTGAGTCAATAGAACATCTTTTGGATGTATTTGGAGAACTCTTGATGGAGTCATTGGAACATCGGGGTGATGTCTTATGGGAACTCTTGATGGAGTCATGGGAACATCGGGGTGATGTATTATGGGAACTCTGGATAGAGTCATTGGAACATCGGGGTGATGTATTATGGGAACTCTGGATAGAGTCATTGGAACATCGGGGTGATGTATTATGGAAACTCTGGATGGAGCCATTGGAACATCGGCTTGATGTACTTGAAAAACTCTTGTTTGAGTCATTGGAACATCGGCTTGATGTATTTGAAAAACTCTTGTTTGAGTCATTGGAACATCGTGGAGACATTTTCGGAGAGTCTTGTACAGTCAATACATTTGAAACAGGTGGTGTCGAGGTATTCTTGATATGACTTGATGATGAGGGAGTAAACCTCGCCGACCACTGTACTGTGCAAGCGCTGACTTTTGAAGGAGCTTTTTCGTTTCTCTTCCTCAATTTCCAGCAATCGTCAATTTTATGGCCTTCTCGTTTGCAGTAGGAACAAGTAGCTTTACTTGTAGTAGGTTTTCTGTCATTTGTACTGCTGTTCTTGATGGAGTTGCTAGCAGTGGACTCAGGCTGTTTGACTTGATTTGGCTTGACATCCGTCGTATACCTGGCAATTTGATGTGATATTATATAATCGTCTGCCAACACTGCAGCCTTGTGCACATCTTCCTCGCCACGATCAGCTATATGCGTACGGACGTCCAGCCGCACACAACTCTTGAACTCTTCCATCAGCATTAGGTTCTTGAATTTTGCAAAGTCGGTGCCGATTTCCCTGGAAGTGAGCCATTTCTCAAAGCGTCGCTCCTTTTCCCGCAGGAATTCTACATGGGTTTGGCCATCCGATTTGCGACAATCCCTGAACTGCTTTCGGTAAGCTTCCGGAACAAGTTCATATGCCTTAAGAATTAGGGCCTTAACAACATTATAATCTTTTTGTTGTTCAATGGTCAAAGAACAAAATACCTCTGCAGCTCTACCAGTCAAAACTGTTTGCAGCAAAGTGGGCCACAAAGTTTCAGGTACATTAAAATTTTTCACAGCAAGTTCAAATTGTGGAAAATAATTGTCAATTGTGGCTTCATTAAAGCGTGGAATTATTTTCAAAAATTTTGTTGCTTCAGCAGTATGACTGGCAGGGGAAGAATCTGGTCTTACATTAGCAGCTAACTCTAATTTTCTTAACTCTATTTGTAATTTCATTTCTATTTCTTTCTGCTCTCTAGCCGCTGCAAGCTCTAATTCTTTTTGTGCGGCCTGTTGTTTAATTTCCTTCTCTTTTAAAGCTAACTGGGCTTCTATTTCCATTTGTTTTAATTTTATCTGAAGTTCTAAATCTGATTTACCCTCATCGGGTCTAAGGGTTTCTAAAAGGTCCTCAGAAAACACTTCCTCGTCTACATAATGGATTACAATGTTATCTCTAATTTCTTGTTTAAGGGCATTTGATTTTATTTTTAACCCTAAATGTTTAGAAATAAGGACCAGTTCCTTCCTAGTAAAAGCATCAAGCTCTTTCACAGAGGGATTTGCAAGAAAAACCTGAATATCCATGGCTAACTAACAACTATTACAAGCAAAAAAAAAATGTATACAATGTAAATATACAGTACGAAATCAGTACAACAAAAAACCTTAAGAGAGTTTGGTCAATACTATTGATACTTTACTTCCGACTCTTTGACACAAAAAAAATTTTTGTTAAAGTCAACTTCGCCTTTACAAAATTACTCAAGTAAGACGAAAATAGGTTCAGAAAAATATCCCGGACGAGCCCCCAAACTTCTTTTGTCACGTATTACGAATTGAATTCTACTTTTAAATGGCTTGCCTAGGGGAACGTGACAAGAGAAAAAGGTAGTTGTGTCACTTATCTTAAGTCTGAATTTAATCAAAGACTTACAATGAATAACAAAAAAAATGACACAAGAAATCGGAAGGTAAAATATCAACTTAATGTTTAATAAAATATAACTCGAATAGTACTTTTAACTGAATCACATAAAGCAAGAAAAAAAAACATTTACTCAATACAAAATTGATGGGTTGAACAAAACCCTTTTACAAAAATGGCATGTAAAAATATTACAATACAAGAGTTTGAAAATATAATTACAAATACAAGCAAGGCCTTGAAAAAGAAAAAATCTTAACTTACACTATCGATTGGTATACCACGCAAGGGTCACGCAATGTCTCCGCTATTCTGTCTCACGGCTGTCTCCGTATGTCTGTCTGTCAACGTTACACGGGCGGTCTTTATATAATATACCGCGCGTCGATATCAAGACAAATCTAGTAATTTCTAGAACAGAATAAGTCATCAACACCCAGATCTAGAACGCTCTTCAAAGAGACAGAAGAGAAAAAAAACCACCCTCCTTTCAACCAGAGGTACACACATAGGTCAAGGACCGGTCACTGTCTGTGTGGCTTGACTCACCGCAAAGAATAAAATAAAAAAAAACTTATTACACAAAGGGGCAGACAACCTACAGGTCCAGAAAAAAAAATAGTATCTAGGCATTGTTACCTAGATACGTAACAACGTTGATAACTTTTTTAACGCCCTAGTGCCTTGATAATATACATTTATGCTGTCCCTTTATTCTTACAAATCTTAGATCAACTCTCTCTGTCTGTCTGGTACAATTTTTTGTACACGTTAGTTCTCACACTTCCCATTTTTGAATCAAATTGAAACTTTGCACAATTATTCATTGTTGATGACAAAACATGTATCAATAAAATAAATTAGTTAATTAATTAGTGATAATGAAGAAGTTCTACTGATTTAAGAGAAAAAATCTAATCTTACATTATTGAAAGATATGTCAATAAATGTAAAGTTATTTCCCTTATATAAACTTTAAAAAAATATTTGTTATAGCACGAAAATCTCGAAAATGCATTCAGAGAGATACCAGCGATCGATGAGTTATTTAGTTTAGTTCACTCCCACATCATAACAATATATAATATATCCATATAGATAAATATCAGAAAAAAATGTAGTCTATACTAACCATGGTTCTACTGGCGTCTTATTCTGATCAAAACAGGCGGACTACAAGAGATCTCGCTTAAAAAGAATATTACGATAAATACGCCTAATAAAGATATACTTACGCTACTTGTGCCTTGATTGTCAGTCACCCTTGAGTATCGGCCCTTGCTTCTACATTAATTTACTTAATTTGACCTTTTTTTTAAAATAAGGATGATGACTAATTAGCTTTAGATGTCGGGAGAATGCATTACTGCATAAGAAGACATAAGAAACCGTTTGGCGTATGGGCTTACAGCGCTCCCCCATCTCCTAGCTGTCAAAGAGAAGAGCCACCGACGTAATTTTTTTTTTTTTTATGTTTGATTGCCGAAGGTTGAGAAACACTTGCTTTAATTTTAATATAAGCTCCTTTTTTCCTTATATATATCTATATACATATGTACTAGGGTTTGCCCGGTTTAGGTTTGGAAAAAAAATCCTCCCCCAACTCAAAAGTTATGGATCCGCTAGTGAATAGATGTATATTGATTGATTTTGTGTAGGCCTGTATTATTTTAATGACTATGGCTATCATTTATGTTCCATTAATGTATCAGTATCTCGTGTCCTAATCTTATTTGTCTGACCATAGACTTGTGAGGGTTCCCTTGGTGAGTCGCAATGTCGCTCTTCACAAGTGTCAGGTAAGAGTTCTGTACTAACCTACCAACTATAGACCAGATCGAGTTCGTTTAATTTTTAGTTAAAGTGGTAACAAACGAACAATGCATTGATGAGACAAGATCGCCATCTATATTATAAAGTAGAATGTGAGGTGTATGTATGTATGTATGTTACTTATAGACATCAAAACCGCATGACCAATCTTGATAAAACTAGGCAGGAATGTTCCTTGGGTACTAACTTAGACCGTAGTGTATGTATTGTAGCCCTAAAACAAACTTAAGACCCTCAAAAAAAAAGTTGTCCGACTCTATTACAGCTATGTTTTTTTTATGGATCTAGGCCATGGTTAACAATGTTGACGTGAGAAAAGATCGAAAAGATTTAGACCTAGATCTAATTTTAAGAAATACACTTTGCGCACATAGTTTTTTACTTTGACACATGAAAATACAAAAGAAGATCCATTGATTTCATTATATAATAAAATTAACCTTCAATTTTGTGTTTCAAAAGCATTTTTTACATAAATTAGTACTCGATATCTGTGACTACTGATTATCTTATCTTATCTTATATAATACAGACGTTACTTCAAAAAAGAAGATGATTACGTCCTAAGCGTCATGCATTTAGCCATGCATATTAACCAATGACTTAAATTCTGCCAAGTCACTGGTTTTTCTGGCTAGCTCAGGCAACCCATTCCATGCTCTAATAGCACTAGGGAAGAAGGAGTATTTGTACAAATTTTTTCCTAGCATATGGGACGAGGAATGTGTCTTTATTTTTGTGTCTCTCAGAGTATTTTATTAAATTTTGTCTTTGTATTTGAAGATTATGGTTCAGTGTTTTATGTATAATTGCTACTTTACTTTTGAGTCTTCTGTCCTGAAGGCTTTCTAAATTTAGTGATTTTACTAATGGTGTTACTCTAGTCAAATGTGAATATTCGTTTGTTATGAATCTTACTGCTCTATTTTGTGTTTGTTCCAGTTTTTTTATGTTTTCTTGAGTTGAGGGGTCCCAAACGGTGGATGCATATTCTAATATTGGCCTAACCAAGGTTATATTTCCTGGCGAACATTCTTTCATTAGACATTACCGATTGGTTACACATTAAAACATCTCTCTACTGAGTCTATTTCTAGGTCTAGGTCTAAAACTCTTATTGAAATTTAAGATGATAAAACTTCTTTTCGCAAAGATAGTTTTGTGCTTTAACACATAAACATACTAATTATTGTCCATTCATTTGATATTTTAATCCATTTAACATTCAAATTTGTTTTTCTAAAGCATTTTTAATCCATTCGTTCGCTGTTCGCTAAAGTTGCGTAGCCGTGTTGAGATAGGCCTATATTCATTCATGAAAAAAGATCACGCATGCGCAACACAGAATGAACTCTATAAAAGCCAATTTTTAACTCTAGATTAGTGTAGATTTAGATCTATGTCTACCTCAAGATCTACTTTATACTGTAACACATGAACATACAAAATTAAGTCTCTTCATCTCAAATTTTAATCAAATATATGTAGGCCTACAAACAAATGTTTTAATTTTAAAAAAATGGATTTAAGCCTATTAGCTATTTTTATTTGATAGCTTCATTCACACTATTTTTACATTGACACATTCGCTTTACTTATTACATTATTATTTCGTTTAATTGTGACTATATCGACAGTAATGCGCAAATAAAGACCCGCGGGTCGCGGGTAACATATGTCTAGTATATTTATAATTTAGTCTCCAAGTAGGACAGGGTAAAAACATCTAACAAGTACAAAGAACAAAAAATGGTCCACATATTAACAAAAGGATCAGAATTCTCTTCTGTCAGTGACTTCTAACATGACATTCCCCGTGTCATTGTCATCTACACAAATGCACGCGCTGATCAAAGTAACTAAATGACATGCATTTATATAACAATTTATATAACAAAATGTGCACGCTGGAATTGAGTTAGGTGCATCGTCAGTAAGTTAGAGTCCCTTACATTATTTGCATTCATAACATTGTCCAAAAACAACAAAAAACGAAAACAAAACAAAACAAAATATAACAATATAATAATATAAAATAGTTTCATGTATTCCTACTTCAAGAAGCTGTTTTCGGATTATAAGTTCTTATTTATCTATTGTAATACTTATTGTGTTTTTTTAAGTAACCGTGATAACGAATTTGGCACAATCAGGTTCTTCTAATCACAGTCCAGCTAATGTTTCTACATTAGATGGTGCGTACATTGTTGATGCACGTCTATTTCTGTATTCAACTGTTTTACTGGCTACACAGAAATGAAAGTTCACTGAAGGGAATTCCCACTGAATTCATGTTGAAAACAAGGACGTATGCCAAATTTAATTTTAAGATGAATTTATTTTGAAACAAATATAAAGGTCTAACCACTGTTTTCAATATGTGGCCAATTAGCTAGTTTTTTTTTCCCCTAAATATATAATAAACAATCAAATTTCTAGGAAAATCATTAGCGCTATTTTCGAAAAACGCGCCAACTTTCCCACCCCCCACCCATGCGATACTAGATGCTTCAGTTAAAATGTTAATAAAACATTTTTGGATTTCTCCTTCCATCAAATATTTGTCATTGTTTTAGGTGGTTTAGTAAAAGGTCGGCGTCCACATCAGAGTAATAGTGACGATGGACTGCCCATCAAGATTGCCAGATTAGAGTTGAACGATACCACATCGAATGCATTATGTGAGAACTCAGACGAGGTGATATAAAAAATTGCTTTTTTTTCATATCTTACTTAAAACTCTGAAAGCATACTAAGGTCAAGGTCCTGGTTTAACTTATACCAGATTTGTCATTTTCATTGGACTTAAAACCCATTGGAAGCTTACCTCCCCCCCCCCCCCCCCAGCCTTTTCCAGTGGTCTGGTTGAACAATAGCTATGTTTTTCTTTCGGG